>JAGUQL010000018.1:0-398217 GCA_018410145.1 Penicillium corylophilum | reverse complement strand
TTTTTTTTTTTTTTTTTTTTTTTTTTTTTTTTTTTTTTTTTTTTTTTTTTTTTTTTTTTTTATTTTTTTTTTTTTTTTTTTTTTTTTTTTTTTTTTTTTTTTTTTTTTTTTTTTTTTTTTTTCAGGAGCTATGTCCGGCCGAGATCGTTTCCTGTCATGTATGGGGTAAAAGAAGAGACGAGCTCTAGTCCGCTGGATTATAAGACTCCTCGTCTCCTGCCATAGTCCTGACCATTAGATTCTTTCATACTCATCAACTCAGCCTTTCCTTAATTGGTTCTTTTGCTGTTCCTTTTGACCTTCGCTTCTTCCTAGATTTTATTATCCTAATTTCTTCAATGGCGGACGGACGTAAGTATAGCACTTGCAATTGCAATTGCTATTCAATTGTTCAATACTGATGAATCTAAACAGTCAATTCAGCCCGCGCAGTGCGCGTGGCCGAGCTCATCAACGACTACCGGACCCTGCTGCTACACATCTCCCAACGGTCAATCGAAGTCCCCGCAGAAGACCTCTATGAAGAAGGCTTTGTCGTCCTACAAGAATGCCACACCGCCGCCCAGAGACTGGTATCAGCCGACTACCACCCATGTCCAGTAACCGGACAAGGCAATGCGGAGACCGAAAAGGCCGAGCTACAGAGGTAGATCATTACCACCTTCAACTTGATAATTGATTAATTGATCTCTAACTTCTCTATAGGGTCATCATTGACAGCAGCGCCCGCCGCTTTCAAGCACACAAGATCTACCTTCGCGCCGCCGCAGCTCGCAGATGGGCCATTGATCGCGCCAACATCCTCCGAGGCCAACGACCAACCTCAGCGCACACCGCAGCCCTGAACACCGCCCACACAGCACTGCAGCAGGATTTAGCCCGGATTACCGATCAGCATGTTGTCGCCGATCTGCGAAACGCTGACCTGCGGGCAGGTCACTGGCTTGACGACGACCCGTCTCTTGACATGATCAGGCGCTGGGTCCAGGGGAGGTAAATGGGCCTCGACTGGGCTCTATGGACGACGGCAATTTCCGAGGTTACGGTTTATGGTTGTATGGTTGTATGATTGTATTCTAGAGGGGCCTGGTGGGATGGGCATGAGGGGGCTTTCTTTCTAGTGGGACAGCGCGGGTCGCTGTGTCCAAGGGACATTCGCATCAGTGAGAATGTCTTTCTTCTTTTTCTTATGTTGAGCATGAGCATGGCGACGATATCCCCTTGTGTTTTGTGGATTTGTCTTATTTCATGTTTCTTGCTATCTTGTTACTGGTAACATGGTGTGCATCGTGGGAAGTTCTAGAGGCTTGCATCATTTCTCCTGGAGAGGACCATATTTTCCGTACAAATTTTACATTTTGCAATTTTGTGTTACACTTTGCATTTTTTTTTACTCTGATATTTCATATGGATCGACATAGATGGACAGACAAATTAGACAGCATTCCAATGTCTCCACTAGGACAGTGCACACGTCGAAAAGACTAGAACAAATAACTAGATTGAACTAGTCAGGGGCAGACCCCGAAGATTGCATTTCCAAGCATTTCAATCACCAATGACACACCACAGGGAGCCAGACACCTGGTCGTCGAGGCACATACCAGCTGAAAAAGTTAAGTGCAGGGACCGCCGAGACGGCACTTCCGTACACTACTGCACTCCACCGTGCCTGAGGTATCCAGTCATAGCTCTCTGGGGGAGTGACCACTACTCTAGTGTGCCTAGTGGCGAAGATACTTAGAAGAATGTAACGCGAGACCCATCTGTACCGGTTTGGCGCGCCCTGATCTACGATTTGACGATCAAATCAGTGGCAATAGTACCGGGCGGCTTGAATCGAGTGGATCGGGGCTAAGGCGTTAGCCTGCCGAGCATGGTGCCAATCGGTGTTGAGATCGGGCGCCTGTCGGCTCAGCTTCAGCTGGTACGTGTCCTTCTTCTTTTGGATTCTTAAATTTTCCAGGGAAGGATTTAACCTTATTGTCCTGGTGGAGATGGTTAGGTTCTGGTCTCGGGTTGGTTCCTGCCCTATCCTAGTGCAATTTTGGTCTTGTCGTCCGCGTCATTTTTCAGCTGCCTCAGGATTTCGGAGATCGGCGTTGTTGTTCAGTGGGGCTTTGGCTCCCTTTTGCTCGGCCGGTTTTCTTTCTAATTTCCTGATTTGGACTTGTGCTTTTGCCATGTGTTGAATCGGTTTCTCGCGTGGTTATCCGCTGATCGATGGGTCTTTAGATTTTTTTTGGTTTTTATTTTCTTCTTCTTTTCACAGCACCAGTCTGTCCAGCTTCGGTCCACTGCGGCCTTTGTGTGGTACTTTCGAAAGCACTAGTTGCCTGGCCCGATGGATCAATTCGTAACAGGAGCAATTCTTGTGTTCGCCGTTGATCGGCTGATTTTTCCATCGCGTTTGTGTGTTCTAGTGGATCGAAGAGGGGTAGTCTCGTTAGGATAGTGTAGTCTGAGTCATGAACAACGCTCAGATTATAGCTCTTCGGGTAGGCCGAGTACTTCTCGGTGTATACACGTGGCGACAGGTTCGCGAAATGGTCAATTCGACCGGGAAAGCTTCCTAATGACCCGACACTTATTGCACATTTTATGAATAACGGCTAAAACGAGGCCGTTGCGCTCACTTTTTTTTGTCCTGTTTCTAGTTAGAGCAAGTCCAACGTCCTGGATCTAGCGGCATCTCTCAGGGTGTGGTCATTGTCAGGAAGTTTTTACCAGTCAAGTGTTGTTCTTAACAACATCCAAAGCCATGCTGATTGTCGCCTGACATAAAACAAGATCACCCTTACAGCCGAAACTTACTCCTGTCATTGTAGAAGAAGAGCATGGCCTATGTGGGACTTTACTAGTGTATCCCTATATTTCCATTTTTTCCTTCCTCGATTCTTCCTTCCCTCGTTGAACACTATTACTTGCCAAACCTAGTAATACATCTTGTGCTTTTCAGAGCCCGACCTAAGAAGTGAACGTTTTTGCACTAAGTTTAGTCTATCTACGCGCCTATGACCACATTCTAACCCTCCGTTTGGCTTTGTCTCTAGCAGGTGATATACCACTAGGTTTCATAATTTTTGTATGCGTCATTCTCACAAGTCATCGGCCTCACTGCCATATCAAGAACTGCCATATTAATAAACAAGAGGGCTATCTCTTTTAAAGAACAAAGACCAATTCAAGTGCATGCCGAATTCAACGGCAGCATGACTGACACCTCAGGTTGCACAAAGACCCTGCGCAGGTGGAGATGTCATGCTTCGTGATTCGTGGAGTGACGGGATCGCGTATAAGAACAGTTCTCTGGGGCCATTCAAGGACTCAAGTCTCGAGTCCATTTTCAATTTAATTATTGAGTCACATCTACAAGCTCCCAGGAAATACGTCACCTCGAATCTATATACGCACAAGCCACAGGTCGGTCCCTGCCCCGCCACACGCATAGCCACAATTTCTCTGTGACGTGGGGCGTGTTATTTATAAACAGGTACCAACATCCGCTCATAACTTAGGCTGCGACATTAGGTACCCCTCCATAAATTGATTGACATCTTTACTTGATACGTCGCGCTTATTCTTGATTTCGTTCTCACTAAGTCTTTCCAAGGTGGCTTTTCGAATTTCGCCCATTGTGTCAATTGGTGCTTTCGTGTTGCTCGTGGCTGTTCTTGTGCAATATTCCTACTCACCTTGTACCACCCCTCCTGCGCCAACCATGTCTGAATTCAAGACTGTCACTTACTTCGTCAACTGGGTATGTCTCTTCTCTTGTTTGCCTGCTCCAAGGACCGTCCAAATTGAGCTTTCCAGGATGTCACGAAATATGATGCTCGGTAAACAATGGACGCTAACCCCGCCATTTGCAGGCCATCTACGGCCGTAATTACAACCCATCGGACCTGCCAGCCGAGAAGTTGACCCACGTTCTCTATGCATTTGCCAACATCCGCCCCGAGACTGGCGAGGTGTAAGCAATTCCAGCTCTCTGATAAACGCAATGCTAATAGTGCTGCCCAGGTACCTGACCGATAGCTGGTCTGATATCGAGAAGCATTATCCCGGGGATTCCTGGAATGACGTTGGTAGCAATGTCTATGGCTGCATTAAACAGCTGGGTCTGCTTAAGAAAGATCACCGCAAGCTGAAGGTGTTGATCTCCATTGGCGGTTGGACATACTCGTCCAACTTTGCCCAACCTGCCAGCACTGAGGCCGGAAGAGCCAAGTTTGCCGAGTCGGCTGTTCGTTTGGTTTTGGATAACGGCCTTGATGGTAAGTCGGCTAGCAACTATCTGCCGGACAATGTCGCTGATTATTCTGAAAGGAATTGATATCGACTGGGAGTACCCCAAAGGTAAGCACCTTTTCTCAGGATACACAGATTGTTAGGAACCGAGCCTGACAGTTTTCTCTAGATGAAAATGAGGCCCAAAACCTGGTCCTTCTACTTCAAGCCTGCCGAAATGTATGAATGCTGCATCTCATTCCATCTTAGCGCTTGTCACTGACTTGAATCTCAGAGTCTCGATCAAGCTGCCGGTTCAGGCCGCAAGTTCTATCTTTCCATCGCGTGCCCAGCAGGTCCCGACAACTTCAACAAACTCAAGATTCCCCAGATGACCCCCCTGTTGGACTTCTACAACCTCATGGCATACGACTTCGCAGGCAGCTGGGATCAAGTAGCCGGCCACCAGGCCAACATCTACCCATCCAACTCAAACCCCGCCTCCACGCCCTTTTCCACCGACGGCGCTCTTAACCACTACATTAACGTCTGTGGTGTGCCCGCATCCAAGATGGTCCTTGGCATGCCGCTGTACGGCCGCACCTTCACCAACACCGATGGCCCGGGCTGCGGATACAACGGCATCGGACCAGGGAGCTGGGAGAACGGAATCTGGGATTACAAGGTGCTGCCGCAACCTGGAGCCACCGAGCAGATCGATACACAGACTGGGGCATCCTGGAGCTATGACAGTGGCTCCCGCACGATGGTCACATACGATACTCAGCAGATGGCTCATGTGAAGGCGGACTATGTTAAGAGTCGCGGCCTCGGTGGGGGGATGTGGTGGGAGAGTAGCGGTGACAAGGGAGGCAAGGGAGCTAATGCATCAGATGGCAGTCTGGTGGGTACCTTTGTCGACGGCATCGGTGGCACCAATGTGCTAGATCAGAGCGGTAACGCGATCAGCTTCCCGGAGAGCAAGTATGATAACGTGCGAGCTGGGTTCCAGTAGCGCAACGCAGTGTATGAATATGTTGCAGTGGGGGGCGTGGGAAGGGGTAGAACCTAGTCATCCTACGATCGCTAAGAATGTACAATCTGTCGTTTCCTACGAGGGATAAGAATTGGCGGAGCCGAATTTTTGTGATTTTTTAATTCACAGCAAGGACTTTAGAAAGCGCCTAACCGTAACATCTACCGTGACATCCCAATCATTGTTGCACCAGCTTAGCAGAAACCATGCCCGAACTCGATAACAGAGACACCGCGGTCAAATGTAGTCCATTTACTTGGACTCGTCGAAGACGTAGGTGAGGTGGCACTTTCCGCAGTACTGGCGGTTGTGCATAGCAGCCATGAAGATACCGGCACCACACTGGAAGATGAATTAGTAATCGTTCAGAATGTGAAAAAATGGTGGAGCGGAACATACCTCGGGGGCGGGGCACTCGCGGCGGAGACGCTCAATCTTGCCATCACCATCGACCTTGTAGTACTTAAGGATGGCGAGCTTGGTCTTCTTGTGCTTGTGCTTGATCTTCTTGGGGGTGGTGTAGACCTTCTTCTTGCGCTTCTTGCCACCACCACGCAGGCGGAGCACGAGGTGAAGGGTCGACTCCTTCTGGATGTTGTAATCCGAAAGGGTACGGCCGTCCTCGAGCTGCTTACCAGCGAAGATCAGGCGCTGCTGGTCCGGGGGGATACCCTCCTTGTCTGTGCGGGGTGATCGTTAGATTGGCGCATGTAAGGTGGGAGGAGATATATTTCTTACCCTGAATCTTGGACTTGACATTGTCGATGGTGTCCGAGGACTCCACCTCCAGGGTGATAGTCTTACCCGTGAGGGTCTTGACGAAGATCTGCATCTTGAATGAAGGCCTGTGATGCGAGTCAGTGGGAGGTTCAAATTTTGGCGTTGCGCTCGCGCAAAGAGCACGTCGGATCAGTCGTGCGCGTTGCACACATTCTGATCCAACGGGCTTTGATGCGCTGCACTGTAGAAGCAGGGGAATCAAATCTTACCTCGACAAGTTGTCTTCCTCAACCTTGCAAGATGGAAAGAAATTCGATGTGTGGGACTCGGTTGACGGTTAAAATCGTTGTGCGGTCACATGACAGCCGAAATTTACTATTTTTGGTCTAGTGCAGGATGGAAGAGGGTTAACAATAGTCCGGGTCAGTCTGTGGACTGATGCCTAAGGCCACAACTGTTTCTGCCTTAGGCAATATAATGACATCGTGCCGCATCTGGTGGGCGGGTATTTCAGCCCCAGAACCCAAGATCCAAGCAGATCACGCCCTGTTTACGGGTTCTAGGGATGTCCCCATAGCGACGGCAGGAGTGTCTCCCTAGCTAGGGACATCTATACTCCTCGCAGCTCATCCTAGATACCCTTGCAGACCGGGAGCTCCCGAAGTCAGGGAGAACCAGATGGTGAAGAGGACTACGAGAAGTATATGGGCTGGATCGTAGGTGGAAAATAGCATAATCGCACAAGTGGGCATGAAAGTGGGCCCATTCGTCGTCACAACGGGACAAAACTGGACAATTTCAGTCACATCTGGTTTCCCAGACTCCCGAGGCGGCGCGTTGCCATGCCAACATATGCATTGTTGACGGGAACCGTGGGTTCAATTGATAGATCGCCAGTGCTGACCCAAGGCTTCACGGTCTACACATACTCACTTATTGACTCGGGTTTCCTGTCTCTCAGTTTATTCTTCTTTACAGATCTCCAGATCTTAAGAAGTTGAGAAACACTGGTTTGGTGATACTTCGGTCTACACAAACAAAAAGCATTTCCTCTATCAAGCTAAACCTTAACTGCTGAGGCTCTAGCTTCTTTTCCTTTTCGTCTCGTCTTTTATTGCGCGTTTCTTTTCAGGTTCACAGACTGACACTGTGACAGGGTTGTCCGAATCGAACGGCTGGGTAGCCATGTTCTCCGCCACCCCATCGTCGCAAGGCCCCGGTCACCACCGTCGTCAACTATCGACTCCAGCATATCCCGAAGCTGCTACTTTCACAATGCCAGTCATGGCCGGAAACCAACCACATCGAGCGCACCGACGCGGACAGACTGTGGACTATGGATATGCGCCACAGGTCTCCGCTGGCCGACGACCTGCGCCCAAAACGGTTCCAGAGCTTCGGGACTACTTTAACGAAAAATCAGGTTACTCGCGTCAGACTAAGCCTGCTCAGCAGGCCCCTGCCTATGTCCAAACACAGCAGCCTTTTATTCAGGCTACGTTGCCCATGGAGGACGCGTATCAAGCATATCCGCCGCAATGGACATGGAGCCGAGAGGACCTTCAAGAACTCTACCAAGCTTCGGTTCCCACCTCTTCCCCGGTACCATCCATTGCGCCGGCCCTTTCAAGGTCAGCCAGCGAATGCTCCGACAATCAATCACCATTGAAATCTGCCCTGCACCGTATGCGCCAGGAGCAGCAGCACAACCTTTCAATGGCCCAGCAAGCGCAAATGGCTATTTATAGGCCCATGCAGCACATCTCTGTTCAACAAGAGAAGATTTGCCCCAAAATGGACCCATACCTTTCTTGTAAGATCAATTCTTAATACATGATATCTCATCGGTCGCAGACTAATCAGTTGGACAGATACTTCCCCTCTTACCCCCGATGCTACCCCATTGAAGAGTTCATTTGACTTCCCCATGTATAGCAACGAGCAGACTCCCACCAAGACCCAGAGTTTCTCTTTCCCCCGTACCCCTGTCAGCACTGAAATGCAGAGAGCTCACTCCCTCCAAGGCGTGCCTATGTCAAGCCCTATCCAATCCCGTCTTCAAATGCCCTCCCCTGCCGAATCGTCAATTCCTTACACCGAAATGGTGGCGATGCCCTCCCCAAGCAATGCCGACGTGTCCGAGACACCTTCAATCAGACGAATCCAGCAGCACAGCATGTCTCCGGCCTCATCTCCTATGCCCGAGCCCGAACCGCGGGCTGGAGGCATGAGCGAGGTTGATCTTGATGCCCGAGTCCGAGCCTCCGTTCGAAACACTGGCATTTCCAGCGAGAAGATTGCCGAGTATATTTCTGGCCCTGACTCCAAGGATGGAAAGTATGTCTGTTTGTATGACGGTTGCAATTGCCGTTTTGGCCGCAAGGAAAACATCAAGTCCCATGTTCAGACCCACCTCGACGACCGCCCTTACCAATGCGATGTTTGCGACAAGCTCTTCGTCCGAGGCCATGACCTCAAGCGCCACCTTAAGACACACACAGGCAAAAAGCCCTTCGAGTGCCGTTGTGGCGCTAGCTTTGCCCGTCACGATGCTCTTACTCGCCACCGTCAGCGCGACATGTGTGTTGGAGGTGTAACCGGCTTCGTTCCCAAGACCACTCGCCGCGGACGCCCACCGAAGAAGAGTCGCCCTGATATCGAAACTCGCCAGACCAAGTCTACCCGCACCCGTCAGCGTGTCGCCGAGAAGGTTTCTGTGTCGTCTGTCAAGATGGAGGAAATTCCCCTCCAGCAAGCTCCCATGTTCAACTCGCCCAATTATGCTCCGTCTACTGCCATGTCTTCGTTTACGCCGCCTACTTCACCAGGACAAACTCAGTCGCCCAACCACGTTGGGACCTCGCTCATTTCACAGCTCGACGATGACATGCTCCCGCCTCCGTTGTCGCCTCCTCAGATGGCTCACGCCCGATACGAACAGGCCATTTCCCAGTTCGTCCCTAGTCTGGCTGCGGAACAGGAGAACTTTTACAGCGATCCCGCTCTTTCTCCTCACGACATGTCTTCGCCACGCACTGCTCCTACTCTTGATGAGTACACCTCTGGCTCGGAGATCGACCTGTTCATCAGCCAAGACTCCTCCGAGCAGGTGCGCCACGAATTTGCCAACATGACGAGCAACGGACTGTCTGACTCATTCGCTGGCTACTCATTCGTCGACTCATCTGGATTCCCATCCTCGTCAATGTACACCACTTTCCCCGAGAAGTCCTACACCGGTCTTTCCACCCTTGACGAATCCTACGCGGACCAGATTGATACGCTTTCCCAAGAGTTCCTCAATGATCCTTAAAATGATCCTCAGGCGCGACCAGCGAAATTTTCACTTTCCACGAACACGGCATGACATAGACAGCGTGCTTCCTTTCATTTTCACGGCGAATTTTGCGACGATTTGAATGAGTTTGTACAATTCACGACACACGACCTAAACGGGAGTTTTTTCCTTGCCACGAGCAACACGCCGGCACCTGACGTTTTCTCTGCACATTTGTTTTTAACGGGGCTTACGATTCTCTGGCGACTTGGGACTGGGAGTTTTTGCTCTTGATTTATTGTCCCATCTTGTCTTAGCCCTCTACATCTGTTTTCACTTCTTGACGCTTCAAGCTCTTGGACGATATATCCAGGGTTCTTTTGAACCATGCTGAATTTTTTTCATTTCTCGGGCGGTTTCTTGGCTTCACCCCTTAATTGCCCCCTTTTTTTCACGATTTGTTATGTATTTCATGGGTCCGAATGGAATTATATGTAGCTAGATAGCCAAGGCACCTTCCTTTTGGCGGGTTTAGTCCTGCTTCACCATTACCACGGCTGACGATTGTCTGTATTTTAGCTCTTCTTCCTGTTATTTGTTCAATCATAGTCTCACTTGACGCATGCAATTCACGTTCATCCTAGATTGACTCTTGTCAACGTTACAAAGCATAGTACAGAATAGTGATAAGGACCGATACACGAAGCTCGAATACTACATAGGAATAACATTTCCTGAATGTTCAAAGGTAGAGAAACATAAAAGTTAGCGTACACTCTTTGCGTCGCAGGAAAGATCAGTGCCCACACTTACCGAGTAGCCCCACCAAAACGAGGCCTAGCCTTTTGTTTTGATATGTGAGACCAAGGTAAAACCCACATTTGCTATTTTCCGTTCACTTTCTAAGGAATGATAATTGAGCGATGGTTCCATCCACATAAGGCTATCAAATCAACCCGAGACCAGGTCGGTTTCCAAAATGGTATAAGGGTCGTAGCTGCTCAAAAAGGAGGAACTCGGAGTATTTCAGACCCAAAAACCCTCGGACTGCCATCCTTGCTTCGCCAGACCTGTCCCATTCGAAAAGGATCACGCCGAGACAGGACTCCATAGAGTCGCTATGAAATAGGTCACCTTGCATTATTCAAAACTAACGGTGCCTCTTAATTATACTTCGACAAAGTGAAGGGGACATGGTGCTTCGGTTTGCCCACTTATTGAGTAGCTCAAAGAAGTTGAACCTAACATATCTACCCTAAAATTTATTTTCAAGACATCTCTGACACTATTATCTACTATCGTGTTTATTACGGGCGTGGTGTCGCTTTTCGCGTACAGTAAATCCCTAGCCGGTCAACGGAAGCTTTCAATAAGCACAGCACTAGCTATTCCCGTCTCACCTAACTCGGTGGCATCATCCTGTATGATCGCAAGGTTTCGGATTTCCTTACTGCGATAGGCTTCGGCCTCTCTTATATCGCCCTCTGCTCACTTGGCTTTCCGCGCCTACGCGCGGATCAGCATTATGGTGCTGGCATGGCCTACTAGCCTGCCTCGTGATAGCCATTACTCCAGACCTATAGGATAGAAAAATGGACTGGAGCCCGCTTCCTGAGATGTACGTGGTTGCTGCGCACGGGATCATGGTGTACGCAAGCATTTATATGATAAGCGTATATTCACTCTTTCAATTTCCTATTGATTTAGTCTCTGGCCGCCTGTGGCGGCTTTTCTTTCCGTCTTTCTCCTGGCTTTCTTCGGAGACCTATTTGAATATCTGAACAGGATGAGCAAGATCACCCATAAAAAGACCTATCCATCTACTCATATCGCTGAAGTCCTTCCCACGAGACCGTTGCTGTACATGCCACTGTCTGAATCTCTTCCTTCCCCACGATAGACTTGGATTGACGCACAGTACATATATGTAACGCACGGCAAGCAGGCGGTAAGAGTCTCGCTCGTGAGTCCCAGGGTCCAGATGTCCAAACATTGTCTTGTGCCCCAGTCGATGACCATCATATATGCCCGCAGTTGCGTCTGGGCGCTTCTACCTTTCCCAGCTCCTCCAAGCGAAGACACGGCTAATGGGACTGTTTCCTTGAAATTTCTTCTATGAGCGTAGACTAAGTCTTTGCCCCTCAAGCAGACTTGCGTCAGCTCCCCCTTCAAACTCGATAAATTATCAAAGCATGGTTTATTACTCGGAATATGCAGCAACTCTTGCCATCTCACCATGACAACGCATCTCCCCTCCTTCTTCCTACTTTTCACCCTTGTTAATCTACCCCTCCTCGACAACGCATCGCCCTTACCCTCCCCTCTGCTCTCGTAGATTTGACCCCCATCTATGTGAGCTACACCCCTGGAATTCCTCAAGTATCTCAGCCAAAGTGCTCTAAAACCCGAGAATCCCCTTCGGAAGCTATTACGAGTATACTACTCTCTCTTCCCTCATCATTATGAATACCTTTGATGTCTCTAGGGCTCCGGAGTACTTACAGTACCTTGAAGGACACAAGCAAACTCTCAAACGTGCCCAAGGTTTCAAGGGCCGACCGGCCAGATCAAGAAAATCCCGCGATGAGATCGTCATGCAGTTTATGTTTCGACAAATGATGCATAATGATGATCCTAAGAGCTCCGTGCAAATCCGATCGTCATTTTTACCTTTGGCGTATACCCCGTGCATTGTTCCTTACAACGACTTGAGCAAAGTCATGATCAAAGACCTTTACCTCGAGACTCATCACCGAGGACGTTATCTCTTGCTAAGAACAATTACCCCGACCGACATTATGACTGCTATCATGGCCATTGTGGAGGATGAAGAGGGGAGCGTTCTCATGTTGCAGCTATACAATCAAGGACAAGAATTTTCAGGGATATATGATCTCGCTGAAGGAACAGTGATCGTTGTGAAAGAGCCTTATCTGAAGGTAATGGCAGACGGCGACTACGGGCTTCGTGTCGATCATTTATCCGATGTCAGATTCATACCAGAATTTGACGATCTAGTCCCGCTGTGCTGGAGAAAACGTGTTACTGAGGACGATGACTCTTCCAATTACTGGAAGCTAAGAGGGAACGAACATTTTGAGCAGGCTCGCTATCGTCTTGCGATAGAATGGTAAACTTTAAAAAATTAGATGTACCTTGGAGGGCTGAGGCTAATTATGATGGCAGTTACTCGAAGGCACTGGAATCAAGTCCCTCAGATGAGGTAGCTAAGGTGATCCAGCTCAATCGTGCCCTTACTTTTCTCAAAACCCATCAGTTTGATGCAGCACTCCTTGATGTTGAAGGGGCAGCATGCGGGCCCGAACCATCGGAGAAAGCTCTATTTCGAAAATCTCAAGCTCTCTACTGTCTTCAAAAATTTCGAGAATCCTGTGAATGTCACAAGGTGCTTAGCGAGAAGTATCCGGATAATACTTCTGCTGCACACGAATTTGGGCGGGCCTCTGCCCGACTTGCAGAGCAAGATAGTGGCAAGTATGAATTCAAGAGAATGCAGCTAGAGGCAAAGAAACGCCAGCCACCGCACCTCGACCGTGGCAGCTTCATTGGCCCTGTTTCTGTGAGACCAACCATTTCTCACGGAAGAGGCCTATTCACAACAGAAAAAGTCAAAGCTGGCGACCTTCTATTCTGTGAGAAGGCCTTTGCTTACGCTTTTTATGACGACAAAGACACAGCACAAGACCTAACTCTTTTGATCAACGCACAGGAGGACACTATGACTTTAGGAAGTCAAGCAGAGCTTATTGAGTCAGTTGTTCAAAGGCTTTACAAAAACCCTTCTCTGCTGTCCACTTTCATCGATCATCATCATGGCACGTACAAGCCCGTGAATGCCCCAGAAGTGGATGGTATTCCTGTTGTGGATACGTATGTATCTCCATCAATCTACCAGCTAATAAATAACACTTCGCAGGTTTCTCGTCGAAAGAATAATCCAGCTGAACGGTTTTGGATGCCCTCGTTCCTCTCGCGAGAGTCATATAAGTTCTATGAAAAGTGAGACGACGGCCAAGAAAGACAATAAACAATTCCACTCCTGTGGAGTCTGGCACCTGGCATCATACATCAACCATTCTTGCATCAGTAATGCCCGTCGCGCATTCATTGGGGATATGATGGTCGTTCGTGCTTCAAAAGACCTCGCCGCTAACACCGAACTTACATTCTGGTACAAATCGCCCCTCAATAAAGAATCTGATGGAGTTCCAGTAGACTTAAGGCACTGGGGCTTCACATGTGATTGCATCATATGTCGAGATATCCAAAAAGCCGAAAAAGCCGTTGTGTTAAAGCGAACAAGACTTCTGGCCGATTTGCTAAGGCTATTCGAATCGCGTAAGACCGATTCACCCAAAACCGAGAAGATAATGTCCGAGCTCGCAGCAACATACACTCAGCCAGCATCCGAAGTCCCTCGCGTTGCAATGTTCGCACCTTACCAAAATCTTGCGGCGGCTTCTGCCTCATCTCACCAGCCTCAAAAAGCTGCGATATTTGGACTGAAGGCTCTAGAGTCATGGAGCTACGTGATAGATGGCGGGGAAAGTCCCCATATCTCGGGCAGGCCACTAATTGTCAAGAAATGGGGGTTGATGAATGACGCCGTCGTTGGGTGTTGGATGATTCTCGCTGGTGCTTACCACAAAGTGGCGCCTGGTCTTGAGGCTCAAGCAGAGGGGTATGCCAGGACTAGCTATAGGATCTGCGTCGGAGAAGACCAAACTTTCGATGAAACATATAGCAAGCTCTCAAACCGAGTTGATGGTTTCCTTGATGCCGCCAAATGAGACTTGATCTTTGCAACAAGGATCTGAGCGTTAACCTTGGAAGGTAATGAGCCAATTTGTGGAACTGTGACAAAAAGTCTGATTGAATGTGAGTATGGACTCTTGGGATAATTTATCAGTATGCATTGAATATGTCTATCGTGATATTATAGCAGCTTCGAACTTGAAATACAGCAGCATGGAGACCTGAAGAGAATGAATAAATCTCAAGAGCCGCTAGGACCAATCGTGTGCTTTCCATGAAATTTCCAGTTCAATCGGATGCTCCCCCTCCGAGGTGTAGACTGTGCTCTGCACGAAGCCTTTGGGCGCCTTGTCGGCATAGAATGTGGTATTGCCCTCATAGCAGAGCTTGTTGTCCTTGACCTGTTCAACGAATGGGTTAGAAGGATAAACCATTTACTGCAGACAGAGAGACAACTCACGCTAAATTCACTGGGAGTAGTAACGTGGAGTCCACACTTGAGAGCATCCTCCTCGATAGTGCAAGGTCCTTTGCTTGACTTGAGGGTGAAAGTGTCATCTGCAATTTTACCACATTGTCAGTCCTGTAATATTGCAACAGATGATGATCAAGTAACGAACCTGACGCTTTCTCAGCACGGAAGGTAGCACACGTTCCGGATGCATACCACGTTCCCCAGCTAATAATGCACCCGCGAATTTGGTTTATTGTGGAGACGATCATATTTCCCTTTCCTGAGAACGGGATGCCCGTAGCAGTGGGCTCCGAGCCACCTCGAGTGGTGGTTCTGGTCGGCTCAGGCTGACTACCCCGTTTAGGCAGGTAGCGGATGCCTCGGCGGGGGCAGTTCGAGGATTGGCCATCTGAGACATGGTAAGCATATCATCCAGGCAAGGAGACATCTTGACTGAAACGAACCTGGACCTGCGGGAATAAAGTTCCCGGTCTGCAAGCTTCCTGCAATGTTGAAGTGGTACCAGATCTCGCTCAGCTGGCCGCGCCGACAGTGGACTGTGACAGGATGACCATGGGCAACTTCAAGTGCGTCCTCAATGTCCTCGAGCGCATAAGTCTGTGAGTGAGATGGCACGATGCCGGCCTTGGCCAAGTACTATGCAGAGATTAGCGATTTGGCTCATAATGATAAGTTTCAAGACATCGAACAAACCTCATAGGAAGGCAATGTCTTGAAGACTTCAACAGTCCGGTCAAAATAGTCAACCACTTCCTGTTGCGGGAGATAATCCTCGTAGCAATGTGTTTCGAGGGTACTGACACAAGTGCCGTGCTTGTTCCACTCATGTTGCCATAAGTTCTGATCATCGAAATGGTAATCCTTCCAGTAATCGCTCATGTATTCAAGTAGGTCTCCACGACCAGCGTCCACCAAAATCAACGATATATTGCTGTACTTGCGCTTGGAATCGCAGAATTGGTCGAAGCCGCCAGTGCAGTGATCGGGCCTGACAGATATTCAAATCAGTAAACCCGCGTGGTATAAAACTTGGAAGTAGCCTACCAGAGCCCGTGGATACCCCAGGAGTCATCGGGGCCGAGAGCGGGGTCCACATCCCAGAGCTGGGTCTGTAGCATTTGGCCACCCGGGTAGTTGAAACAGCAGGTATCTTGACCATGATACTTGGCCTGACAGCTAGTTTCACCCAGGGGACATGATGCAGAAGTTCCAGGAGCTGACTGTTTTGTAGACTGCGACATCCATAGGGACCCTAAGGTCTTGAGGAGCTTCTGGGGTCCGGGGATCTCCAGGACCTGTTGGGAGGAGCCCCACATTGCGGAGGGTCAGTCAAGGATTGAGAAGCTGTAGTCACCCAAGCTGAATGGATTTTGAAAAGAAAATATGCCTTTCAGAACAAAAGGAAGAGGTCTAGAGGAGAAGTAAAGAGGAAGTTGGGTTGCAAGGTACCGTTATCGCCCCCGGATGACTAAGGCGATCATGGTTCAGCTGATCGGATCCCGTGAGATAACAGTGGAGTTACACATTCCGTGATGTCTTGTATGGGGTATCTTGAATTCCTATGTTCATATGCTTTTGTGACTCTGAGTAACATCCTGTCTATTGTCTCTCAGATGACCTCTTTTCGTGCCTTCTCCTCCTGCTCATGGATTCTCTCCTTCCATAGCCGCATCACCTCGAAGCCGACCTCAACAGCGATGAGCAAGATGATGATCCACTCGAGCCGGAGACCATGTGTTTCACTGAGACGTTCCCGAAGTACACTCGCAATCTCCTGCGCGTAGTCCATCTTCTCGTTCAGAAGCTTGATGCGGATACCAACATCCAAAGCCCGGCCCACCTGTTCGTAGTATCCCTCCAGGCCGAGCTCGTGTCGACTGTCCCAGAAAAGGTCTGGCAGAGAGTCTGTGAGTTCGGAGTAGAGATTGAGCTGTGCGCGGACACTGAGTAATTGCCCGGTTTTACGGAGAATGAAGTCTCGGGTATAAGGCAGCCGGGAGCCTTTAGAAAGGAGAGTGGGGATAGTGCGCGTTGACTCGAAATAGTTCGACAAAAGGCTCTCCAGAACAGCCAGCTTCGTACTCCGAGCCAGCCCGGAGGAAAAGGCAACCTTGGTAAGAACAGTGTCTATAGTTTCCTGCTTCGCGAGCGAGTTCCCTAGCCCGTTTCGCGTGCCCAGAATGATGGTATCGCCCTTGATGCTGCTGTTCTCTCGCTTGGGGTCTTCCACAAATTCAAGATCTTCCGTTTCTAAATCATCCACGTGAGCTCCTTCAGCTGCGGGGAGGAGAGTCCTTGTTGCCAGAAATGAGGTGAATCCTTCCGGAAGGGCCCACGCCACTACCGTGCCAGACGGAAAGACAAACACATCGCCAACTTCATCGGATGATAAGTCGGCCGTTGAGGGGTTCCCCACTCGGCGTATGGAATCAACAGGTATTTGAACGTGGACGACTTGGGGGTAGAGACCAGTCTCTAGTGGATCCGGTTCGTATCCTCTGTCTTGTAAGATTTCTCGGACTTTGCGGATGTCGAATTTTTCGGCCACGGCGTAGGCGGTTACTGTCTAGAACTGATTATTAGTATATGCCGGTAGTAGAAATGACCTGTCACTCTACCTTAGTCTGGTCAATGCCTTGTTCCTTGAGCTGGGCCTTGGAAATAAATCCATCTCTCGACCTTTGCGCCTCCACAGCAACTCGACGGAGAGAAGTAGGTGCTGCTGGAGCTCTGCTCGCACGTCTCCTTTGCTTCTGTGATTCTAGTTGTTCGGTTGACTCGTCATTGTTTGGTTGTTTTTGCGCCAAGTTGGCATTCGACGAAAAGAAATCTCTGCGGCGGGGAAGCTCCAATGCTGGCGACGCATGGAGATATTGGGTCTGTGAACGTGTCAAGAGCCGTGAGGCTAGTGGCCGCTTGGAGGCCAAGCAAAAAGGAGCCTTTGCAAACATGGCTGGGTCAAATAAACTTGATGTCATCGTAGAGAAATTGAAGCCGAAGAAGAGCCGCTTAGTCATGTGCTCCACCTCGACCCCAGCTGCTCCCGAAGCTGCAGTCCGATCACAGCTGCCGCTGCTTGTCGCATCTCGATCAACACCCGCTTGAGAGCTCCGGGTGCCACGAGCCACTCGCCATGGACGCGCCCGGCGCGAATACGGTGAAAGAGGGTGCCAACGGAGGCCCCTCGGAGCCCGATACATCTGCGCGAACCCGACCCTCGGACGAGCCTGACGAACACGAGCGACGTCATGCAAGCAGTGACAATGAATCAGAGGGAAGCACCAACAAATCTGAAGAGGAAGAGGAGGACTCTGATGAGGAAGATGAAGAGCCCCGGCTCAAATACGGCTATCTCACCAAACAGTTGGGATCAGTATATCGCAATGGAGACGCGACTAGCACATTCCTGGTTGCGGGAGACAAGATGGTGAGGATATCCGGAGATGGAGCTTGCTAAAACGGAGCTGACACTATTCTCAGATTGTTGGAACTCACAACGGTGTCATTGTAAGTGGATTACCGCTGTGCGCATCTATCTCGGGGAGATACTAACCTCGTCAAGCATGTGCTATCCTTGCCGCTCCTGCAGCCCCTACGTGTATACCAGGCACACTCAGCCAGTGTGACATGTATATCAATTTCGCCGTTTCCCCCGCCGTTACCGAATTTCAAAGCCGATGCCCTGGCCAGACAGACCGAAGAGCATGGCCCTCCATCGCGGGCATCAACAAGTGCGGGCAGTATCCGTGGCCAACCTAGATCGAACCCATATGCACCTATCCCAGCTATACCATCTAATTTGTTTTACATTGCATCAGCCTCTATCGATGGAAATGTTTGCGTTTCCTCATTAATGGATCCGAAGGATATTATCAAGCGAAACTTTGGGCGACCTGTTCAGGCTGTTACGCTCTCTCCGGACTACAAGAATGATAGGACATTCATTTCCGGTGGCCGGGCTGGAGAATTGATCTTGACTATTGGTGGCCGCATCGGTGTTAGCTCGAATGCCACTACAATGGGAGGGGCAACAGCAGCGGCATCAAGTTGGTTGGGATCAATGGGCTTGGGTGCCGGCAGTGGTAAGGACATTGTTCTGCATAGCGGAGAGGGCACAATAAGCACCATACGTTGGTCCTTGTCTGGAAAGTATGTCGCCTGGGTCAATGAGGAAGGCATCAAGATCATGCGGTCCAACTTGCATCTAGAATCTTCCGGGGCGGAGTTTGCCTGGAAACGGATCAGTCATATTGATCGTCCGAATGGACCAGGCTGGGAAGAGATGGCCAGTGTTTGGAAAGCACGAGCAGAATGGATCGATCAATCTGCCCTAGATGATGCAGATAACCTTGACCCTGGCCATGAAAGCACACCGCGCAAGCCACCATCAAATGGCATCGAGGAGAAAACCGAGAAACTTGTGGTGGGGTGGGGAGGCACTGTCTGGATTATTGATGTATACCCAGACCGGGCGTGCAAGTCTTCAAAGGGCGAGCGATATGGCTCTGCAGAGGTGACTACGATGTGAGTTGACCAAGTCATTAACCAAAAGAGTAATTTCTTATGTGAAACCATAGATTACGAACGGATTGTGTGATTTCTGGCATTTCGTTGTACACGCAGCGTCTTCTTGTCATCCTCGCATTCATCGAAGCAAACGAAGATTTCACGGGAGACGATGGGAGAAGCTCTGGGACTCGCCATCGTCAGCGTGGCTTGGAGCCTGAACTTCGAATCATTGACATTGCGACTAAGGAAGAGCTCAGCGCTGACACGCTATCTGTCAGCCGTTTTGCAGGCTTGACTTCATCGGATTACCACTTGAGCGTGCTACCTCCATGGAGAACACCAGAGGGGCAAGTGGTTCAACGCGGCGCCCTAGGAGCCATTGGACATGGTCTGTTGGATGCTACAATGTACCCCGCGCGGCTTTTCAGCTCTGGTGCAAGTATTCGAAGCACCGCCAGTAGTGGCGACAGAGTCTCTGGCAGGGTTCCGCCTTCTTTCACCTCAAGGCATCTATCGCCAGAGGATACCCTTCCAAAGGAAGTCCAAGAAGTTGCCGGAGCACCAGGTGCAAAGGTTTTCGTTCACAGCCCGTACGACTGTGTTGTTGCCGTGAAGCGAGATCTTTCTGACCGGTTGTCCTGGTTGAGTTCCCGCGGCCACTATGAAGAAGCATGGAACCTCGTCGACGAGCACCCCGAAGCTGCAGGCTCAGCTCCCGAGTTGAATGAGGTCATTGGAGGGTCATTGAAATCAAAAAGCAGTCTCGGCGATTTCTTCGCTGATGATCGATCATCTATTACGACCGCTGGTCGAGCTACAGCTCCAGCTGCGGAACAAGAGAAAGCTCGCCTTGGTGAACTTTGGCTTGAGCAACTTGTGAACGACGAGAAATGGACAGAAGCTGCTGAGGTTTGCGGAAAGGTCCTCCGTAAACCTGCTCGATGGGAGTATTGGGCGTGGGTTTTTGTCAAGAAAGATAAGCTTGATGAGATTACTCCTCACATTCCTATTGACCTGCACCCAGCTCTGCCCGCCGAAATCTACGAATTCATCCTCCATCACTATGTGTCTCGAGACCTCAGCCGATTCAAAGAGTTGGTCGAGACGTGGCCTTCCGATTTGTTTGATCCCAACAATGTGACCGTGGTGATTGAAGAACAGCTACACTCGCCATCCATTGAAGCCGAGTCTGATGAATGGCGAATTCTGACAGACTGTCTGGCCAAGCTCTTCCTCGTCGGTGGTCATTATCGAGAGGCACTTCACTGCTATGTCCGACTTCAAGATGCCGATGCAGCCATGTCGCTGGTCAAGGAGCACCACTTGGTCGACGCAATCTCGGATAACATTCCAGCGTTCATTATGATTCGCATTTCTAAAGCACAGATGAAATCAGCACCGAAGGTTGAACTTGAGGAATTGGCCGCAGAGCCAATTCAGTTACTCGCGAGCGAGGCTTACACCGGTATTGTCCCTCCTGAAACCGTGGTGTCACAGTTGAAGGCTGCGGGTCGTGTCTTGTTCCTCTACCTCTATCTTCGGGCATTGTGGCGTGGCGAGTCTCTCTCACATGAAGCCTCTAAGCCTCGAAGAGGCCGGGGCGCTCATGCTAGAGATGCAGCAAGCAAGCTAGCTGCAGACGAAGGAAAGGCTCTGATTGATGGCTTCGCGGATACGGCCGTGGAAGTATTTGCGGATTACGATCGACCTTTGCTCATGGAGTTCTTGCAAACGAGCATCTCATACACTTTTGAGACTGCCATCCACATTTGCGAGCAGCGTCGGTTCACCCAGGAGTTGATATATCTTTTCTCCAAGATGGGTCAGACAAAACGAGCCTTGAACCTGATTTTGTCAGATCTGAAGGATGTATCCCAAGCGATCACATTTGCCAAGTCACAGGAGGATCCGGATCTCTGGGAAGACCTTTTGGACTACTCGATGGACAAGCCGAAATTTATCCATGGGCTTCTTGTCGAGGCGGGGACGTCAATTGATCCCATGAAACTCGTGCGTCGTATCCCAAGTGGGCTGGAGATTGAAGGTCTTCGAGATGGTCTTTCGCGGTTGATGCGTGAGCACGACTTGCAAGCAAGTATTAGCCAGGGAGCAGCACGGATCATGCACGGTGAAGTTGCCCTTGGGATGGATACATTGCGTAGAGGACAACGCCGCGGCATCAAGTTTGACATTCTTGATGATAAGCCCGGAGAAGCGAGGAATGGGGACTCGACACCGACCGTGAAGGCACACCAAGATGCAGTTTCAGAGTCCAGCGTATCTACAAATCGTGCCGGTCCTGGACAAGGAAAATGCGGAGGCTGCAATGCCCCCTTCCAAGCAAACGGTGAGTTGCCAACTGATATCCCCTTTCACTTAGGATTCAAGGAAGCTAACGATATTCCATTTACAGAGAAGGAGATTCTCATCGGCTTCGCATGCGGTCACGTTTTCCACCTCTCTCATCTGCATTCAGAATCATCGCCTCAATCCAACGCAACCAGTCCTACCGGATCCGCAGACCGGACACCTCGACCCTCATCTCCATCAGACGAGCCCACTTCTTCTACTGCCTCTCGCACCGTCGGACCCAAGGTGACAACAGCACGACTTTTGCGTGATAAGATTGGGGAGGGATGTCGAATCTGTGCCTTGACCAGAAAGATTGAAGCACTTGGCAACGAAATCGAAGTATGAGCCATGGGTAAATCAGGATCTTGTCTATCTTCCGCCTCCCATACCCCAACCCCATGTGCATAACCCATGTATACCCATTTTTCCTTCAAGATACCCAGTCATCTTCCTTGGACCTATCGGGTCAAGCGTGTCATCTACAACCTGTGTGCAAATACACTACATGGATTCATTATTGACTAGCAATGCATATGTACCGGATAATGCCTGGCAACGCTTGGCTTTCCCTTTCCATTTTAGTGCTCACCCCCTTGCCGCTTTTTGATCACTGAGTACGGTATTCGTCCCGACATATAATATCTGCCTAGGGCAGACATATCCTGCATGGATATGCACTGTACAATCACTGCATGGACAGTCACCCACTACAGTAGTCCGAGTGTTTACCTGTCAACGTGCAGTGCTTCTTAGCCTCTTTGAGCCAATACAGTAGGATTTGAAGACAGTTTACCTCTTGGACACTCGGGCTTTCTTTCCCAGACGCCCCCGCCTTCAACGGCGCTAAACTATTTCTTGATGTGTTTGAGGTAGACCATCGAAGATACCGTAGTTACAGGTCTCGGCATTGGGCAAATCATACAAGTCGAAGCGCCCCGTGGCCACACGCCAGCAATTCCGTCGGAACGCATTCTTCGGGGAAATGAAATCACTTTTACAGTGTTTCTTCTGTTTTCTTTTATTCACTGGTAGTTCATTGCGATACGCGTTATGCGCCCCACCCCCGCGCGCCCCACCCCCGCGCGCCCCACCCGCGAGCGCCGCCGCCAAGTTTGCGTTTTCATCGTCCCTCCGAGTTGACGCAGGTCGAGGCTGCAGACCCCCTCTTCACTTTTTTTGCAATCAGCAGCAGAGACATCATGAGTCAATAACCCGCGGATCATGATGTTACTGGGGACGAGGGGTGTTACCCGAGACGAGAGCCAGGTGACGGAAGTTCCTGGGCGATCTGTTCGTCGTGCCTCAAGGATCGTGCTTGATCCACAAGTACTACTGCAGGGGTCAAGAGTCTCCTATATGTGATTAGATATCAAACTCACCCAAGACCGTATTCTAGATTCGTGCACCCTCCAGGGAGTCTGGGGTGCAGGATTTGCCAAGGTCTTCAAGCAGAAGGTGAGTGTCATCCCCTGTGAAGGACCAGTGGGGCTCTCACCATGGCTCGGACTTTAATTCTAGTATCCAGCCGCATACGAATGTCCAAAGAGTGCTGTAAAGAGTATCATCAACAAGAGAGCGTTCATCACGACATTGTGGACTTGCAGAGTGAGGACGAGGACACCATCTCCGTCCGTCTACCGCTCGGTACGGCCCTTGTGATTCCTCCCCAACTAGGGGACTATGAGAAAAGTCGAAAGAAGCATTGGATTGTATGTCGCTTCACTTCAAGTGATTTCGGGAAGCAAGTCGACTTCCCCGCGGCGTTTCTCAACCACACATTCGCCGCGCTACAGGATCTGGACATGCAGCTTGTGTCGTTGAGAGACGGAGATGACGAACAGTCGATGATTGACCAGCTCTACTCGTGTCGGTTTAATTCGGGTCTCTTTGCCGTGCCCTGGGAACAGAACTGGGAGGTTATTGACGAAGTAGGATTAAGTATGACCGTCGTTTACCCGGAGGGTAGAGCCAACATAATCAGAAGAAAAACAAAACAAAAAAAAGAAAACAAAAATCGACGGAAATTAACCAACTTCCGATGTAATTCGACAAATTATCAAACTCAAATCATTTTCAGCCGCGGCGATCAGATCTTCAGCTTCTGTACCGCCAGTGGCGAACTTTACCCAGGGGTAAATCGCAGCGTTGGTAAGACAATTTCCGGCTTGCTTTCTACACTCTACAACCCACAACCCGAGGGCGTATGACGTCGAACAATCTTGGCAGCACCATGCAGGCCCACGACGATAGATTTACGAGTGAATTTAATACTTACACAACGGAGCATTTGGTTAGTGAAGAAGGGATCGGACCCAGATGGGCAAGCTAGCGGTCCGCAACACCAAAGTCGACAGAAATGCTGAGAAACCCATGACGAGAAAATCTACAAAGTCAATCTCATCGCTTCACATTTCCGTCAATAGTCCTTCCAAATATTCGATAGATCCGTTGATCAACAAACCCAGGTCTAGTTGTCGAGTTCATTCCCGAGTTCCGAGAGTGACGCCAAAGCTCAATTTCCGGCGATTTCTTACTCCATTTCAAATATTTTCAGAACCCCACATTGATTTGTGACAATACGACTCCACTTAAGATGTCTTGCTATGTACAGTCTTGTATGCATCTTGGCATCATGTATTTGACTGTCAGTGTCTTCGTTATGCGCGCGCGAGAGAACTTCAAGAGCCATTATTTTGAGCAATTGAAACCCCCAAGAGTAATTGCGAGAGGTGCCGATTCGAGAGACCGCCTCGAATCTTTAGAGCACCTCTCGAGTGGAGGTGAAGGTTTTCCGAACCGGTCCGGGCGATTGATCTCCACGATGAATGAGCCGTCGACGAACAGACCCGGTGGATAGGTACTGGGTCATTTGAGAGTTCTGTGGTACGCACAGCGTGAGTGAATTGACATTATTGCTTACTACTCAATTGGCAGAAAAAATTACAGGGCAGCAGACTGACACGCGAAATTGGCAGCTCGAGAAAAGCTCGATACTATCACAATGTATCGGGGAAGTCAAGGCATGATTCCTTTCTGCACCACTGCCGACCTGGTCTTAGCCGTGCTGCTTTCCACTTAGTCTTGCAGATCGACAGCAAGGCGAGCTCCGAGCGGCAGTTCAGCTACGCCCTTTGAAGTTCCTCATCAAAGTTCTCATGCACTATCGCTTTGAAAGCAATTGTGGGAAACAAAAAAAATTTCAGTCGTTGTGGGCCCTCATGGCCGGATTTCAGAATGGCCATTGCTTTTGCAGCAGAAAGCAATAATCGCTGGGTCGCAATTAACTTCCGCTCTCGATCTCGCTTACATACTCATATTCCCTTTTGTGATGAGTGCTGGAGGTGATGCGAAAGCCGCTATACCTAGAACATAAGTTGGAGATTGGCGGCACGGGAGATTGGCCGGGGGCAAAAATCAAGGCACTTGGCTCAGAGGAACGAGATCTACCAGACTAGCTAGCACGAGGCGGATAGTCCCCTCCACTTAGCGGGGCCTTGAACGCCCTAAGCCTAACACCACGGCGTTGCCATCACACCAAAAATGCGACCTGGGCCCCGGTGGATCCTGCAGGACAGTGGATGTTGATACCACTCCAACCGTCGTCAAGCATGGTTCCCGCCCAATCTGCGCGTGGACCAGTCAGAAACCACACTTCAAGCAGCCTCGTGAAGTTAATCACCGCTCGGGCCCTGATCGGTAGCCTGTCCGCCGCAATGGGATGGCCCGAGGAAGTATCATGAACTATCTGGCCAGCTCCCAGAAACTCCCGATCAGCGCAGACTCTGAAATACACGTCTCCACGACTCGCCGGAGACGACCCGATCAATTGCCGACGCTTGGACGTGGACTGGAAGGACTCTGATCTTCAGTCCTCCTTGCCCGGTCCGGCATTCCCAGCACGTCACAGCACATTAGCGACTTCAATAGACCTGTATTCTTTCGAAACTCTGAGCATTGGCTGGTGGATGAAGTACGCAGTATGGTTGTAACGATGACCGGTGTATCTCAAAGAACGGACGGATGGGAGGTGATGTAGGAGCAGGGAAATAAACTATATAAAGCCCGAGAAACTCGACCAGAGATCTATCATCCATCTCCTGAAATACTCTTCTCTTCCCTCTCGTCTTTCAATCCTCTTTTAATCCCACTTTGACGCTCGAAATGCACTTCACCAACATTTTCTGTTCCCTGGCTTTGGCTGCCTCCGTCAATGCAGCCATCGGTGCCCAGCAGATGGTTTCCAACATTGATGCCATCACCCAGAAATCCTCGGAGACCAACGACATTGCGCAGTCCATCAGCGTGACCAACTTCTTCAGCACGACCCCTGTATGTTTGGGCTTCCTTCGAGAACTTTAGGCTCATAAAAGTGCGAATTCTAATCGTTTCGCAGCAAATGATCAACAACTTCAAGGACATCATCACGACTGTCTCGCAGGACATTACTGCCATGGACAGCAAGCGCTCTCTCCAGGCTCGTCAGGATTGCCTGGATGTTGAAGACATCGAGAAGTGCGCCGAGGACCTTGGCGATATTATCGAGGACCCCAGCCCGATCCTCGGCCAGGAGAAGAAGCGCAGTGGCTTCGTCAAGGTTCGTTAAAAATGCCCTGAGCTTTTCAGACAGGACAAAAGCATCCACTCTCCAAAAAGACTGTGCTAACATTCTGTATTAGATCGCTCGCGCGGACACCTCCTACAGCGTGACTGACCAGCAGGCCGTCTGCAACTCTTTCCGCGGCGTATGTCCCCCACTCCAGCATACCATCTCAATACAGTTGCTAACCTCTAATCTAGTTCGTCATGGTCCACCAGCAGCTCCTGAAGACTGTCATTGGCAAGCACGGCCTGCTGAGCCTGACTCCCTTCACCCAGCCCATGGCTCAAGTCCTCCGCACTCTGGAGGGCGGTGTCGACAGCCTTGCTTTCGATATCATTGGCAGCGTTCCCTCGTGCTCTGAGGATGCTACCCAGAACAAGAATAGTTTGGACTCCACTCTGGCTGACGCTGTCAACGTATACAGCGACTAAGTCAAGACTTTGAATTCAATGTCTTGCGGAGTTACCAGCATAAGTTGAGAAGAGTGCTGTTTACTTAATGAGTCGTTGTCTGCATGGTCTTACCGTACCTTAATTACATGAAGGATGGTTACACGATCCCGATCCTGAATAATCGAATGATTTATCTTTCAAAAGTTTGCTGCTGTTCGTAAGCTGCTATTCTTTGATCGACATAATTTACTCCCTAGGTAAAGAGTTGAAATGCTTGTCCTGATTCACATTGCGACACAGTTTGATCAGGCGAAGTCTCGAAGCAATAGCTAGCGTTGAGTCTTTCTGCGTTGAAAATTCTTACCCTTGAAGCCGAAGTAGAGTAGAAATGATCATTCAAGGAGGATTTTTGAAGCCACCACCCCCCCCCCCCCCCCAAAAAAAAAGAAAAAACTACGGAGGAAGAAGAAAAAGAAAATTCCACGGTGTAACGTGGAAAGCAATGCGGGCGTTCGGTCACAGTCACCTGACAGCACGTCTCCGTTACGGGTCAGCTCAGTCTACGATCACTTGACAGATTGACGGATACTGGTATGTGCTAGTATTGAGGTATTCCATTGAGATGTCTTGATGTGTCTTCTAGCTGGATCCCGCTCTTGAAGTGTTATCAGATCTCGGGAGTCGTTCCTAGCGTGTTACGATGCTGGTACATATGCCGAGCGTACCCCGGTTACCATAAGAGGAGGACACAGCTCGTGCCGCCAGTTAGAGTGTCTTGGCACCGCTAGTTGGAAAATAGGCTAAGCCTAATTAGGCTTCTAAGTGGCGGCACCACCCGGGTGCCAGCTGACTGGGACCCAGCCAGCAATTTCTGGGTCCCAGTCAGCTACAGTAGGTGCCCGGCACCACCTATTACCTACGTATATGTAAATTACGATCACGTGATGAATCAAGCGCAACTCAGCCACTTGACGCAAGGTCGGTTGTAGGTTGTCATCTGTCGGCAACCACTTTCAGCCGTACGCAGTCCAAGTGACCATTTCGAAGAGACTCAAGGTCAAGCTTCGATTACCAGGCGTTTAACCTTTCTGGGATCGCCGTAGCTGGCTGGGTTGTCTGAGGGCGTCGCTTATAATTCGGACCGTAATCTCCACTGTAACTCACTACCGAACATGCCATCGGTGTTGTTGACTTGGCTGCTTCTTTGAATGTTGTCATGGAAAACCCCGTGTCAGTCACTCGAAGCGCTGCGTGGGGGGCGGCATGCGATTCCTGCGCAAGGGCAAAGGCCAGATGCCTACGCTCTGACAATACACCTGGGGCCAGATGTGACAGGTCAGCTCGTTTCTCATGCAGTCTACTCCTCATGACAATCTAATAGATGCTAACTGCCTTTAGGTGCCACAGCTTGGAGAGGGGTTGTACGCCAAGGGTGCGTAAGCCAAGAAAGAAAAGACAGAATAAGGGGCCGTGAGTAGCGAGTTTGTTGTCTTGGATCCTTGGGATGGGCTAACGAAAAAGGCTTTCAAGACAAATTGTCCGCTTAGAAGAAAGGCTGAGCGGTCTTAAAGAATACTTGGGCCAGCGAGAGAAGACCCCCCTATCTCCGGAAGTGCCGCCTGAACCAACTGGACAGCCATCATCACCGGCCACCTTCCAAATCCCTGCGCGACGTCAGGACGAAACTTCTGCGAATACTTCACTGCCTGGTTACAACGCGTTTGCACGTCCAACATGCACCTGCCAGCCAGAAATCGGTAAAGAAGATTTCAGCCCAGTTGAGTCTGATGAGACTCTGTTATCGATATACAATAACCAGCTTCGCTCCCAATTTCCATTTGTCGTCATTCCACCCGGTGTGAATATAGCACAACTTCAACAAAATCGACCTTTCCTTGCAAAGGTGATCAGAATGGTAGCCTCGATCAAATGCCGACGGTCAATGTGGGGACAAAGTCGTGCGGTAATGCAACATATTTCTGATGCCGTGATCATGAGGTCTGAACGCTCTTTAGATCTTCTCCAAGGTATTCTTGTCTTTTTGGGCTATTACCATTATTATTGCCTGGCCCATGGGCAATTTAGCAACCTCATGCACCTGGCAATCAGCATGATTGGAGACATGGGCCTGGAGAGGCGTACCAAGCCGCATGAAACCGCACCGTATTCGACAATGGATCCTGAAGAGCAAACAGTGATTACAAATGAAGAGAGAAGGCTTATGGTTGGTGCTTGGTACATGGGCTCAAAGTGGGTAGGCCCGTCCTTGCATAGAACGGAGAATCTAATGACAACTCCAACAGCGCTGCTCTCTCTTTCAACAAATTAGAGTCACCAAGATACACGAAGCATCATGACCAGTGTCTGAACGAATTGAAAGATGCTGCGGAATATGAGACAGATGAACTTCTTGTACAGCTAGTTCGCATTCAGCACCTCACCGACAGGATCTTTCATTTCAACCACCGAGACCAATTTCTAGTTGAATCGATTGGACTAGCTTTGCCAGAGACAACAGCTGCTGCGCATCTTTCTGCTTTCCAGGTGGAAACGGATATACTCGAGAATGCACTGCCCAAGAAGCTCAAAACCAACTGTGGGATCCTCCAATTACACAGCCTAAATCGCGCGGATCGCTGACAAAGTGCAAGATTTATTATTGAGCCATTACAGCACTGCACGGTTAAGGCTGTTCGGTCCGCTGCTGAGTGATACTATGCCGTCAAGTGTTGCAAGGGCCCTCTCCGTCCCGCTATCGCTTTTGGATGCGGAGGCATTCGATCGCTATCACGCTGCTATCTCTGTCCTCAGATCTTGGGTCAATAATTGGCTCGCCATGCCCGTTTGCTACTACTTCCATATGCCGCAGCCCGGTTATGGCCATCTGATGTACGCTGTCACCATGCTTGCACGCCAGGCGAGGTTATCGCTGCTCGCCAATGCTCAGTCCAACCGTGCCAGCTCTATTTCCGGTCAAGTCTCCGCAGACTCTGCCCAATGTGTAACCAAGAATATTGACGCTGAGGCAACCAAGACCCTGGTGCTTAGTGCTCTAGAGACCTTTGCTGTGCGGTTTGAGGCTGCCAGGGAGGAGATCGGTGCCGCACATGGACAAGAGTGGGAGAACAACCTTCTAGACCTGATTGCAAAGACGCTCAGGGTCAAGAGGGCTCGCATAGAGAACTGGGATAGAGTTCTCGTGGCAGCAACTACTGATGGTTATAGCGGTGACAGGTTTCCGCAGGGAAGAGACTGGCCAATGTTTAGCTCTGTTGAGGGCCAAGTGAGTAGCACCGAGGCCAGGAAAGATACTGCAGAATGGTTGTTTGAGCAGCTCGATAGGTCGTTACTAGACGATAATTATCAGGAGAGCTGGCTTTGGGGCAGCGACCCTCTAGGCCTCTTGTCCACGGACCAAGGTAATCTTCTTGAAGAGGCCGTCAGGACCGGTATTACTTCTTCACCCAACACTGGCTTCGATTACCAGTGATGCTGCCGAGCAAGGATCGGAGCAATGGACATCCTGCCCTATCATCTATGGTTTCTTGGTGGATATGAACTGTTTGAACATTTCTGATTGAGGTTTGCTGACTGAAGGTACTGTTCACGGGCTAAAGAGTTCTGAGGCATTCGAGAAATGTAAATACACGATCCGATTTTCCAGCATGGTGACGAACAATGCCGATGGCTGAGTCATCCGGAGATTTCAGAAAACCCCGACTTTCCGCGGAGATTTTGGGTGTAGAACTAACTCCCAGCACTTGTATTATTATTTAAGACGAGCGAGAAGCACTCTTGATACTTTATTCTCCTATTTCTCACCGACTCCTTCCCTTCCAGCTTTTAATAAAAGTTCAAAGTTTACCTCATTGTCATGACACGCGCTGCAGGGCTAGGTGTATTACCACTTCTCTATACACTGACCTACATCTCGTCACTCCTCTGCCATGTTCAGGCCCAGAACATAACGTGCAAATCGACACCATATGATGCATCTTGGCCAAGTATTTTCCAATGGAATCACCTCAACGCAAGCCTCTCCGGGCGCTTATTGCATCCATCTCCACCTGCATTAGCCTGTCATTCCTACCTGGGCTTCAACGAGACCTGTGCCAACATCACAAGCTCTTGGAGTACGTTCGCGTTCCACCAAGACAACCCCATCAGCACTGCATGGAACAACATGAACAATGACTCCTGTCTACCGAGCACATCTGCGCCGTGCAGTGGTCTGGGATACCCGGTTTACGTTGTCAATGCGACGTCTGCAAATGATGTCAAACTCGCAATTGACTTTGCCAGGGACAATAATGTGAGGTTGAACGTTAAAGCATCGGGACATGACTACCTCAAGCGGTACGTGGTTGAAATTCAATGATTCGATGCCTGATCCCCTGAAAAGCGACGGACGTCTGATTTAAGGCACAGATCTGCATCTCCGTATTCTCTGTCAATCTGGACGAGGTACATGGTCGGAGGATACGAATACCATGACCGGTTTCAACCAAAGGGCTGCGACATTACAATAAACACCACGGCAGTGACTGCGGGAGCAGCATCATATGTCGGTGACATATACTTCAATTTGGACCAACAAAACCTAACAGTCGTTGACGGCATGGGACCGGAAGTCACTATGGGCGGTTATCTTACTGGCGGTGGCCACAGTCCCATTTCAAACATCTTCGGGTTAGGTTCCGACCAGGTTTATGAGGTGGAGATGGTGACTCCCACAGGAGAAATAGTCACCGCAAATGAGTGTCAGAATACAGATCTGTTTTGGGCGGTTCGAGGTGTAAGTGCTGAGTCTTCTATCGATCTTTAGAAATGCCCCTAACATCTCAGGGTGGCGGAAGCACCTTCGGGGTCCTGACGAAGGTGACTATTCGAACGGTCCCATCTACCCCGATTGCGGTATACGACTTTACTATCGAGGCACAACCGAATTCTACGGTCTACTGGGATAGTGTGACATATTTGCTTGCACAATTTCCTACTTTATCTGACTCGAACGTCGCGGCGTACACATACCTATTCCCCAATACCAGCGCTGCTGGGCTCGGAGGGGATGTGGCGTCTTTTGAAGCGGTCTTCGCCTTGTATGACCCTCCTTCGGCGAGTACATTGGAGGACTTGCTGAGGCCCTTTGTGCGTCATATCAACGCGACATACTCCAACCAAACAAGTACAAAAGCGACCTCAACCGTCTTTTCAAACTTCTACAGCATGTATCTCGATTATGCCGATGATGACGGAGCAGGGGTGGATAAGGTGGTCGGATCTCGGCTTTTGCCCCCGGAGACTCTGACAGAAAATGGTTTCAGCGGCGCATTGATGGACTTTCTAGGAGATGCGGGAGGGAGGCTGTACATGGTGGCCGGCAAAGGTGTCTGGGATGCGGAACCAAGGGGTGGTAGTGACGCTGTCAACCCTGCCTGGAGAAAAGCGTTGATTCATGCCGGTAAGTCAAGCTAGTCTATCCTGGCAGTACAGTTTGAAGATTTTAACACCTCATAGTGACTTCTCAAAGCTGGACGCCTCTAAATGAGACTCAGCAAGCAATCGTTGAGTACAACATTAACAACGTCCAAACCGAAGCCCTCCGCCAATTGGTTCCTGATTCCGGTGCTTACATGAACGAGGTATGTAGCTTTAGCTCCTGGCCCGCTTGATGGAGCCATTACTAAAAGTACAGGCCTATTGGAACGAACCAAACTTTCAGCGAGCATTCTGGGGATTCAACTACCCAAGATTGCAAGCGATCAAGAGAGCAGTTGATCCGGATGATGTATTTTGGTGTCGTGTTTGTGTTGGGAGCGAGGGCTGGGAAGAAGTTGGAGAATCTTTATGTCGGGTTTAATCATGAAGGGAAGAAAAGATGGGCAAGGCTCTCTGGTGGTTGCTCCGGCACACGATCAACATCGAGCGAAATATTTTCCCACTGGCTCGGATGCGATCGCACAGTGGGCAGAGGAAATTTTCTTTGAGAAGCCAGGCGTCAAGAAACTAGGCAATAATTAGACGTTGGACCTACTGTTTCCCAGCAGAGGGGAAATGCATCAGGAAGTTTGCCTTGATCTTAGAATGAGTCCAGCAAGTATCATAAAATTGAGAGCACAGTACCCTAGATATAAACCCATCTAGTTCTGAGCCCTGAGGGTATCGTGTGGCTCATGACGACCGTTCCAAAATTACAGGTGAGCTAATCCACAATCTAGTGGATCGCGACTTCGGCATCCTAGAGCTGCCGCATATTTTTGGAGGTAGACGTACCGCGAGACATACTTCTGCTGCATGGCTAAGAAGTGTGCGCCCAATGTCCTGCCCAGTAAGGTGCTTCTGAGGTTGCTATCAAGATCGTAGCTGACAGAAATATCTAGATTCCATTCAGCGCCAGACCCTGGAATGTGAGGCTAAAAATATGCCTTTTACTTTCGACGAGGAAGCTGCGTGTGGTATCTCGCCCAGTACTTCCGCTTCTCCTGCTACTGTCACTGTCACCGCTTCCGGAGACTCTACGACTTCCGCTATGACTACTTCCGTTTCTTCCGCTACTTCGACATCTGCCGCTGCCTCGGAGTCTACGGCCACTTCGGGGGCTTCTTCTACGGGGAGTCAGACTAGCAGTGGCTCGGCATCGACTGCAACGTCTAACAGTGCATCGGTGAAGACGGTCGGCTTAAGGGCTGTTGGGCTTATTGTTGCTGCTGGTATCATGGTTTAAGGAGTATAAGATACTGATGTAGACTCTAATTGTTTGTTATGATAATATTATAATGCATGCTGAAGATTTTGGGCCGAATTTCTTTCTCTCTCTCTCTCTCTCTCTCTCTCTCTCTCTCTCTCTCTCTCTCTCTCTTTTTTTTTTTTTTTTCAAATAATTGTGGTCCATAGGCTAATGATGAGGCATACAAAAGATGGCCACCTGATGGCTAAGTGTAAGCTTCTTAGTCTTGATGGCATCACGTGCTGGGGCTAGGCATAGCCTGCGCAATGACCAGGCATGGGTACTTCGCTGCGCCTCACAGAGAGTGCAATACGTGTCCAGGTCGGATAAGGCTTCTGTTGAGTGGTGGCTCGCTTCATGACAAGCAGCCAGCGAACTCTGGTCACATCGATACACCAATCCCATCGCACCACGCAGCTACCACCCCTGTTCAGCACACTCGGGCAGGAAAAGCGCAGCTGAAAAACCAATATCGGCCCACCTTTTAAAGAAAAGAGCGTTGGCTGCAGTTGGATTTTGCTATAAACTTCTTGTCCTATATCTTTTAGCTGACATGGAACGATATTGGGACCAGGCCTTTTTTGGCGGAGATGAAGATCCCTTTTGTCGTGATGACGAGGTCACGGAGTATGAGCGAAAGTTACTACATTCTTCTAGGGAGCCCGAGGTACCTATTCGATCGTCTCGGCGCCGGTCATCCTCGTACAGTCGATCGGTAGGGAAACGTAAGGATCCCTTTGAGACCGAATTTGAGATGGACGAAGATCTCCAGCATCCTGCCAAATCCATTCAAAGCTTGCCAGCCCCTCCAAATTCACCAGTAATGGGAGGATTCCCCATCGGAGACTGGAACAGCATATCATTTGGAGACCTGGGGCAATTTCCATTCCAAGGTGAGTCGGTTCAGCTTGTCCAGGCTCAAATGAAACACCCAGTATCCTAATCTGCGACGTGCTCTGACAACCAGAATATCTCGGCGACGGAGATTTGAGTGCCGGTGAAATTCCTATGATACAAAATGAGCCTGCACAGATGGAGAAGTCTCACCGGGACCCCGAAGGGCCTAGGAGTAGAAGCCACCGCCAACAAGGAACACCCGTGATCTCAGGTTTATTGAGTACCAGTGCGAACGAAGGTCCTTCGCACGCTTCGGTTTTGTCACATAAGTCCAGTTTTATATCTGAGGCACGGAAGACGGACGAAGATATCGACACGACCATTTCTAATGCAAGCAAACCACCGACCGATCACCCGCAAACGCTTCCGTCACTCCGCGAGGTAAGCCAGATGCCATCTACAATTATCTCCCAGTACATAGCTAACCCGAAACCTAGCTCCTCCCTCCACACTATCATGATGAAATTCAACCCTCTTCGTATCATGATATATCAAAAGGCGACCAGCATCAAAAGAGTGGCCAAGATGAGCCAAACACGATCAGTGGCTCTTCATCCCCAGAGTCAGACATCTCGATGCTTAGCTCTGAGGAGACAGAAATCACCCAGCCGCAAGATGAGGATCATGCTTTTCGAACAAACGACGATCAGTTCGGAGACTTGGAGCATATTCTAAATGCATCTGCCTACTATGAAAGACTCGACATGCTAGAGCTTGCTACTGCTGAGATCTGCGGGATCTCGAAGCATCCTCCAGAATCTTATAATATAACCTATTACGAGTGTTTGGAGGCTCTTGGAAAGGCCAAATGCGCCCTGTGCAACTTGCAGCGCGAAGGGTTTTGTGGAGACTCCTTTTCCATTTTATGCGAGAAACCAGAGCGACCAAATGTTGCCATCGCTATTCACTTCTCGATAGCGGAGATTGATATGCTTCTGGCTTCACTGAGGCAACACGAGATGACCTCGAAAGGGTCCATCTCGGGTCAAAAGGACCTCACAGCAATACTTGAGAAGGTTGGAGCGGATGTTGAAGCGACGGGGCATCGTTCTGAGCGGGATTTGCGAGTGAGTCAATTTTCGTTCATAAGCATCATGCTACCACTCGGTCTCGTATCTTTCTCTGGCTCTCATGTGTGTCTATTTAGTCAAAATTTGTGGGACCAGGACATGGTTGATATCCCCGTCAATCTGGAATACTCTTTCAGCCTTCGACAGCTGGCATGCCTGAAAGGCTTTGTCGGCGGTCCCGCTTGGGTTCTTGGAAGGAATGATGGACGGAAGAACAAAGGGCAGGGACTTAAAGTGTCACTTCTGGTTCAAGATCTTCAAGAACTTTGGGGCCCTGTCTGGTTGGTAGGCGGAACTGCCGGGAAAGGCTCAATGATCCGTACAGAAAGAGGGTTCATCGTCCCTGTTCCGAGAGAAGAACAACCCGACTCTTCTCTGGGAGAAATCGAATGTCACTGGGCCGAAGATATACCCGACCATATTCGCCAGACGAATCCAATCCGCTTAACAAGCATGTCTCGCATCCTCATCGGTACTGAAACCATTCAAATCGTCACCAGAGTTGGTCTGACGTACAATCCTTTTTGCGAATCCGAAATCTGGCAGATCGAAGAGCGCGTTCACAAGCAACTCCAATACAGTGGAACTTGGAACGAATTCTACACCAGAGAAGGCTATGATGTCCAGCTCACCGGGGGACAATATGTTACCGTTGGAGGTATCATCAGGTACAAGCGCAATCCAATGCGCACAATGAAAAACTCCATCGTCGATGCATGCTTGGCTCCAGGAACGGACATTAATCCCTTGCTGAAGCTGAACATCGGACTGGAGGTCAGTGCCTGCACGGGGAATGCCCGGCGCGTTACCCTTTGGGATGTCCTCCGTTTATCAAGGAGCAAAGGAAGCAGTAACAACTGCGAACACGAGATTGCCAGTCCGAAGTGCATTCAGTCATGCTGGAATTGTCGCAGCTCGATTCAATTCTAGCACTTCAACACACGGGCCTCGACCCAGAAGGAAACCTTCAGGCATACTGGCCTTTCGTTGAAGGCAGATGGAACCATCGAATTTCACCGACGCCATACAACAAGTGGCTCGACATACTTACAGACTCGCGCGACGGTGCAACATTCGCAGTAGCCAGTCAGAACTGCCTGATATTTCGAGATATGTGCGCCGGGCCCTGCTATTGTCCACAAAGCTACCTCAAAGAGGAACAAAAGACTTGTTTGTCCATCCGGCTTCTACCTCGCCCGGTATCGGCGCGTGATCGAGGCACAAGGCAACGTCGGTTCAGTATCAGAAGTCCTTCCCCAGAATGTGATCTGGGAGAGCTGTCTCCCGATATGGGCTTTCGGGTCGGGAAGAGATCTCTCACGGTACGCAAGGCATGGAAAGGACAGAATAGGGCGATGGTCGCCAATACCCATGGGACATTTGGCTTTCGAGCTCCTGAATTTCGGGAGCAGGTCAATCCTGACATCAAGGGGGGCGAGCCGATTGAAGTCATTGTATGTTCAAAATCTTTTACGGTATGACTCTGCAGAGATGGTTTTGAAAAGAAAGAGGGAGTAGGTGGGTTTGACCTGGCTGTAATATTTGGTCAGCGACTTCACAACGGCTCCTCTTCTCTTCAACACTTGTCTGTTCTTTGATATAGCATACGCCTTCCTGTCATGTGCGACCATGTACATAGACCAGAGCCAGAACAGTCTGACATGAACAGACTTTGCCAAGCGTGTGGCTGAATTCATCAGCGCGGAGAAGATCCGCTCAAGTTCGCTGGGAAGCTTAGGGTTCAAGCTGTATGTTTTCCCATTCGCAGTGCTGGACATGCAGAATGTCTGAGTAATATTTCCACTCCCTACGCGGACCAGAGTGTTGACCAGCTCGCTATTCTTACGCTGGCGAGCACGGCTGCTGTCTAAGGACAAGATACAAGAGCAGTATACGAGAAAAGAAGAACTGATTGCAGACTTGAATTAGATAAGTGCAGTGTAAGCTGCCATTATGGTCTGCAAGAAGATACATCGCATGATAGGGGAACACGTTTGATAAATTCATATCCCAGAACGCCGTCTCCTTCCCCCATTAGAAAAGCAAAGAACAGTTGAAACTTGTCATCAACTGTTTGATACCCGACCTAGTCATCTGTAAACAGAAGACTCGACTGCACGAGGCGTAAGGTGGGGAAAGTCGAGAAAGCCTCAAACAGCGTTGAGAAAGACGACGAGGACGAAAGCAACCATGATGGTGGGGGGCATGAAACCACTCTGAAGATCAGCTGCACCATTGTACACGGGCACAGAAGTCGTGGGAGACACAGTGTGAAGTGCGTTGGTGGCACTAGGGGCACCAGCAGCGGTGACGCACTTAGACCCAGAGCAAGCAACGGGGGTCCCAGAGGCACCAGGGGCGCCAGAAGCGGGAACCGTCATGACACACTTGGGTCCGGAGCAGGGAACAGGGCAGCCGCTGCCAGAGCAAGGGACGCTGGCTCCAGTTCCAATGGGCTGGGAGCCAGTGGATAAGGTAGTACCAACCTTGACGACACCAGGAGCGGGCTCAGTCGGGCACTTGCCAGAGCAAGGGACGATGACTCCAGTTCCAGTGGGCTGGGAGCTAGGGGATAAGGTAGTACCAGCCTTGACGACACCAGGAGCGGGCTCAGTTGGGCAATTGCCAGAGCAAGACACGGGAGGTGGGACTGCAGTAGGCCGGCGGCAGGGGCCCGAGGAGCAAGAGATGGTGACGACCACCACGGTGGATTGACCAGGAGCTGTGGCGTTAGGGCACGGAATGGTCTCCGTAGAAGTGTACACAAAGGGGACCGGAGTAGAGGTCACCCCAATGGATGAGGGGCACGGCTCAGTCTCAGTGGATGTACCGTTGACATCGACCGAAAGAGTTGCAGAAGGCTCCCGGCTGGGCAGCGAGATGATGACCGAAGTCACCTCAATAACGGAAGCCGAGGGAGTAGCCACAATGGAAGACGACTTTGGAGTGGCAACGGTAGAAGAAGAAGACTCAGTGACAGAAGTCACACCAGGAATAACGAGGTTGGTGGGCTTGCCAAGAGTAATGACAAGATCAGTTGGACCATTGAAATTCATGCCACCACGGGGGTAGGCTGTAAAAAAGAGTCAACAAACGTGTCCATGATCAAGCTTTGTTTCAAGCAAACTTACCAATGTCACGCTCAGCGATGCGAGCAACGACGCCAGGAACATCATCGACTGTATTGGATGGTGAGCATGATGGTTCATCAGAATGTGAGGAAGATGTACGGCCGTGAGCAGAGTCACCGCTGGTACGGACAACGTGGAGCTCTTCAAAGACATCCACATCCAGGTCTGGGGAAGCGAGGAATAGTGCTATAACCCGCATGGGAAAGCACGAGACGCGTGGGAGACTCACTGTTGGTACGAGCGGCGGCCACCATGTAGATAGTAGCCATCAGAATGACAACGTAAACACGAGCGAAAGACATCTTGAAGATGCTGACGATCGCGTAAAGGGAGAAGGAGGTTGTGTTAAGCTTTAAACGAATGAGATCGATGATAAATCGGATGGAACGAGCGTGATGAAGACTGGGGAACGATCGTGAGAGAAGTTGGGGAAGGTGAAGAAGGAAGAAGAAGAGAGAGAGAGAGAGAAAGAGAGAAAGAAGAAGAGGAAGAGGAAGTGGAAGCAGAAATACTCGAGAGGGCAACACAACATTAACTGCAGGAGCGACTCACTTGTCCCATGTGACACCAAGTCGTTTGTAACGTACCTTCCTATTCACTGCTCACCTCATACACGTCCAGGGTACCCTCAAGGATAGAGGATAGCCTTCTCTCTCTCCAATACACAGACGCCTGGGGACCTGCAGCTATTTGTCGTACAGCCCCGCAATATAGAATGAGATGCAGGAGCATATAGTAGCCCAGGTAGGCGCAGTCTACCGCTCATTTGATACCTGCACAAGCTAATCAATGGACATGGAGCATATCTTTTGGAGGGCAAAGCAGTCCCATCCATCGACAGCGCACCGGAATTGGAGAAGTCACTCTCCGGAAGAAACAAGGAATCACGCAGGTACACAAGGGCATATGTCGTGTAACTAATGCCATGCAACTCAAAAGAAACCTTGGAAAATTGCGTGACTGTACTATTCCCTATGTCTTATTTGGTTCCTCGAGGCATATGAGCCATTGAAACTGACAGGCCATAATAGGGGATTGATAGACCCGGCGGCTGTTAAAAGAACGTTAGAAAATGATATATAGTGGGAGAGTGGTAGTAGAGTAGATACTAGCTTTGACAGATTACCATTAGATATGCTCCGAGGCAGCACACCCATAAGCAACCCCGCCAACAGCGGAGACTGAACGAGTGCATCCGGTCACGCGAGAATCCTCTAAACGATAGCTATAGCCAATCCAGATCACCCAGATTAGTCATCCTTGAAAGTGACCGAAGATGCCTACCAGCATGAAGTATACAGGAGATTTCTACATGACAGGTCAGGTGACAACAACAAAACCCGACAGCCGGGTAAACAGGGCCGCCCCAGGAACTCAATCCGCTTTCAAGTTTCCAACTTCCCCAGCCCTATATGACATCTGCCAACATCAGCCCTACTGGATCAAACTAAGGCAAACGCACTGATCGGCCCAGAGGCTGAAAACACACTTTTCAAATCCCAGCAGCGGTCCCACCTCCCGACCCAAAACAAGACATACACCGAAATTGAAAATTCGACGATCCCATCCACTTAATCAAACCACCGAATCTAATGAAAAGCCCCGAAACACTAGCGCGACTAAATGTGTTCAACGGCTATCACAGCATGACTCGGACACCGACCGCAGCGTGGGCTAGGGGACAGACAGCGTGGAAAAATTGAAAAATTGAAAAATTGAACAGGTATCATTGGTCGAAATGGTAATATTGGCAAAACGGTAAACAGTTCACATACAGCCCCTAAATTAGTCACTGTTACGATACGGTAATATAATTTTCAAATTGCAGGTTGTGATTGGCGGTAAGTACTCCGTAACGGGACGACCCGCGAGGCAAAAACGGTCCACAGTGGGGACCTTGCTGGGCATGCTCCTCTTGAGATGACGTCATGACTTCTAGTGGCTGGAGCCTACAATCCCGACGTAGCGGGCTTGGCATTTTTTTCTTTTTCCTTCCCTTTTCTCGTGCGAGATATGTACGGTTGGGAAGGATTAGGTAGATTACGCGCTGTGGGAGGTCGCATACCCACGTATGCCCAAGCCCACGTACCCACGGGCCCACAGAAGGAGCTAGAGGGAAGGGGAGTGAGAGATCGGCAGGCACGGCAATCTGGGCTCGACCCGGGGTCGATTTAATCGCAGCGAGTCGGAATGCGGTGTGAATTTTGGGGCTGGTCATGGATGACGTCATAGAGGTTGAGAGGTCGAAATTCTGAGATATTAGTAACATTGAGGTATTTGTGGCTGCGTTTCAAGCGTCACTTGTCTCAGTTCGAGGTTGTAGGGTTATTAGTTTGTTAGTTTGATTGCGTGCGTCCACAAGTCCTAATGAGCATGGGGTCCATTGCGTCCCTCCCTCCGTCGTCGAAGCAACCCCGAGACTAACGGCGACGATCCGGACTCGTTATGAATAAAAGAACATGCGTGGTTTTATTTTTATTTTTAAAATTTTTTACTAGTGAACATACTATGACAAAAACATTCTAGCAGAAATCAACTTTCACGGATACATTCGGGGCCGTTGGGGCCAACGGCGACGCTAAATCGTACCCGGCATCAAGAGGCACTTACACTCCGCGGAGATAACGGAATCAAATGGACAAAAAGACCGCGAGAGGTCACATCCGAAACCCCAATTAAAACCAGCATCGCGTTCGGAAGGAATCATTTCCCCCCCCCAGTCATACCGGAGCCCGGATTCGTCGGTTGGAGGCTGACGGCTTAGCTTTCCACCAATTGCAACAACCCGGGAACTACATCTCACCCGAATGCCCATTTTTGATCAATGGGTCCAAGGCGTCTTACTACCGTGGTATGGTTACCCGAAAGATCTGTGCTGTTACCTGGTCGCTGGGACTGGCTCTGGGGGTGGTGGACATCCGCAAGCTGTGAAGTTCATATCCTTGGGTTGATGATGGGGTAGTGGGAGGTATTGCCCCGCCGCAAGGACATGCTTTCAACCGTTGAAGGGAATTTAGTTTAGCCGTTTAGTAGCCGTTTGAATTTTTGAGCGAGTCCACTCTAGTGATTTGCCGTACGCAGCCCAATACCAAGCATTGATCTGCGGCGCAAATTGAAAAAAAAATTTTGCCTCTTTTTCTTTTAACACCTGAAGCGAGGCCAATGTAAGAGACGACTACGACGAATATCAGATACCACATATCAGCTTGAAAAATCCTCATATTAGATTATCGTCTTCTGTCCAGATTGGAAAGTATTGATTTATAACCCCGTCCCCAGGCGGCTATCTGCATCCTAAGATTCTTTCGAGTCCGCGTATATCAGCGCCCCCCAGGTAAGACAAAACATAAAAGGAAGCCGAACGCTCAAGACCAAATGCACACAGCAAGACCAAGATGAAGGCTTTAGCAAGAAAATGAAAAATTGGATCGGGGGTATAGATCGTGTGCAGCGTCCCTGTACCAGGTCGACAAACAAGCGAAAAACGAAGCAATTATAGCAACACAATGGCACCGTAGGTCCCATCGACTCATGTATCGTCGTTGGGAAAACGCCGGAAAAGCTCACTAGGAAAAAAGCAAGAATTCAACGCAAATAAGACAGGGTATCATTGCCCAGAGACTCGTGTATTGTCTCCGTATCCAACAACTCCCTAAATGATGTCCGCCGACCCATTGACAAAAGGAAAAGAAAACAAAAAAAAAAAAAAAAGGGGTACGAAATAGAACCGCATATGATTGAAGAGCACGAGTCCCGTATCCACTGCACGCCAGGTGCAGCCAATATCTCCACGGCAAATGCGCAGCGGGAAGTACAGACCCGGGGAACCGAGAACGATCGTGAGAAAAGAATGTCTAAACAATCTATCCAAGAAGAAAGGTGACGGTCGTGCGATCCGTGCAGTATTAATATGTTAATTTGATCTCCATCGGCGCACTGTGGATGCCGTCGGCGCTGGTGTCGGCTTCGTAGATGTCGGCAACCATGTCTTGGCCTTCTGGAAGCTCGCGGACGACGTCGTCGTCAACCATTATTCGCATTCCATTTTGGTTGACATGTAGGACGCGGACGATTCGTGATGGGTCAATGTGGTGCTTCTCAGAGATCTTCTTCATCAGGTCGCGGACGGTTCGCTCGGTGAGATAGATAGCGCGGTAGTAGTCGTAACTCTGCTCGGAGCCGCCGAATCGAATGTAGAAGCATGCGATCGGCTTGGAAGGCCGCTCCACTGGGGGTCGGTATGTCGGGTCGATATCGATGGCCTCGATGTATCCGGTTCTGGGGTCATCTAAGCCTCGCGGGATAACGGTTGGTCCCTTTGCTTCCTTCCCAGGCATTTTTCTTCCATTGAATCGTGGTGAGTTCAAAGACACATTGCTGCTTGTAGGTGAAAGAATCAAAGACTCCATAGACTGGGTAGCGCCGGTGTTTTGGCGACTGAGAGGCTCCATCTTCACGGAGTCACTCTCGGTGGGCAATCGAACCGGGTACAGATCGGGATCGTCTTCCTCGTCACCGCGCAGAGCGAGAACGCTAACAGCTCTTGTTGACGAGAACATTTCTTGCATCATAACCAATTTCGATTGTAAATCATCCTCCAAAGACATCTTCTCGGGCTGATCCTGGGAGCCAATGGACCATGTGCGCTTGTGCTTCGAAGGCTTCATACTCCGATCAGAGCCCTTCGAAATAGACGAGGCTTGGCTGCCACGCTTGCGCTTGCCAAAGCCACCGCCCATCTCTGCCTGGGCAATTTGCTGCTTCAATTTCTCAATCGTCTTCTTGACATGAGCGACATCGTTGGACAGCTTTCGCTCGGCACCGTGGTCTCGGAAAAGCTTGACGCGACAGTAGGCCACCTCAGCCTCACGCGAGACACCACTCTCTTCACCCGGCGAAAGAAGCTCAGTCTTAGCACAAAGTCGCACAGGAATACCCTTGACACCCTTCGAGTGACTGAAATCGGTAGAGAGGAAGTTGAACCGCACAGGAATGGCACAATCCGAAGCACCCGTGACCGGGTTGGCAGTCCAAGTAACGCAGAACCCATCGAAAGACATGCTCTCTACTTGGATCTGACGAGATTTATGGTCATCACCGCCCTGGATCGGGTCCACGTATTCAACAGCCTGGAGCTTTCCTCCGCGCTGGTGAGCCTCGTTCGTGCCACGACCCTCCTTCCATAATTGCCAGCAAGACGAAGGCTTGAGCCTTTGCTCGTCTTCTTCAAAAGAAACCCGGACAAAGGTACGGTATCTTATTGGCTCATTGCTGACGATTGGAGGGCTTGTATCTATGACTGTGAGATTATATGCCTGGCCCTTGTTGAGATAAGTCACTGGGATTTCCTTCTTATGCTTGACCATTGCGGTTGGTGCCCGCAAAGCAACATTATAACGGAATCTAGGAATTTGTTAGCGGTGTCCGATCCAATATTCCGAGAAACATTTTCAACATACTGTTCGCCTTGGGAGTATGGCAAGGCTGAGGAGTTTGAGAAATCGGTCGAAGTAGAAATATTAGAAGCCTGATCAACAGGGAAATCATTCAGTGAAGAATTATCCCCGGATTCGTCCATAGCATCATATCCAGTGTCACGGGTGTGCAAGAACGCGCTGGGTGCATATGATGCTTGCTGGGTGAAGGGGTTCATCTCAGGCACATGCTGCCCAAGGAATTGCGGGTTGAATTGATCGAGGCCCTGGTTCTGCTGTACAGACATGGAGTTCGAAAGCGAAAGTGGCGTAATCATATTCAATCCGGCGGTCGGCGTGTGCAAATCGCCCGCCTGGCTGTGAAAGGTTGCGCCCATGCCACCAGAGTTAGGGGTAAAGAACCCCGGATACTGACTGGCAAGAGGCATCATGGGCATGCCACTGGGGTCTATCCAGGAAGATGTGAAATTGAGCTCCTGCAGGTTTCGTGGGGTGCGATCATGCGGAAGCTTCAGGTCGGCCTCCTGGAGCTTCACGTCGATCGGCCTCCCATTCATCATGTAGTCGCTATTCGGGTCACCCTCGCCATCGCGTCGAGGGACGATATCGGAGAAAGTTCGTTGGAAGCGGCCGATGAACTCGTCATCGGGCTTCTGAGCGCTGTTTCTTTAAGGCAAAATACACAGTTAGCTTCTGCTTCGTCGAACCAAGAGCCACTATGCGCAGTGGTGAACGTACCGGTTGCGGAACATTTTAGTGCAAACTTACTGGCGGATCACGCCGGGTAGTCGTAGGAAGAGGTAGGGTCAGAAGTAGGGAGAAGGTTGCAGAGTGATGTTCCACATCTGAGCCAAGCTGAGAGAGAAAGACCACGAGAGCGTTGTCACTTTACTCTGCGTCTATCGGTTCGCCAAATCACAAGTTGGCTAAAAATCGCAGAACGGATATAATTTCGGAGTCCGGGAAAGTGGTCGTCGTAATCCGTGTCGATTGGAGCGCAAAGTTCAATCAAGCAAAGGGAGTTTGGCAGGTTGCGTTGGAATTTTGTCGGTGTGAGGGGGTAGTAAAGGCTCAAAGCGGAGACCTTAAAACGGAAGATGGGCGGACTGGGCGTTACCCTAGTATAGTAATTTGGGATCGAAGATCGAAGAAAAGATAAAAAAAAGTTTCCAGATCGTTTACGTAGCGAGAGGTCCTTCTTTATCAAGAATAGAAAAGTCGTAGAGGCGAGGAGTGTGGATGGAGGGGTGGAGTACGGTGTATGACGAACGGGCTAAGAAAGCGAGAAGGGAAGAAGAGCAAAAGATGGTACGGCCCAAGAAGTCCTCCAATGAACAGACCTATCAGACTAGGCCAGGATGACATACGACTGAGCCACAGTTAGGGGGTTGGGGGAAGATCCGAGTATGGTCCCGGGGGGGGAGGTTTAGAGGTGAGTTCGGAAATTTAGAGAGTGGAAAGTGTTGCCACTGCAAAGCTACCGATAAGGACCAGGGGCTGCATGGCGCTCTTCTCTGAATTTTTACTTTTCTTTTTTCGTTTTTTTTTTTTTTCCTGATGGAAATGATTGGTAGTGGGCAAGTAGGGAGAAGGATAAAAATGGAGACCAGAAGGGGAATGGAAAGCAGACCCAGAAGGATCGGTGGGGAAATAATGGAGCACGAAAAAAAAAAAAAAAAAAGAAAGGGTACGAAAACGAGGGTAAACTTACGGGGTGTAATATGGGCGTATTAGGTACCTTGGTGTAAGCAAATTCCTTGAACGTCCTATGATGGGTCACAGGAAATAGATATCCTAACACCTAACATTCCGTATACCAACCATGAGCAATCCAATTCAGACGGATGAAATCATTGATATCAGAGAAATGTCTCCAACCTTCTCGAGTCGACGGGAACCAGCCGGAGCCATTCCGCCTATCGATAGCACGGGCTTCCACTATGTCGGGTCCCCCACACACCACAACTGTCACCTGGTGCCTTACTGCCTGACTTCCGAAATAGAACAGCCTTCCCAATATCGCCACCCGCCATAGAATAACCTTTCTGGCGCTGTGGCGGTAGCCACACTCTGGCCCAACACTCTTCACATCAGACGGTGCGGAGATAATGTCCAAAGACCACAGGCAGCAGAAATACACACGACCGGCTATCGACCGAATTTATCATAGAAGAAAATGGACGTGCCATCCCTTCACCCTCCCATGGTCCGCAAAAAGTGGCATTGGTACCGCTGTGATAGGCGGTTAGTGTAGCCGGGCCCGATATGGAATTTGCAGCGAGTCTAAATCAAAAGTAAAATGAACTCTGACGATCGAGCGCCACAACCTCGGGTCCTCGTCACTGTGGCTAGAATATGGTTCGACTGAAAAGCGCGTGGTCTGATCGTCAAGGAAGCTTTTCATGGATCTAGATCAACGTGCTTGAGTTCACGTCTCTTAATTGCCAGGGTCCAATATAGGTACATATTTCCTTGCTCAGGAACCCCTGGAGTTTGTATTCACATAGGTGCTCAAACCCCCTACGACAATTGGTACATACGCGTTACAATACCAGGGGTGAAAAACTTGTGCGAATTTCATTGCTGGAACGGCATCCCGCCAATAGGAAATGCGCATTGCAGACCTCAGGTCTCGGTGCACGCGCCGAGTACAAGACGGTACAATACACGGTCCCAATGCCTAGGCAAATGCGGCTTTGGAAATGCCGAACTGATCATCCGCGAACCTCGAATCCGCTCCTTAGTTCAAATTAACGAAACCGTTTGCTAGTCGAAGGGGCATTCCAATTTCGGAGACACTGCCTTTTACAAAGTCATTGGTCGCTTTAGAAAGCCGCTATGGAATGGAATGGGGAAGCCTCCGAAGTGGCAGGGATGCGCATTACTGTCCTCACGACATGGGCCCCCATGGTGGCTTCGGTCTTCGTTCACCGTTCGCTGTTCGCCGTTCATCATTCGCCATTCGCCTACATGTCCCACCTTCTGATTTACAGTGTTAACTCCGAAACTATGATGACTGGCTAGTAACCGCCCATTCCGTGCCCCATTACACTAGTTTTATGGCGCGACAAGGCCGAGAACGGGGAACAGTCTCCCCGTCGCACGGGAGCTAGGATCATCTGTACGGGAAATAGGATACCCCACTGTAGGTGTTACTGTTCGGGAAGTCGTGCGTTTACAGCAACGGATAAACATATCCGACCGCTAAATGTTATCATTTCGTCCTTCCCCACACTGAAACGGCCCAAAATGACGTCAAGACGGACTGGTCATTTTTTTGACTGTTGTTCTTTGACCGAGTTACACGGTTCACACGGGCGCAAAGCCACCCCGTCATGGGTAGACATTCGGGGAGGACAGCCAGGGGGAAAGCGCCACCGGTCAACATGGGAATATTGAGCGAGATTGATGGCTTTTATATTTTGGTTAATGATTGTGTACGGGTGTACCGAGGGTCGAACAAAGGATGAGGGGATGGGGGGCAAGAGTTGCGAAGTTGCGAAGTTGCGATGAGATCGATACGTCATATAGATCGAGATGGATGTGGTTAATGATGGATGGATGCCTTATTTTTCAGGGGTTTCACAGTCGATCGCGTTGCTGGGTACGAGTACATCCAAAGAAATACGGAACACGTCTACGGGAAATGAACGTGCGACGATCTACTCGGTAAACCGGAGTCCTGAAGTACCTAGTACGAGTGTACTAACAATAAATGCCGGTAGCACCGGAAGTCACGGCTAAAGTCACGGCTAAAAGGACGAGGGTAGTTTGTATACTGTTGAGTATAGGACATAAAAGGAAGCGGCTACTTTTTCCGGGCTACTTTTTTTCCGCAAACCCCCCCTCAGGAGTGATCGACCTGTGGCTTTTCCGCGGCGGGGACAGTGGAATGTGTGACTGCAGAGGGAGCGTAGCCAGTCAGGGCAAATAACGGCCTCGCCACAGCGAAACTCTAAGGCATCCGAGGCCCAGGATCGACCGCCACAGCGCTAGCTGACGCGGTATCGCTCGGGTCAGCCACAAGGACTTGTGGAATGGCCATTGAGGCACGGGAACCTTTGGAGCATCTAGCTCCAGCTATGAAGCCGATTAGGAAGGCGGCAGAGTTGGGCTAAGAAGGTGTGGCAAATCCCAGTCAGATGAGAGTCTCCTGCATAGATCAGCGGTGGGTTCTTTTTGGATTGTAATTGCACGGGGCTTTTGGTGAGTGGATTGCCTCCGCTCAGTATGTGTCCTGTGCTTCTGATGACAACTGTGTACAACGTGTGCCGTGCGTGACTCAAGAGCCGACCCTTGACTCCACACGCGGAGCTTCCAGATCGATTGGCTCTCGTTGCCTGCTTTTCTTTCCAACAAATAACGGCGCTCGCTTGGCAGCCTTACGATGAATCTAGTAGCTAGTGTACTGTAGTAATGTCCCACTGATATGTGTTTGCCTTAGGGTAATCTAACGGTGGCTGCGCTGTGGCGACAAACTCAATTCTTCCTACGAGTGAGTTCAACGGTTACAATTCATTGGTGATATCTTCCTGTCAGAGCGTCATGGCTATAATAAGATATGATATCTTCCTGTCAAAGCGTCATGGCTATAATAAGATATGATATCAAGTCCTTCTGAAAGAATCCTACTATAGTGTCGGGACTTTCATTGGCAAAGATACGGATCATGTCGAAAGATTAGCGATCGTCGCAACCGTTTCCAACCGACCGGCATGGCCATGAGTCTTCTACTCAATCTACTTATCAATTGGATGTACACATGATCAGAATTGAATCGAGCACTCGGTGGTGCCACGTCTGTGATATTACGCTTTATGTATAAACTGTTTGCCCAATATGAATGTCCCTTATACAAAATCCAGTGTATCCGTGCGTGAATCACCGTCCTCGCAATCCCGGTATGCTTCTCGGCTGCGCGTCTAGCCGAAGATGAAAATAATACAATAGGTAAAGGCCTCGCAACACCTCTTGCGACGCCGTCGAACAGAAAATGATTGTATGGACAAGGAGACCCCGGGTCCTGACAGGACTGCGTGTATATGTGCTGGCCGACCTTCGGCCAGTCCTGCTACCCAGAATGCCGATCCCGTAGTGGGATGAAAAGAAAAGAAGACGGAAGGATGCGCATGGGATAGAATCGCGGCTTAATGTTGGATAATGAGGGAGAATCCATCAACCCAAGCCCCACTCGAGCCTGAAACTCCGGCAATTTTGTATCCAAGAGGCGGGATCAAGGTGTGTCTGTTGAGAACGTAGTCAGTATTGTATCTTTGAATATCTGAATGGAGAAGTCTTACCCTGATCCGCCAGAGGCATTTCCATAGAAGCCGGACTTTCTGCCCATGCTGGTGAGGATTTCCACGCCGTCGATCCAAAGCCCAGCTCGAACGTAGAAACCGAGGAGAATCTCCCCACGTCGGGTATCAAAGACAAACTCATCACCGCCAGGCTTGCCACCCCGTTTTCCAAAGAGCTGGGTCGTCCGGTCTTCGTAGCAAAACTCGATGCCGTCCAACGCTTGGCCGTGATACACCTTGATGGAGGTGAGAAGCTTGGATTGGATGAAAGCACACTCGAGCAGCACCTGCTCCGGCTCACTCCCATCGAGACTGGATTGGCCGAGTTTCCCGCTCTTGTAGCCGGACTGGCTCTTGGGTAGCTTGACGACTGAAGTTTTCGACTTTAATTGTCCAACGTCCTCTACAGTATAGCTGCCTAATGTCCCAGAAACGACGACCAGGCGAAGCTTCTTCTTCTTCTCTTTTTCAGTGCCGAAGAGTTTCTCTTTTTCAGCGCCGAAGATCTTTTGGCGGAGTTCGGTTTCCGTGACCATGATCTGCTTCGGCAGACCGTTGTTGCTCGATTCGGTGCCCAAGTACTCAATGGAGGTGTGACAGAAGTCTTCGCCCTCCGCGTACAGCTCGATCCACGCGATGCCAGACGAAGCAGTGAACAGGATTTTGCCATTCTCCACCGGCCACACTTGCACGCTGTCATCGGAGCTCGGGGAAGCATCACTGGGGAGACGGAAACATGGATGGAAGCGGAAACGCAGCGCATCCAAACGATGCCAGCCACACTCATCATTTGGCAAACACACCTTGAGTCCCTGAGTTTTGGTACGCGTCGAGAATGGCTCTTTAGTAATGAATGAACGTCCAAGGCGCACATAGTCGCGAAGCATGATGCCGGATTCCTGGTGAGGACAACCAAACAGATGACCAACCTCGTGCAGGTGAGCGCCAATGCCAATGTTTGCAGATTCCCAGTTCGATCCGGCTTCGCCACAGTCGTTGGCGACGTAATTAGTATCGGTCCGTGTGCAGTCTGAAAAGGCATCCACCACGTCTTCAAGGCACGAGGGGTAGCTTTGGAGACAGTGGGAACCGAAAATGGCCATCTTAATGTCATCGCCGCTAGATCCAAGAGCCGCGTGACCGGTAATGGTCTGTGAGCCAGTGTCCCAGTGGGAATCCAGCAAAAGGACAGAAATATATTGCTGTTGGCCCGGTTGGGGGTTAAAGTGCTTCCGTACAGCTGTCTTGGCGATATCGAAGAGTTCGTCCTTCCTTTGAGCATCGCTGTATTGCTGAGCAATGTTGAGATCCCGGAGTTCTGCTACTGTCTTCTCGCTGCGAACGACGTGAATCTTGGCTTCGTTGCGCATTTGACCGATTGCCGAGTCCCGGCAGCTCAGACTACCCGACTGCCATTCCTCTTCAAAGCGGAAGCACCGTCGTCCAAAATTGTTGCGGAACATCTGCTCTCCGGTGAAAGCTTGCCAAAGATATGCGGCCGTGCGGTATTTCTGAATGGCCGTTTCCAATCCATTGCCTTCTCGCTCCGCTCTCTCGGGAACCGCGTCGTAGGTGCCGTCGGAGTCCTTGCCCATCAAAATTACCAAGTGTAGCGGCGGAGTGTTGACCAGTGGAAGGTAGTTGATGCAAATCCACGCAGAATGAATGGCAGGGTGTGTACTACCAGTCGACAGCTTGGGCGAAACGAAGTCGAATCTGAGGCGATTGGGGCCGGGGACCAGGTGAATGAGAGCTTTGAAGTGAGATGCCGTGACGGGCCAGCCGATCGACGGGAAATTATCTTGGTGATGATAGACCGTTACATTTCCGTCCAGCGGTTGAGTTCTGGGGTCTCCGGTCTGGCCATAAACAAGAAGCACTTTTTGATGAACCTGGAATGGAAATCAGCCACGTGCTCGGATGGCGAGGGCCGGGAGTGTACCTACCCAGGAATTGTCGGTGATGGATACAATTCTCGGCGCGAAAGGCGAGCTGGGAGTGGGCGACCGGTATACACCATTGATGGACGAAGAGGAGCTCCCCTGTGATTAATTGCATGGATTAGTATATGGCACGGTCGCATGGCATTTAAACAGACGTACGTAGATGCTATTCCGATGCGAAGTGATGGCTATGGCCGGTCGCTGCGGGGGTAGAGGTAGAGTTGTGGTGGTGCCATTGGAGTCGGTCTCGTTCAGTGATGGGAGATTGGGAGAAGAGAGGGTCGGTCTGATCGACGAGGGCGGAGTGATGGAGCTGTGGGAGGTGGTGTCGATCGTCGAGGACGATTTTCCGGAGACCTCCTCGACCTTATGCGATGGGGCCTTTTCTGTGTGAAAACTGGCCTTTGAACGGCGCCTCAACTGCTTCAGGAACGACATGCTGAGATGCGAAGACAAGAGAACTTCTCGCCAGGAGAAGAAACCCGTAATTAGAATAGAAGTGGGTAGCTGCCGTAATTGTAAATTGCAGGTTCAGGAACTGGACAGCGCGACCGTTTGCGGACGGATGACGACGCTGATGTCGCCCCGCAAGAACCAGGTCCGGTCAGGAGAAGGGGGAAAGGGGGAGAAGAGAGAAGAAGAAAGCAAAGGAAAGGGATCGGGAAAGGGGAAGATGACCCCAATTATGAAGCGAAAGTGCAAAAGTGAAAACTGGACAGGATGGCGTGTGGATTGCAGTCAACTGTTGACACGGTTGACACGGTTGAACCCCCCTCAAAAGAGCTATAGATAGCACGATAAGTTAACAAGATTACTTTGCTTTCCCAGACGCCTCCTGGTGGGCTCTCAACCACGCATTTGCTCAGCATTACGTACCCCTCACCTGCGAGACAACGAGGGCTATCGCTCGGAGTCGCAATGTTTCACCGGTGGATCTTCAATGATCGCCCTAACGCTCCTAGTCCAAGATCTAGTGTCTGGGCTAACCACATACCAAGGACGAGAGAGCCCGTGGCCATCCCTGAGTCTCTTAAGGAGTCGCTGATGCTGATACAGGTATCAGCACGCATTGTTCTCCCACCTGCATGCTCTCTGTACATCATGTACGCAGTACATAGCTATCCCGTCTGCCACGGCACCCCTGCCGAGCCACGTCTGCATCTCCCTTTCCATGTGGAGGGGGGGGTCAAGATGATAAACTCCCCGCTATGCTGCATTTTCTGATCTTCGAATGATCAGAGCTCAGATCAGGGAACGAGGTAGGTGCCAGCCAGGTTCCTTCCAAGGCTGGCGGGCCGCCCGAAATTGAACGGGGGTTGGGACGGGTCAAGTCCCCCGCGCACGCGATCTGTGCATGGATACTGTAGGCAACAGGCTGACTGGCCTTGGAATCGGCAATTGGGAGTTCTGCATCTCGGGAATTCCGCCCCGATCTGCCCTTTACCGAGTCTCCCCGGCTTGGTGTCTCCCATGGAGCCTCAGGGGCCTCTTTGTCCTCAATTTTCATCTCAATGCCAATCCAGGAATTTCGCATGCCTCGAAGCACCCGCCTGCCGCATCTGGGAAGGTCTCCGGCTACCACAGTCCATGCTATGACATCAGACAGCACCGCATGGCATGGCAGAAGAGGATCGGAATGTTCGATGGCATACTGGATCAATTCCCAGGGAAGGTCAGGCATGCAAGAAAGCACGCACTCCAGAACTAAACTCCGGAGTGGGCCCGGGGGCTGAACACCCGGGTGATAGATTGGTTTTTTTCTCTCTCTCTTCAGGGTGAAAAGTAGTTTGATTGAGGAAGCAGGAATATGTCTAGATGGTTCATGAACATCTGAAGTGGTTTGTGAGTAGGTTTGGTTGGAAGTGCGTAGTAGACATGGGCGTAAAATGACCGCCCCAGATGTGACCTCGCACTGTTGTCTAAATCTGAACGACATATATGCTGGGTATTGCCATCCACAGCTTGTTCCTACACAAATTTCTCGAACTTCCGACAAATACAGTTCCCCAACCTCCCACATAAGCAGGTGAGATGCTTTTACGCATATTTCCAAAATCCCATCAATGCCTAGGTGTTGGATCTAGAATTGTTATACCTATCTAGCGATCTAAATAACTGGGGTGGAGACTGCTTCCACGACGTGTTTGGAGTTGAGATGTTCCCTGGAACTAAGTAATAAAATGAAGTAGTCAACGCGCTTTGCAGTGAAGTGGTCCTTTCCAGTCTACCAGGTTATCCCTTGTTAGGGCCAAACTATTTTACCCTTTCATTTAACCAATGGCCCACTTTTTATATTGATGAACAGTACTGTAGTGTCCGGATTCAAGGTACGAACATCAATAGAACGCCCCCCCTCAAAATTCTTTCTTTTCACGCTTTTCACACCTTTCAATGTTGCCCTGAAACCCCTATGCATTTCTACGTGATCATTATTCCGAAAGGGCAGCCTAAGCTCCGGAGTGGGAGATGCTAAACACTCTGTGATAGATCAGTAGTTTCACCTTGTGAAGAAATATGACGAGGCCATCATCTGAGAAGATATAGTAGGTTTTGCAGCTAGATACGAAGCCAAAGTGCGTAGAAGCCAAGCGAGGAAGGGACGGGACACGATCGCGTAAATCTGCGCGGCACGCGTTTCCCGCACTTCAGCTTACCAGGTACCAAACCCAAGAACTCCAATCTTTACCCCAGAATCAAACATTTGGAGTTTGAATTTTGGAATTTGGAGTTTCAACGTATCTTATTTGTCTAGCCTGAAATATTCCGGGATTTTGTTAAAAGTGGGCTCCATTTCCGATCGTCGAATCCACTCCCTTCCTAGCCGCCCTTGCCTGAGCAACGGACCCTCCTGCGCAGACATCTCGTCCTGCCTCCGGCGTTTTCTTCTACTACTACCCACCATGACGCTGTCCCAGCCTAGTTCGGCGGAAAAAACTATTCGCAAGATTGATATTGCCCAGGTAAGAATGAGGATCCCATGCGTCTACCCAAAGCCCCAGGGCACTGCAAGTTTTGCTCTTGCTCCCGCCCTGGATGTCTCCTACAAGGACGTATAGATCGTTGGAGCTCCTGCTGTTAGGGAGAACTATCGCTAACCTTTCACCCTTTTCAGGTGTCTTTGAGTTTACAGGATCGATTGGGTCTTGCCAAACTCAAGTACCAACATGGCCGACTGCATGGGTTGAACCAGCAGGATGGCAAGTCCGGTCTCCTCGATAGCGACAAGCCCTCCGATTCCTCATCCGATTTCTCTCGCAGTCGATGCGAGACCCCGTTTACCTCCCCTCCCCTTCGAGCTGCTACCTATTCCAAAGAACTCCCTCGATCTGTCCGCAACAAGCATGCAGTGACATTCAATTCCAGGGTGATGCAGCCTATGTTGTCCGCCAGTCGCAAGCGTCTACGCTCTGACTCCGCTTCGGAACGTCCGGCCAAGGCTGCCAGAGTCTCCTGGAAGAGTTCATACCAGCTGCCGCAATCTTCTCCGGGACTCAATCGGCAGCTTACAGCACGCCACAACATGTTCATGTCAGAGGCCACTATTCCTGAGCTATCCTCTCCAGCATATCACGGCCCGTCAGATGAGGAGAATGACCCGGATCTGCCTCTTCATAGTTTCCAGAATATGAGCTCCATGGTGGGCTCGTCACCTCCACGCACTCCACCTCCCAAGCACTCTCGGCTGTCTCGCTCTGATCGTCCCTTGCAGCATGAAGACGGCGCGGATCTACTTCTCTACCTTGCCAATTCTCCAACTCCTGCCCGCGTGGCCAGGGGTTCTCAGATGCATGGGTTCCCTCCTTCGACTCCTCCTAGCCAGCATGCCATTTTGCCGTCTATGACCCCCAATCAGAACTTCAACTTTGCGGATTTCGTCAATGTGACCCCTAGCCCGGCACAGCAAGCATGGGGTGGACGTACACCCGGCCCTTCTCGCACCCCTCTTGCGACCAAGGACGCCCGCAAGCGTCTCAATTTCGATGCTCTGGTCCCTCCCACCAGCGCCGCCAGCCCCCGAAAGGAGAGAGGCTTAGCTCTTCAGCTTGGTGGAGAGCTGAGACCTTAGCTTTCCATCCTGGGTTCATTTATGCCTCCTCCATTTCCCCCTTTATGACGCTCTACGATTTTGTCATGTTTACATTCTTGTGTTTCTCTCATATGTAATTCGCTATCTGTGACCGAAGACTTAGCTTGAGGTCCATCGACTCTCAGCGGCCACGGCACTTCCCCCTCTGCATCCATGGCGTTTCCTTGCGTTTCTCACTGCTTCTGCATGGCTTCGGGTCATCCTTCTGATGAATGATGTGTCTTTCATCCATTGCCTCGGTTTTCCTTTCATGTGGCTTGTCCACCTGCGGCATTTGTTTTCGCTCTGCATGATACTCTGCACCCTTTTATTGTTTTTAATGATCAGGCTACTTAATCCTGCTTTGTGCAAATCAGTCCCGGCACCACAATCTTGCTAAATAAATGACAAAATCAAAGCAAGCTGTATTTAGTCATCAAATTTATCCGTGTATGTCTATAACTTTTCCCCGTAGATCCCAGCGCCAGGAAAAACATTTCTTTATCCAAACCCCCAGTAACGCCCAACAGTAGATCCATCAAAATCACCACCTGCCCACCTACCGAACCGGGCATACAATCAATCATCCTGCCATCCGAGCTCCTCCTCGCCCCCCTCAACCTTCGCCTTCTCCCCCTGCTTCCTCCAAAGCAAAGCAAGATAATCACAACTTGTCGCCTCATCAATCCCCTTATCCTCCCTGACCTTCAGAAACCTCGGAAACCGCAAACTCAACCCCCGCTCCTCACTAACCAACCCAATAGCAGCCGTATACGTCGGACTAAGCGTGATATCCGCAAACGCCATTTCCCACACCTCCTGCGGTTCAAACCACACGTCCGGTGAACCATAGTACTCGACATAAGCAGGCCGCGAGATTACATTGGGACTGCCTTCGGCGTACTTTTCTTTGTTGGCTTGGTAGAATTTGTCCGTGAAGCCGGACATGCATTTCGTCACGGCTTCTAGGGCTCCGGATTCGGGGTTGCGTACTGCGAGGAGGATCGGGGACCACCATTTTGCTTTGCGGCCTTGGCCGTGCCATCCGGCTATGGGGATTAGGTCGAGTGTTTCGGAGGAGGTGCTGTAGTCTTTCTTCACTTTGAGCCAGGACTCCAGGCGTTTGTCGGGTTCGTAGGTTGATAGGAGGGCTTTGCGTCGGGTGTTTTTTTCTTTGGGTTTGGTGCTGTTGGTTTCGGATGTTGGAGCTGGAGTCTCGGCTTCAAGATCATTGGTGATGGGGGCTGGGCAGTCTTGGTCGGCGTTGGCTTTAATTGTGTTGTCGAGGACCTTGACCATGATTCCTTCGCACTTGGCGTCTGTGGCTCCTTTAAAGAATTCTAGCACGGTCTCGGAATCGGCAGATGTCGCATCTAAGCTCTTGACCCAGGTAAATCTGTTGGGAATTCCGACGAATAGACTGCGTAGGAGCTCTCGACGCTCCCGGAATGGTCGATCCATCAGAGGCTCGCCGTTGAGATACATCAGGTCAAATGAGAAAAGGCATACATTGACCGTGATGGCTCCGATTTCCACATTCTTCTTTGCGCGATTGGAAAGGGTTTGGAAGGGTTGCAGATCACCGGTCTCGCTATCTACTGCGACAACTTCTCCTTCCAGGATGAAACTGGATACGCCTTCGCCTCGGATCTGGGGTACCAGAGATACAAGGTCTGGATATTTCTCCGTCATGAGCTCGAGATGGCGGGAGAAGATAGAGACCTTTCCTTGCTCGTCGCAGTGTACCTGAGCTCGCTGTCCATCATACTTGTATTCACAGCTGAAGTCCCTTCCTTGAAGCTTTGTCAACATATCCGAAAGATCCCTTGTGATACTGCCCAACATTGGTCTGAGTGGAATGTGCAGCGCGAGGCCGCATCGAATCAAAAGCTCGTCTGTCACGCCAATCTCCAGAAGACATGGCACGAGATCATTATAATTCGGATGTCTGGCATAAGATGCCTTGACGATCTCCTCCGCGTTGGAGTATATTTCAGCAAGCTGGTCTTTTTTCAAACTAGCCATTTCCTGCTGCGGTCGGACCGTGAACTCAGCGCCCTCTGGCTTTGAGTATAGAAATGCACGCGCAAGAGCAATGAGCATCGTTGTTTTGACGGCGCCAATCCGCAGGTTCTGGACCAAGGTCCGCACGACGTACCGGCTCTCTTCAGCGCCTCGGGTATCTTGCAGCAACTTTTCAACAATCCGCTGCTTCGTCTCTTGACTGCCAGAGCCCTTGCTTTTCGCGATCTTGAGAAGCGATTCATACACCCCCTTAATCTTAAGTGGCTTAGGCCTGATCAGAGTGAAACTCTGCCGCTTCTTCGCTTCAAATGCGACATCGCCTGCATCTCCATGTCGGTCGTAGAGGGTCTTGAGACCTTGACTATCAAGGCCGTAAATTTTTTTCAGGGCTTTGGAGATAGATGAGCCTCCCAGCCCAAGCTCTAGCTCGTCGTATGGAGGAGAGATGGAATTGGTTGCTAGCCACACAGCAGGAAGAACACTAGACGGGTCTCCTTCGATCAAGACTCGTATGAAGTTGACTAGGGTATCAACGATCTTTATTCGGCTGGTCGTAGAATTGGCCAGGACGAATGCCCGTGTCAGTAAGGCGTAGGATGCGTCGCCGCCCTCGCTGGCCCAACGCGATCGCAACTCGGTGGCGTATTCGGTCGCATTGAATGTTTGCGGACTTTGATCAAATGGAACAGCAAGAGCGACTGTATCTTCAGTGCCCGTAGATGATTGCAATGATAGAGTGTTCTTCTTTGATATCACTGGAGCCTCTGGGGTCGTATCTGCGGGTATTGAGGGCGCCGATGGAGCTTTGCTTGCCTCAGATGCTGCTGATGCTGCTTGATCACCATCTGAGAGAGGATTCCGGGAATTTTCTTCTTGATCCCATTCAGCTTGAAGCTTTCGAGCTAAAGCTTCGTCCGAAAGAGTCTGTGCAGTGCTCGCCGGCTCATGCTCTGGGACGGGCTTGGGAGCTTGACCCTTGAAGAACGACTCGATGCCGCGAGTAGTCTGCGAAGGATTGCCGTTTCGCTTGCGCTTTTTAGCCGGACTGGACATGATTTACTGCCGTGGAGCGCAGTGTTGGGAAAGGCATGTTGCCACTTAGTATCGCGGATGCCAGACGTCAGACCGAAAGGCGGAGATCAACAATCGCGACACCTGCGCTTCCGCCACCGTTTCCTTCCCCAAACATGGCGCCTTCCACATCCCTGTCGTCGCACGAGCGGACGCGGGTAGAGGACTATCTAAATGACAAAATACAGGTCTCTGCCGACCTCGGAAGTCTAGACTCGCTGCTGTCGAGTCTCCGCGCGCAGCAGGAGCTTCAGCGGAAGCAGGTATGATTCCCGCCGTCATTCCCAGACACCGAGCCTTTACGCGCACCATGCTCACGCCATGAATAATTAGCTAGCAGAAGCTCATGAAGCCCTCTCGAATGCGACCAAGGCATCCAATGACCATGCCGAAGCTACTCGAACACGTGCCGAGGCATTTTCGGCGGAGCAGGCGGACATCGACCAGCGGTTGAAGGCGATTACACAATCGGAGACAAGCGACGATGCGGTACGACGACTTGAAAAGAGCATGGAAAGGCTCCAGCGATTGGAGCTTTCTAAAGGATACGTGGAGCTATTGAAAGAGGCCGAGGAGTTAAGGTACGTATTCACTGATGCTGGCGGGAGAGATTCATGGCTCATAATCCGGATACAGTAAGGAAGCCTTGACGACGATATCCACCGAGCCTCGCGCCGCTTTGAAACCGTATGCCCGATTACGCAATATCGTAGTCGCGCTCAAGGAAGCCCAGCCTGCTGCCGAAGGCGCGGCCCCTCACCTTATCGACTATACGGAGAAACTGGCGTCCGCTTTAAGACAACAGCTGAAGAAGTTCTTCGGGGATCGGCTTCAGAAGACGCTTGGTTCGTTGAAATGGCCGACACGGGAGATGAACATCACCGATAAACTGCTAGAACAGTGGAAGCAGGATGTTGAGCTTCTGATTGACCTGCAGACACCGTAGGGAACCGTTGTTTCCCCAGGAAGATTGGCTGTTAACTTTGATTGCTAGGGAACTACAAAGTCACGATGCGTTGGCTATTGGGCAGAGCGTCGAACCACCGGTTCTTTTCCCAATGGACGTGATGGTGCACCCTCTGGACCTCCGTTTCAAATATCACTTCAGTGGTGACAAGCCGACAAATCGACTAGACAAGGTAAATCAATCTTCAAAACTCGAAGTCATTGTTGATCTAACATGCATATCCAGCCCGAATACTTTTTGTCGCACATCATGGACCTCATTAACCAATTCGGAGGGTTTTTCACTTCTTACCTGCAGCCAATCCTTGATGAAAAGGCACAATCAGCGGATTCAGGCGTCGAGTGGAATTTCTATAACGCGCTTCATGTCTTCATTACTGCATTATTGCCAATGCTGCGCCAGAAGATCGACTCGTTTTTACCCCAGATCGCCAACTACCCGCAATTACTTAGTCATTTCATCCATGAGCTAATGAACTTCGACAATGAGATCCGAGAAACATGGAATTACCTTCCTGATCCTTATTCCGAAGACAACTGGAAGGGTATGACTTGGGAGGTTCTCACAAAGCAGGGATGGTATGACCGCTGGCTTCAGGTGGAGAAGGACTTTGCACTTGCTCGATACAAAGATATCATCGACACAGAGGATAGTGGGCAAATTGACTACGACGGTGTCGAGATCACCGCAACTAAACCGACTAAAGCTGCGATTCGAGTGAACGACCTTCTGGAAACTATCACCGAACGCTACCAGCCTCTCACCTCGTTCAGCCAGAAGCTACGATTCCTGATTGATATCCAGATCACTATATTCGACCAATTCCACGAACGCCTCTACTCCGCTCTCGAGGCTTACCTTGCCATGACTTCAACCCTGGGCCGAACGGTACAAGGGGCCGACGGACAAGCCAGCGTGGAAGGTGTTGCCGGTCTTGAGCGACTGTGCAGAGTCTTTGGAAGTGCTGAGTATCTCGAAAAGAAAATGGAGGATTGGAGCAATGACGTCTTCTTCGTCGAGCTCTGGTCTGAGCTTCAAGAACGAGTTCTGCAAAACCGAGACGGCCGAAACGTGGCAGGCACTATGTCCATCGCGGAAGTGGCCTCACGTACTTCACCGGCTGTTGCCAACCACAAATCTTCTACAGCATCCACAACAGATGGCGCTCTTTTCGATGAAACGGCCTCGGCGTATCGCCGCCTTCGACTCCGCTCCGAATCCATCATCACCTCTACTTTGACTTCCAACATCACCGCTGCTTTGAAACCATACTCCCGCCTAGCTACATGGGCAACACTCGCAACAACACCAGTCAGTGCGACTGCCTTCTCGCTCTCAGTGACCTCTGAAATGGCACATGCCATGCGCACACTATCCTCTCAGCTCTCCTTTCTCTCCCGAGTCCTTGGGGTAGCACCTTTACGACGAGTCTCGCGTCAAGTTCTTCTCTCAATCCAAACTTACATCTGGGATTACGTGGTTACAAGGAACACATTCTCCCCCACCGGAGCAGCTCAGCTGGCCAGTGACATCGAGCACTTATGCAGCGTGGTTGATACCGCTCTCGGCGTGGTTGGGCAAGTGGGTGGCTCGTTGCGGATCATGAAGAAGCTCGGCGAAGTACTGCGTATTCTCAACTTGAGCGCCGCGGCGGAACAACCGGACGAAGAATCCGGTCTGGGACTATGGGATGTTGAGAAGAGGCTCTTCAAAGATAATGAGAGTGCCCGGGCTGTGCTTGCTGAGCTTGAGATCGAGGGACTGAGTGAAGCCGAGGCACGGTCTGTGTTAGAGCGACGAGTTGAGATTGGTAAATAGCGATTACGGTCTTCAACGAGGGCTCGATGGGTTTGAAAGATAATATATCTCATTGTCAGTGCATAACTCTCATCTAAGGTTCAGCATGCTCATAGAATGAAGTTGATGATATCACTAGAATCTATTTCTATCCGGTCTTTCCCTATATATACAATGTGTTTCCGTAGACCGGTCTATGCATGGTGCACAACAGGTCCATGTCCATGCTCACCAGGTCGCCTCTGAGGAATCGCCGGAGTGTTTGATTTCAGCGAATCGACAATAGCAGGACCAACCTCTTCAATGCAGTGCACGAGAGACTCCACAGTCTCCTTGGATGTCGAAACATTGACCACACAGCGGAAGAACTTACCATTTCCAACTGCATCTCTGTCACAACTCGGAGGAGCAAAGTCGATCATGAAGCCCTTGGAGATGATGGCATGCGTGATCTGCGAAGTGACCTGGCTATTGTTCTTCGCGCGCTGAGCCTCTAGAGCGTCATTCGAGACAACGCCGCGAGGGTACACATACTCCTTTCCAGGGGCGTAGTAGAAGCAGACCTGCAAACACGGAGGCGGGTTTTCGCTAATAAGAATAAAGTTGGGGTTCTTTTCAACGAGAGTAGCCAGGTGCGCGGCAATGTCGCAAGCGGTGTCGATTTGCTGCTCGTAGCCCTCGTTTCCGTAATATGTCCAGCCCAGGAAGAGCTTGAGAGAGTCGGCACGTCGGCCGCACTGCAGAGTCAGATCTGCTAGATCCCATACCTCCGGTGACTCAATCTCCAGCTCGTTTGCGTCGCCGTTCTCAGCGGGCGCGGTGTCTTCGTTGTGGAAGAGGTAGCCTGCGGGCAGGGTGTTGGCACGGTGGAATTGGCGCATGTCTGCGGCCAATAGGTATGAACAAGTCACCGGCACGCCGAGCATCTTGTGCGGGTTGATAGCAATACTGTTTGCCTTCTCGGCACCGGCCAGCTTCTGTCTATGTCGCCGAGAGAAGACGAACGAGCCACCCCACGATCCGTCGATGTGGAACCACATATTGTACGTCTGACAAATAGCAGAAATCTCCTCGAAGGGGTCGAAAGATCCCAACACCGTAGTTCCTGCTGTGGCATTGACATAGAACGGGGTTCTTCCCTCGCTCTGAGCCTTCAGCACCAGCTTCTCCAGTTCTGAAGGAATCATGCGACCCTGCTTGTCGATAGGAACAGCCCAGGTAGCATTGCTACCGAGACCAAGCATCTGCGCCGCTTTCTCCACACTGTAGTGGCCATGGGCACTAGTAAACAGCACGAACTTGTAATCACCATTTCCATCCGTCTTCGTCTTGGGATAGAGAGTGTTGCGCGCAATTACAACGGACGTGGTATTCGAAGCCGAACCACCCTGCACTGAGATACCTCCGGCTCTTGGCCCATTCAGGCCGAACATATTCGCAAGCCGCTGGCCCGTATATTTCTCAATGACAGTCAACGCAGGCGAGACCTGATAGACGTGGACATTGGTATTCAAAGTCGCTAGGATAAGCTCCGCTGCAACGCCTGGCGCATTGGTTGATGCGTACAATTTATCCATGAATCCCTGGTGCCAGGTGTTGACCGAGTATTTCAATACCTTTTGCAGGACTTCAATGAGGCCTTCTTGTTGTCTACCTTGATCCGGAATCTGGAGTTGGAGGATATCGCGCAGCTCTTCTGGCTTTTTGTACTCCACCAGCGCTGAGCCGGCTTGCTTTGCGTGTCCATTGACGCCGTTCGTTTGTGGGATGTGCTCGTCTGCGGATCGAATGAAAGGAATGAGAAGGTCTTCGACGGCCTTCAGTAGCTATAGTTTTGAACATTGGTTAGCCTTGAGCATGGCAGCATATCATAGCGCAGTTAAATTAAAGACTCACACCTTGCACCTCATCGGCGCGGCTGGATGGCGGGGTGCCCGACATCAGGATGAAAGTACGCGGATGTCTATGAAGTGATATGTGCAGTTGAATGTGCAACTGAATGCGCAAAGCTCAAGGCATAAATGAGGGATGGGATAAAGGGGAGAAGGCTAATTGGCGTGCGCACGGCGAGAGCGGAAGAAAAGTTCTCGACGCCGAAATCCCCGATGGCGAGACTCGCCGACGATCTGACATCACTAGCACCCCGCGAAGATTCGGGTGAAGATGGAGCTTATTCAAGCCAATTATTTGTGTACAGTATAGCGAGCTGTTTTCTAATAGGACTATGCCTTAAGAACATAGAACATAGTGAATCTTCTGCTCCATGGTGGGCTCAGCTGTCACCGAGAAGCGCGGTTTGCCCCGCAGCGGGCAATCTTATCTTAGCTTGCTCTGAGCCCTTCAAATGCCGCCATCGGACTACTGATTCTAGGGCCAGATGCGACGATACTTTACAGTGAACGGAAATAAGGATTGCCAATAGCAGACTGATTTGCAGCGCAGGCGCATGCAGGCTGCATTGTAACCGCCACATGATCTTGCTTCGATCTAGATCGATTATGGACATATGCTATTAACAGGGTCATCAATTTTGGTATACATTTTCTTCAGCTTTGCGGTTCCATCGCGGCCTTCTTCTGATCTTCCTCTGCCTTCTTCGTGGCAAACCGCTCTGCTGCCAGCTGAATCTTGGATTTAGCTCGTGGGGCTGCGCCGTTGTCGGTCGGTTGCTGGTCAAGTCCTTTAGCACGAGCTGCCCACTCGCCCCGGCGGCGCTTGTAAAGATCCATAGACCAGTTTCTCCATACTGCACGGCCCAAGAAAGAGTCGCGGAGTATCATTTCGCTTTGTGCGAGCTCCTGGGCCATGCGCTCCTTGACGAAGTAGATGTCTTTGGTGGCTCCCCAGAGAGCATCGACCACGTGGGAGCCGCTGCTGTGCTGAGCGAGATCAACCAGGTGACCCTGGAAACGGGCGACAAACTGTCGGCGGAATTGAGTGGTGGAAATCGGAGAGGTGAGAGCTTGCTGGAGGACACGGGAGGAAGTGGGCTCCTTGGCAAGTTGCATTAATGTATCGTTATCTTGCGCGAGGAGACTGGAGAAAATAAGTTCGCTCAATGGTCCACGAACTGTGAGCATGGCCTGCGCCAGCAATGAGCCGTGCAGCTTCTCCGCATTCGCAACGGAAGAGCCTCCACCAGGTCTACGTTCCTGATGACTCTCCCCGTCGGCGTCTTCCATTTCGTGGTCGACCTCCTGTGCAGTGTTTTCGGCTTGTTCGCCCAAACGGAGCATCTGACGGAGGCGAATCTTCGGGTCCTTGTCGTAAGCAGACGCAAGCGCCTCGGCAAAGGGCTTTGTATCGATGTTTCGGATCACGCAGCGCTCAATCAATGTGCGCGGCACGATGAGTCTTGCCCTTTCGATCAAACCAGGAACCTCGGGGATGATCAGGTCCATAGCACTCTGCAGATCGTCCTTTCCGAGTCTCTCCAAGGTTCGAAGAACCACGTAGCCAGCCGTGTTGTTTCGAGAAAGAGATCCAATGCGATCGCGAATGGTGTTCTTATACAGGTTCTTGAATACCTTTCCTGGCATATACTTCACCATAGTCTCCACCAGGCGGGAACCGACCGGGTCATAGAGCAAACCACGAATGAAAGTCGCGCTTTCTGTGCCCTCCTCGAAAGATTCGTCGGGGACAAGTCTTCGCAAAATCGATTTCGGGTCCTTGGCGCTGGACTTGCCAAAGTGCGAAAGCTCTAGGAAGAGCAACACCTGAAGGACAGGGTTTCCAACTGGCTGGGTAGCCAAGGCGCGCAGGTATGTATCGTCAATTCCCGAAACCATGTCATTCATGATCTTCTTGAGTGCGGGCTGGAAAGACTCGGGGACGCTGCGCTTCCCGGTGGGTGCCTTCTCCTCCTGTGCGCCGGCGGTTGGCAGACCCAGTCTCTCCTTCTTGCGGCTTGCGACGATCGAGTCGGTCGACGTCACATCCACCGGCTCTCCGGCAAGAACCAACAGCAGAACTCGGATTGTGTGCGATGCGAATCGCTCCGTCAAGAGATAACCCCAGTTTCCTTCCAATTCGTTGATCACGGTCATAAACATGTCTGCGAGCGACATATTCGACTCGGTCTCCTCGCCGTCCTCGTTCGATTTGTGAGCGTGAGCCTTGGGGGTCTTCTGCATAACTGCCGGGGCAGCGTGAATGAAAAGCGTCTCACAGCAATGACTGGCGAAACGATGCTGCACAAGGTGGAGGAAGTGTCCAATGAACTTGCCGAAGAGGCGACGAATCTGATGGACATCTGACAGTGAAATCAATTTTTCCATGAGTCTGGAGCAGCCCTGACTACAAGCAATCTTCAACTCCTTGCCATTGGCCTCCTGATACACACTCTCCACGAACAGGCCTCGTTCTTCGGCGTCTCCGAATTGGTTTGACTCGAGCATTTCACTGGCGCGGTTGAAGTACTCTGCCTCGTCGGCGTCGAGCAGACCGTAGAATGGCATGTCACCGTTTGCAGCATTTTCGCCACCCTCGACTTGCATCTGTTGCTCTTCCGAGTCAAGAGGAATATAGTCTGCGTTCTCTTCGAGAGGGTTGTCGTCGGTCTCGTCGGTCGGCTTCATGCGTTTGGCGACCGGGTCTTCGGGCGCCTCGTCGCGCTTCCGCTTGGACTCATCCTTCTGGGCCTTGGCCTCAGCGCGGCGGCCTCTCTTTTCCTTTTCACGAGGCATGATGATGGTGTTTGGTAAAAGAAGCTCGGAAGTCGCAGGAAATTTTTTTGGATAAGCAGTGGTCCAAGCGTCTGTTTGTCTTGTTTGCACCTCTTATCGCTGATTGCTCATAGAAAGGTAAGAAGTATACACAACCATCAAGACTGTTTTTCTTTCTCTCTTCCATTTTCTCGGGTTCATTCTGTGGCAATTCACATGGCTCATGTCAATTTGTGAGAAAATATAGTTACATATAATATACATTGCTTTTGCTCTCCTATACAGCAGAGTATATGGCAGAGACGTGTCTTCCGCATTCAACACGCTGTTCCATGCTTACATTACGCTTGCCAACCTGACCCTGGTGTCGAGGCATGATCTGCAGCCGGGCCTCGATATCCTGCTGCTCCTTGGACTGCGGAGGCGCCTTGATATGATTAGGCTTGGCGAGATTGGTTCGCTTGCCGGTGCCTAGCTGGAAGTGCTCGTTACCTCCCCACCAGAACACATCGTAGCCGAAATCATCCAATTTACCGAGGGAGTCGGTCTTCGCCGAGCTGAGACTTGTCTTGTTATCCAAAATGGCGGCAACGTGGGTTGTACCAACGGACATTGCAAGAGGGCGGATTGGTGTCATCTGGTTCGTCTTCTCGCTGTACTCGCCCAGCCCGCTCAGGTCTTTCACCTTCATAGGTGAATCCTGAAGGTGAATCCACTTGCCAGTTCCAAGAGTGCCCCAGATGCCTCTGCCGCAAGACCATGTGTCGACAGTCACATTGCCCAAGCCGCGGACGTCAGCAGCTTCCTCCTCGGGGCCAAGGATCCGCTTAGCATCGACGGTAAAGAAAGTGTTTGCACCACCAGCGGCGATGCCAGTAACCTTTGCCGAATACTTGCGCATTCGATAGAGTTGGTTCATAGCCAAAGGCAAGGGAGTGTCTCTAAAGGGGGTTTCAGGCTCAAATTCCACTCCTAGCTGACCGAACGAGTTATCTCCCCAACTAAATAGTCGGCCGTCCTTAGTAAGTGCAAGAGAATGATAGTCACCCGCGGCAATTTCAGTCACTCTAGAGCCCTTGAGGGCGGTGACTTCATGGCAAAGGTCCGCTGGGCCGCTGGGACGGGTAAACCACGTCAGACCGGTCACACCGAGCTGACCGAAGGATGGATAATTCTCCGTAGATGACGCTGCTGTAAAGACGCGACCGGAGCTGGTGAGCAGAACGACGTGTTGCTGGCCGCCTCGGATAGTTGTTACCCTTTCACCGAGCTTTAGAGCAGGGTTCAAAATACGGTAGCTGAGAGAGGACTTTCCGGGCCAGTAAGGTACCCAGGAGCCTTCACGGGCTTTGGGACCAGTTCGCTGGTCATGCTGGGAGATGGGTAAGGAGTAAACATTTCCGTCCGAAGCCAACGCAAGGATCCGGCTCTCAGAAAAAGTGAGCGATGTCAGATTCTTGCCAGTCAAAGTCTTGGTTGGCTTGAAGTCGGTTTCCGAGTAGCCCTTGCCCCATTGGATCAAATCACCATTTTCGGTAATGGCAGCGCCAGTCTTCTCGTCGACCTTGAAATCACGCAGCACCTGGCCATCAAAAAATTTGAAGCGCCGGGGAGTCTTGATATCTTTATCTTTTGATCCTGGGTCCACCACTTTATATTCGTTCGAGCCCCATGTGTAGACAGCAGGACTCTTTAGGCTCCTTTTCTCTTGGATGAACTGAGCTTGGAGGTCGTTGACGTTGACGATTTCTTTCTTGAACCTGGGGTCGCTATCGATCCAAGCTCCGTCCCAATCACCATTGGAGTATGAATAGCCCAGGTAAGCTGCGGTACCCGCGACAGCGACTCCAAGCGAGCTAGCAACCCAACTGGACGAGGAGTTCGACTTTTGCGATTTACCGCTTGCCAGTCGTCGCCATGGCGCGTTCAAAGGCTGACCCGTTCCGAGGTTCGGTTGGCGGAGTAGACGTGTAATTTGGGCCGGAGGCCGTCGCACTCGAGTTGCCAGCATCATGTGAGTTGAGGGTTCAATACATAGCCGAGAGCTTCCAGCAAACAAAAGCTCGGGGAAGCTCACACACGTTGCGTCAGATAAAGGCGGAAATAGTTGGCAGAATGCGGCGCCGTTGAACACCTCTCTCACTTGTCCCCATTCACGGTCAACACCTTCCAATCTGCTGGTCTTCAGTTAGGGATATGAGCGGGAGACTATCATAATCATAAAAACTGGGCCCTGACTGCACCATGCCTTCCACGAAGCAGCAGCGTGCCCGCCGCCAGACCGCGCCATCTGGCCCCCCGCGGAAGCCAACCGCCAGCGAAACCCAGCCGAGTCTCGCACCGACGCAGGAGCAACCTTCTGGATTCCTTAGATGGGACATTCCAAGCTGGAACAATGAGCTGGAGTTCTCACAATGGCTCAATGGTGTTAAAGATGACCTTGTCGAAGAAAGCTATGACCAATACCAGTACGTATGGTCTGACCTGGCTGGACTTTATTGATACTAATATGGACGTTTTATCTGTTTTAGGAACTGCCTTGATGAGCTTCAGCAGTCGAAGGAACACATTGACGAAATTCTGATGAGCAACTTGACCCTACTTGACGACCTGTCCAGCCTTTCCGAGTCCTTCAGATCCGTCGAAACCCAAACGTCGAACTTTGAGAAACAATGCGAGGGCCTTCTCTCTGCGCAGGAGCGCGATACGAAGCTTGCGAATGGTATTCAAAACAACCTGCACTATTACGACTTCCTGGATCCCGCTTCTCGGAGGCTCAATGCCCCGGGTGCGGGGAACACTGTACGCGATAAAGAATTCTCCGACATGCTTAGGCGCCTCGACGTGTGCCTGGATTACATGGAAACACATGTGGGTGCCCTTGGACATTCATCGAAAGTATGACCACTGATACTGACAATTGCTGTAGCCCGAACAAAAAGAGGCCGAGGTTTATCGCTCCAGGTACAGGCTTCTCTTGACGCGCGCCCTCACACTCATCAGAGGAAACTTTGTTACCTCCCTCCGAGACATCTACCAAAACGTATCAAAGAAGATTTCGGACCAGCAATTAAACGACACAGCCCTGTCAGCCCTCCTGTACGCCAAATTCAGGGTCGGAGCCCCCGAGTTGAAGCAGATCGGAGTCGAAATACAAAAGCGAGCGGTTCCACCTTTGAACCCTGATCAGAATAATGAAGCAGAGTACCAGAGCCTGATGAATGAGCTGCACAGCAATTACTCGGCAACCCGCACGCGACTGATTATTCCACTCGCCCGCAAAAAGCTCAATGAGATTACACAGACCCCAAGTTCGTCCAAAGACTTGGTATCATTCGCTCGCGCGAGTATTAGCTACATCCGTGGTCTGTGTCTGGATGAATTCGATTTGTGGGGCGAATGGTTCCATGGGCAGGGTGGACTGTATGACTTCCTCGAAACCATCTGCGAGCCTCTGTATGACCATCTTCGTCCCCGCATCATCCACGAAACCGACATCCGCAACCTCTGCCAACTTTGCACTTTGCTCCAAACCCGGTACTTCCTGGATCCAGAAGATGAGCCAGAGCAAACCGACACAAATCAGCTGGATTTTGCCATCTTGATTCAACCTGCTCTGCAGGATGTTCAGACTCGGCTGGTCTTCCGCGCACAAGCATTCCTGCGCGATGAAATTGAAAGATACAAGCCCCTTCCGGCTGATATTGATTACCCCATGCACAGCAAGCAGGTTTCTCTGACTGTGACCGATACTCAAATCTCAAGCAAGAAGGATACCTCGGCGGATTCCATGATTGACATGACCAAAGAAGGAGATGACGCTGGCGGCACTCCACAAGAGCAGGATGGAAAATGGGACTTTGAGACCCAGACCTCCTTGAAGGGGTGGTATCCGACATTACGAAAGGCCGTCTGGCTTCTCAGTCGGATCTATCGCCTTGTCAATGTAAGCGCCCTCGCAAATCAGACGAATCATTCATACTGACTTGCTCAATCCAGTCCACCGTCTTCGACGACCTAGCTCATCAAATCGTCCACCAAACCACACTATCTCTCATAAACGCCTGCTCTCTCATCTCCGGCAAATCCACCCCAGCCGACGGCCAACTCTTCCTCATGAGCCACCTCCTCATCCTAAAGCAACAGATCGTCGCATTCGACATCGAGTACGTCGCACCAGATGTCTCACTCGATTTCTCGGGCGTAACAAACACCTTCTGGGAGCTGCGCGAGCGCGGCGGCTTGTTCAACCCCCGCAATCTGATGCTTTTAGTTGGCCATGGTCTCATGCCGCGAGTCGTGGAGAACATGCTCGATGCAAAGGTTGAACTGGACGGCAGGCTTCGAACCGTTATTAATGACTTCATCAATGCCTTCGCTGCACGCATGACCGCTTCCCTGCCGACAAAATTCGTTGACAGCCGAAACCTTCAACGTGGCGAGCTTGTTCACCCTTCTTGCCATACCATTGAGAAGGAGGTTCCTATCCTCCGTAAAATTCTGAATCAGTACATCGATGATACGCGAATGAAGGAAACACTTGTCGGTGCGGTTCAGGACCGTACAATCCAGATCTACGAGGACTTCTTCGAGAAATATACCTCATCCGAAAAGGCAAAGGGACACGCTATCAGCAGGAAGGGCAAAGGACGCGATGATGCCGTCTGGGATATTGAGACTTTTGCTGAGTGGTGCGAGAGTGTTTTCCGAGTCGGTGTGGCGGGTCTTCAGCCTGACCAAGTCGACCTGGCTGAGGACGATGATGATTTACTAAGCACGAGCTCTTAGTCTTATTGTTTTCTCTTTCTTAATCTTCAGCATAGATACCATAGGAAATAGCGTCACTGTATTACATATGCACAGGATACGATTATCAAACAAGAACCGTTCTCAATAATGTGTTCATTCCTTTCACATTGTTTCTACTAAGCAAGTATTTCCTCCAGCCTCCAATATTCCGACTGTTTTCAACCGTCTCGGTACCTTCCTATGATCTTATCCTGGATGTCTGGCTCGCGATATTCCTCGGGCGCTGATAATTTACTGGTGAAAAACAATAGATTTTCGACTTGAGAGTTAGTTTTTGTATTGACAGTGTACATAGCCCCAGCACTTCAAGTACTTGATGAATGCCCGTTATAGACAAAAAAAGAAGAGTGTGATAATCCCCGCCTCTGAGCCCACTCCAAGCTTATACCTATGCCTCTTTATGTTAATAATTACTCTAAAATGCACAATGTGCACATTCCGGGATCTAAGAAGTTGTGGCAAAACTTGTGTTTGGTTGATCTTGCAAAGTGGAAGCAGTCTCTGCATTCTAAGAGCCTGAAAGTTGACTACCTAGTTAAAGAATCTTTCGAGGCATTGTTCTCATTTAGCTCCCACAAGCGTACTTCTAGGATCGCTGTGGCCGTCCGCCATCCCGGAACATTCAAGACCGTTGCTTAACTAAATAAATGTAAAGAACCTTGGAACTTGCTTCAAACCTCGCGGGTTCACTATTCCCTGTATGTGGTCCTGTCTACGGATATAGATGTGTTGGAGGTTAACCTGCACGTATATATATATGGGCGGATTCCGGCGAACTATAGTATGCACATATGCGTCTGCATATGTGCCCAATCTATATTGGTATAGTTCCTATCGGACTTTTTGATTTCGACTATTGAAGAGTCACTATTCTTACGTAGTAAACCGAAAATGAATGAACCAGTGGCTATGCACCGCATGCCGAGACCATCGATTACCGGGCCGAAGCCGAGTCGTATGTACATCAAAGCAAAACCAATGGACACCGAATACCGAATTCGAAACCGAATTATAGCAACCATTTCTCGCTCGAACGAAAAGATAAACGGGTTGAAAAAGGGGTATGAACATATACGATGTAGACAGAAACAAGCACAACAAAATTTGAACTTGGATGGGCAAGGTACCCACCCTGTCCAGGGCCCCCGAAACGAGAAAGATCTCAAAGAACGTGTCGGATTTTGGAGTATAGCTCGGTGTTGAGGAAATTGTAGCTGGCGTCTTGTTCACAGAACGGGTGACCAAGGAGAGTGCCGGCAGTGGGACGTTCGGATGAATCACTGGTACAGCGTTAGATGTTAGGATTTTGAGTTAGAGAGGCAAGACTTACATAGTAAAGCAGTCGTACATAAATGCAAGAGATGCGGGACTGATATTCATAGAGACATCATCAGGAATTGGCGGAGCCTGACTGAGACTGCCCAGTTTAAAAATGGCGCCGATGGCTTCCTCCCTGCTCCATGGTCTGCGGCCGGCGAACATCTCCAAGACCACGCAGCCAAGGGACCAAATGTCGACCTTGGCGCTGTAGCCTTGGCCCTGGGACTGAATGACTTCCGGAGCCATCCAGAAGACAGAGCCTTGCATGGAATTGGAGGAGTCGTTGCCGTAGATGTCGTCGGTTTTCTTGGATATTCCAAAGTCGGAAATCTTGCAGGTTCCATCGAGGTCTAGAAGAATATTGTCGGCTTTCAGGTCTCGATGGAGAATGCCCTTGTCGTGCAAGTAGGCCAATCCCTTGAGAGTTTGCTGTGTCAATGACTTGACGACGCTCTCTTCGAACTTGCCGTGCTTGCGGAGACAACTTCCAACCGAACCACCGGAGATATACTCGAGGTAGATAGAGATTGATGTTTCACCTCGTTCACAACCAAGGTACTGGACGATGTTCGGGTGTTCTAGGTGCTGCATCGTGTCGATTTCCTGGTCTAGCGCACCGACCATCTCCTTGATGCGGTCACGGTCTGCTCCGGCAATTCTCGCATTGATCTCGACCTGCTTCACAGCCAAAACTTCACCATTATCCGCGTTGATACCAAGGTATACTCGTCCGTACGTTCCTTTGCCGATAAGCTGACCGCGAATGATGCGGAAAGTAGCCTGTCTTTGCGGGACAGATCCACCCGGTGGTGTTCGATACTGAGGGATAGGGTCGAGTTTGTTGATTCTGCTGCCCGGCTTGGGGCTAATTTGCATAATCTTAGCGCCGAACATCTTGGTACTCTTGCGGCGCAGAAGATTTCCGGACTGCTGGGGCCCAGCAGAACCAATGCTCTTGGTCCTAACAGCTGCACCTTTGGCCACTTCTCGAATGGATTTCGCCCGGGAAAGACCGCCGCCGCCGCGCTCCAACTGGCGACGTGCGACAAATCCAGGTTGTGGGCGCGCGGTAGATGAATCGCCTCCGTGAGGTTTATTCACATCGCCCTTTTGTGACGACACCGACGATGGAAGTGGAGGCTTGTCCTTCATGCTGGGGTCATTGTCCATGGCCTCCCTGTTGTGCGGGGATGGAGGCTCATCTACGTAAGGAGCATCAAGATCAACATTCGGGAAGAAGTCGTCCAGATTGTTGATAACGCCTTCAACTGGAGGTCTGCTAGCCCAAACATCTCTAGCAAAGGAGTCGCGCCGAAGGGGTCTCTCGTCTTCCGGGGAAGCGGAAGCACCAAATGGCACTGAGTCCCTACTGTCAGAAGCATCACCCGCGGAGCTCTGAGTCGACGGCCCAGTAAAGCTCTCCCCAGAAGTAGTATTTGGAGAGATGAAGCTGACACGGCGCGGATTAGCATGATCCGTGTTGACGGTAAGACTAGGTTTTTCGGTCTTCTTTTCAAGCTCAGGCATGGGCGAAGCCTTCGGTGGCTTCTTGCTGACTAGAGGAAGCGCAAAGAGGCCATCGTCAGATTCATCGTCAGAGTCATCATTAGGCTGGGGTGTGCGCTGGAACGAGACTTCATTCTCTTCGAAATCGAATTCTGGACCAAAGGACTTGCGAGATATCAGAGCAGGCTTCTCAGGCGAGTCATTCCGCGAAGAAGACTGAGTTTTTAAAGAATCTGGGAAATTCACGTAATCAGCACATGATCCCATACCAAGAGGTTCATTCTTAGCAATTGATATGTCGGGGTACTCACCGAAAGTAGTCCTGCTCGATGAAGCTGTCGGCCGATCAGAATCAGACGCGAAGCTCTCTCGAGTAGCAGAAGAAGGTTGGGAAGGAATCTGCACTGAAGGAGCAGGGGTACCGATAGCACTTGTCATGCGACCCATACTGGTAATCATAGCTCCCAGCCCGTGAGTATTAACAGCCCCTGGAGGCTGAGCACGGCCACCACGCTCGCTAGGAGCTTTTCTGAGTGAATTGACTTTGGTAAGTGTGTTCGACACATTTGGTGCGGCAGGTGGTTTCCGGAACGGCACCAATGTTTCCGCCTTCTCCTTTTCTTTCTCCTTCTCCTTCTCCTTCTCCTCATTTTCTTTTTCTTTTTCGTACGGCGAAATGCGGGGAGAGTCGAAATCAATAACCCCTTCGCGTCTATAGCCATTTTCACCGTAGTCTTTTCGGGCTTGCTGTGGGGTCGGAGGTTGACGGGTAATGTTGTGCTCCTTTTGCTTCCGCTCGACCTCGCGGAGATGAGCCTCATGGCGTGCAAGCAAATCAGCCTTTTCAGAATCTAGGATTTGACTGGAGTCTTGAGAGGCCGCCGGGATTGCCTTCGGGGCCGAAGCCTTCAGGGTTGGTTGTCGGGAGCCTAGCAAGGGCGAGCCTGGTTTTGTGTAAGTCTGCGGTGAGATTCTGTCAAGAGCATCCTGATCCAATGGCTTGCGAGGAATTGGAGCATGCGTTGTGGCAGTAGGAGATAGAGCTGGCTTGTCACCTGGGATGGAAACACCAAGGCCGTTGAAAGCTGGGATATTGGGGAGTTGTGGATGGGCCGGAACTCCTTTAATGAACAATTTCAAAGACGCATAAGCATCTGACAATTTTCGGCGGGAGAAGTCGAGGTTTGTGTCGTTCAGAGGATCTTGGTGTTCTGTCTGTCCGGGCTCCGTCAGGTAGAACTGGGTGTTGGTCCAATCAGACAAGCCTAGTTTCTGGCAGACCCCGGAACGTAGGGTTTCAACAGATTCCATGTCAGAAACATCAATCAGACGGTAATTGGTTCCATCCATGGTAGCAAAAATCCACTTCTTTGTCTTCGTTGTTGCCGAGGACGGGCGATCACCTAGTGACATGTCACTAGAATTGAAACCGGGCTTCGAATATGGAAGATATTGACCATTCGCACGAGGTTCGGGACTTGGCGGCGAATCCGGATGATTTTCTTCCGGAGATGGGTGGCTCGAATCATTCCTGACCTGCTTTCTTCTGCTGAAGATATTTGAAAGGATTCCTTTGCTATGGTCTTTTGAATATGAGGAGTTTTCTCCGCTCCAGGGCCGGCCATGCGGATCTGAAGGTGATGGGCGGACATAATCTTGGCCTTGCCGACGATCATAATACCGGCCAACAGCCGAAGATGAACCGCGTCCAGCACCAGTAATCGAGTCTGTGCTGTTTCCACGAGAATGGTCATATTTTAAGCTCAAATCACCCGTCGAAGAAGATGTGAGCCCTGTATATGAGGGGGACACATATTGTGTAGCTGGACTACCGCTCTTGGGACTCTCTTGTACTCGAGGCCCTGCACTTGGAAAAGCCCCAGCATCACTGGAAAGCGAGGGACTTTGCCTGCGATGGTCATTGGTTGCCGCCAGGGCATTTCTTGAGTACTCTGACCGCAGCCAGGACGGGAGCTCCCGAGAAGGGGAATTATACATTGGCGAATCATGGCCGCTAGGGACTGGCATGGTAACAGAGCGTTTTTCAGTAGGTCTGTTGTGCGCTTGTAATTCCGCCAGCTGGTTCGCGCTGATGTCGGTCACCCCGCCTGAAGGGCCAGCCGAGCGGGGCTCAGGGAAATGTGTAGAATAATAACCAGTTCCACTATCAACAGCTCCGGGAAGCAGAGATGGCGGCTCGGCGCGCATTGGTGTAGAAATGGATGTGTCGGTGCCACCATCGTGAATCTGACGGATCAATTTGCGCATACGTAAGCCTTCTTCGCGCTCACGGGCTGAATCCCATCCAGTACCACTACGCGAACACTCTTTGGCTAGCTGAGGGTAGACGACCTTGTGCATCTTTCCCAAATTTCCTCGCCCACCGGAGGCTAGACCAAGCTCGAGGAAATCACCACCTTGAATCTCTAGGGACTTGAAAGTTTCTTGCCAATCCCTGGAGAATCCATTCCGTGCAAGCCAGAGCAGCACGCGGTCGAGTGGCCATTGCAAGCCAGCTTCGTTAAGAGTCAATCCTCCCAGCGATGTACCGCTGTTATTATGGCGGTGGCTGGGCGACTTTGTGATATCGATGCCCTGGCTCGTACTTTGCGGCGGATTGTCATTTGTCACGAGCTCGTGCACATTGTTGTGGAGAGCAAAAGGCAGAGCTGTACGACCTCCTGGAGTTTGCGGATTGTAGGTTCCATCGTTGGTGGGAACCTCGTATGCCTGATTAGCTGCTGGCCGATAGGCGTCATAAGGAAGTCTTCCATAAGCCTCGAGTAACGGCGGAATGCCGACGCCGATGGTATCATTGCCGGGAATATACGTCGCAGAGGTAAGAGGCTCGGAAGGCATAGACAAAGGAGCCGACGGACGGTATGGTTGATGCTGGTTCTGGTTCGGCATAGGGGGAGGCGGAGGCAGATAGCCGGGAGCCATTGCCTGTCGGCCCCAGGGTTGCTGCCATTGCGACGGACCTCCTCCGTATGATGATCCTGGCGGGGGACCAGGTGGTGGCGGCGGTACAATAGTCTGAAGTTGCGCTGGTGGACGCGGAGGAGGCGGGGGGAGGTTCATAGGATGGGCTTGGGCAGGCGGAGGCCCCGGAATATACTGTTGCCGCTGTCCATCCATCGTGAGCGATGGAGCTGCTCACGTTTGAAGTCGCGTTCACAGGGCCAGTGTTAGGTAGATGAGGCCGTCTGTGGGTGTCTCCAGAATCGTCCGCATTACCCTCGTCTCAGCCCAGTTCCGAGAGAGGTTTCCAGTGAAAGAAGAGGAGAAAGGCGGTCTAGTTTCGATTTCGAGCCGCGGTACAGGTCGAGGAAGGGATTCAAACGGTGGACATGTCTCGGCGACGCCGAACCCTTATCGCAGATGCTAGGAGTCGCTTGGCGAGGAAAGGGGCAGCGCTATGCACCCGGCCGAGCAACCGCCAGCGGAGAAAAGGCTGGGCTCGGGGCTATACTTGAGAGGAGTATCGTCAGCGAGCAAAACGCGAGGGCGATCTCCCTCCGTGCCAAATGGGGAGTCCAAAAGCGACAGGGAAAATTCCATGCGCTCCTTGCGTCGGAGAATTAAGTCCCAACTTCAAACACGAACACAACTCACAGCCAAAAGAAAAAGATTCAACGGGGACGTGAAAGATATTGTTGACAAAGTAACAAAGCGAGTTCAACTTGGGCGGATCATCACGTGGATCCGGTGGAGTCATACGTTTTCTTGACATTGTCTACGGTACCTCGAAGTTCGTACCTACAAGCCGTACAGTAAGAGTATACGAGTACGGAGACTAGGAGCAAGGCAGGTGTCATATTGGACCCCGGCCCCATTCGATGACTCGGCATGTCCAGTGGACCTGAAATCCATGTGTCTCAGGTTGGCCGGTGGCGCCAGCTGAAGCTGCTTTACATATTACCCAACCCAGTTAGACTGTCTACGGAAAGCTTCCGTCAAATTGAATATTCATTATCAAAGATAAAGGTGCACTTGGTCTTGTCATCCGCATATTATCCACCTAGCACCTAGAAGCGTGTACCGATCGTAAGAACGTAAATGATGAGAGGAGATCGTCAATCCATTAGATGAGAGGCCTATTCGTTGCGCTTGGCCGCAGCTTTGGCAGTCAACTTCAAAGCGGACGGGGCGTCGTCTCGGGGCATGTACAGCTCAACAAGCTTAAAACAGCGTTAGTCCAATTCAAGTCCCTAGCCGGGGATTTGAAACTTACTCGAAGCTTGTCCGAGGTGCAGAAGTCCTGGTCGGCAAATAGCTGGTTCAGCTCATCGCGTGTCTTCACCCGGTAGCCCTTGTATCCATCCTGGCCACCGAATACCTTGGGGATGTTGTAGAAGTCCCAGGTCTGAATATCGTTGTAGCTGGCATCCCATCCGTGGATGTAGCGTTCGATGGTGTAGCCTTCGTTGCAGATCACGAACCTAGCACATTCATGAGCACAATTCTTCAGAACCTGGCACTTGTAAGACTTACACAATAGGACTCAGCTTGTTCCGCAAAATCGTGCTGAGTTCCTGGACGGTCAGTTGGGTGCTACCATCTCCGATGAAGAGGATGGTGCGCCGGTTGTTTTGCTCCTTTGCAGCCAATGCGGCACCCTGACAAGCTCCAAGCGAATAGCCAATGCTGCCCCAGAGGACCTGGCTAATCGCAGTCACATTTTTAGGGAATCGGGTATCCCAGATGCCAAAGTTGGCCGTACCAGTCTCAGTGATGAGAACATCCTTCTCCTTGAGCCACTGGCCAACGGTCGGCCACAGCCAGTCATGGGTGATAACTTGGCTCGTCGAGTTCTTCTCGTTCTCGGGGAGACGATTCGTGAGAGGAGGGGCAGGGCCAGCATTGACCTTGCCCATCCTCTGGACAACCTTTCGCAAGACGCCCTTCATGTTAGTGTTGGGATACTCAGAGTAACGCACTCGCACATAGGTGCTGTGGAAATCGATGGTGTTCAGCTGTCCAATGCGGTACGTGAATCCAGTCGTGTTGAAATCCGACTTGATTGCACCAATGCTAAGAATAAGATCCGAAGCCTCGACCGCCTCACTGACGTTGGGTTGTGAGCCGCTACCGGCATACACACCTCCAAATTTCTTGTACGTCTCATCCACTGCACCTTTGCCCATCGGGGTGACAAAAGTGGGCAGGTTGGAAGCCTCGACCAGGTCGTGAACCTCTTCCAGAGCACGATGTCGAATGGCACAGGCATCGACCAGAATGATAGGGTTCTTGGCTGCATGAAGATACTTCAAAACCACATCCACGACATAATCTTCCTTCTCAGGGTCATTCTTGGGCAGAGACAGGTCAATCGGCTGCTTCAGGCGATCGCCATTGACCTTGGCAACAACGATGTCAGTGGGAAGAGTCAAGTAAACCGGGCGACTGCGGATCCAGCATTCGCGGATAGCGCTGTCAATTTGGGTGGCAGCGTCATGGGGATCATTGAGTAGAGCAGTGTAGCAAGAGATGGCTGAGCTCATCTTGTTGAATACGTTGAAGTCACCGTTTCCAAGTGTGTGGTGAAGCAGCATTCCATCCTTCTGTGATTGAGTGGTCGGCTGGCCGACAATGTGAACGATCGGGACAAACTCGGAGAATGCACCTGCAATCGCATTCAGAGCGGACAGCTCTCCAACACCGAAGGTGGTAACTAAAGCGCCAATTCCGTTCACGCGAGCGTAGCCATCGGCCGCATAACCTATTCATGATTTCGTTAGAGCTCAGAGCTTCAGAGGTTTATGGGATTCAGCATGAAAGATACCTGCGTTAAGCTCATTGCAATTGCCTACCCAGTCCAGGCCGCACCGGGGAAGGTAATCCAAAGCAGAGAGGTTGTAGTCGCCAGGTACACCGTGAACGGCACGGATGCCAACCTCGTGTAAGCGCCTAAAGAGGTATTCGGCAACATCCATGGGATTCTTGAGCTCCCGCGTAGCAATATCGGTAGACGCCATAGCTTTTGAGTGATTGAAGAGAACCGGGTGGGAAGGTAGGAGTTAAGAGGGGGAAGGCGGGGGTGGTGAAAGTGAACAAAAGCACCTCACAAGGTGACGGAAGGTGGTAGGCCGACAAAAACCGGGCACTCGGGACACTTTTCCTCGCCGGATGATCCGATTCTAGGAAGCTCTCGATCGCGAACGTGCGACCCAGTATCCTACGTCATGATTGGGCCATTGATGTCATGCCATACAACAATTGTATGACAGTGACTGTACAACCAAGGCCAACAAACAATTAGTGGCAGTAGCTTTGTGTACCAGTATTACATCTTCATAATTAGTTAGTTTTGAAAACAAAAAGACCGTGAAGATCGTGGAAAACATAGTAAACATGATAAGCTTTAAAGCAACGTGAAGCTCTCACGATCCACCTTTTGCGGCCCGCTAAACCAAACAGGGAGGCTGATCACAAAACTCAGCTTCACCCCCACCTGCCTTTTATCGGCCATCTGAGCTTTATCACGCATCGCCTGTTTCTATGGGAGGCAAGCGCAGTATGCCGGGTAAATCAGGCGCTTTCAAGCGCAGAAAGGTACACCTTCTCCAGCACCACCTGAATCGCCCTAGGGTCGCTTCCCTGCATTATCAGAACTAAACGAATGTGCAGGATGGCAAGGGCATGTATAAACAGCCCAGCAGTCGAGTCAGTATGGAGAGCGGAGACTCGGGTGTGTTCGTGACCTGCGAAATGGGCAGGGAGAGCAAGTGTATTAGAGAGGCTGTCGATGTCTTTTCTCATGTCGGTTCACCTCAACTTGGCATGGTCATAGCCTTATTTTCGAATTGCTGACACACCATCTTAGGCGGTTGAGTCTTCCGGTGAATTGAAGACTGAGGAGGAGAGCGAGGACTCCGATGATGGCGACATCGAGGCCCAGATCCAACGAGAGCTGGCCGGCTTGCAGACCAGCAAGGATAAGAAACGCCCGTTTCAAGGAATGCAGTTGGAAATGCCCTGTGGTGCGTTCACGATCTCGGCGCTTTGGCCGATGCTCTAGACTCCAATCTAGTCGAGGGCCGTGCTAATAGCCCAGCAGTCACGTTCGTGCGACTTGACAAGTCGATCGACCCCGTGTCGCTGGTCCACCGTCTTTGTCTAGAAGCACAGGCCCATCCGGACAATAAGAACAGCCGATTCATTAAGCGCATGACCCCGGTCTCTACCCTCCGAAAGACTCTTAGCGTCGACCTAGAAGCCTTTGCAAAGGAGATTCTCAAGCCTCATTTCCATTCGGGCGGCCCGCCGAAGAAGGTATGTCCCGTTACGGCCGTGGCTTGTCACCGTTCACGCCGCATGCTACGTCTCCCTTGAACGATGACGAGGCTTTTTCTGGGCATCGATGATCTGACATATGCAGTACGCCATTCGACCTACAATTCGAGGAAATAACAAATTCAAACGAGACGAGGTCATCAAGACTGTCGCTGATGCCGTCGGTCCTGAACACCCGGTGGACTTGAAGAACTATGACTTGATGATTTTGGTCGATGTTGTGCAGGTGAGTTCCCCGAGACCCCGACCTGATGTGATACCCTCATGAATGCTGATGCTCGCGTCGCAGAACGTGATCGGGATGAGTGTAGTGGGCAGTGATTACGACCAGCTGAAACGGTATAATTTGGCCGAGATCTACGATCCAGCGCCGGCGAAACCAGCGGCAGATCAGGCCGCAGAAGCTAAGTCTTAGCGCTCTGCGGCGCCTCATCGGAGCCAATGGGCCGAGACATCTGGTCCCTCTCGCTTGAGGACCCCATTGTCGGAAAAATGATGACGAGCCCACGCCGCTAACTGTGGTGGCCTTGCATCTGGAAATTACACACCCGCCGTTAGATCCAATTCCAGGAACCAGCCACTAGGCCTCCCACTCGGAAAAATTGTTTGTTTATCAGGTACACCAGAAATCAATTCGGCTTACTTTCGTGCCTTCCAAAAAAGAAGACAAGCCAACTTCCCAATTTTCTTGAGCCCGAGGACGAGCACGAGGCTGGACCTGGACCTTCACCACACCAGCGGAACCCACGGGTCGGGGACTGGGTCCCATACCCAGGGTACTCCATACACCTGAGCCAGACTGGAGCACCTATATTGTACGTGGCGACTGTGCGAGACAGTGTTGAGTTGATCTGCAGTTTCAGGTGTGGGGTGGCAGTGGTCAATTTGGAGCAATCGGAAGCGACGCCCATGTGAAACGGGAGTACCCTAGCGACGAACCGAAAAAAGAAAAAAAAAAGAAAAAAAAAAAAAAAAAACAACCAAAAACATACATAGGGTGATGACTTGACGTGAAGAACATTCCAAAGGTTCCTTAGGTTCCTTTCCAGACCCGCACGGGGGATCCACGGCTGGATATTCGGCAAGCGGCCCCTATGATTGGCGCTCGCCGAGTGCTCGGATGTCCGCGATGCTCAACGCGGGATCCTTACGCGAGTGGTGACATTCGCTTCTTTTCAGTCTAATCAGTTGGAGTCTGATCACAATTCCCCATACTCGCTGAATCCCGGTCGGACTACTTGTAGTTGTTCGCTTGATCTCGGATGAAAGGCGCTCCACGGCCCCATATCTCGCGTAGTAAAACCTACTGTATGTCATGTCATGGCGCTGCTTTACAGGCTCGCGGTCACCTTCCCGACTGATTTGACCGCTGATTCGGCTGCTGAATTGATGGTTACGCGTTGCGGTCTGTCCACTCGTTGCGTTGGGGGACCAGTGTGGGTTTGGTTCTTTAGCCGCAAGACTTCCCTAAAAGGATGACTTTCGTATTGAACCTTCTCCTCAGAGTATCAGGGTTGGTCTTTGATCAGCAGTATCTCCGGTCTCATCTATCTCCTTTTTTTCAATCTCCTTATTTCCCTCGTCAGCTTGATACATTATCAGTATGCATCGCTCCGATGTATCGACACACCCTCTTGTCTCCCTAAATGGGCCTAAAATGCATTTCACAAATAGCACCCATTCGCCTGAAGCAGCTGAACATCAAAGACTAGATGCTGTACTGTCATTGCTATTCCCATCCACAGTTCGTGTGCAGCATTCGCAGAATATTCTCGGCCATGTTCATTCCCTTCGCCTCTTAACACTTTCGAATGGCGTACTTCTGCTGCTTAAGGGCTCTCCCTTCCCCGGTACTCCTCTTCTGCGACAGGAGCGACACTTCCTCGAGACAGAAGCTCGCTTCCTAGCTCTTCTGGGACATAGCGCCAATCCTTGCATTCCACAACTTTATCATTACGATCCACAAGGAAGGCTGTTGGGCTCCTCCTACTTAATACGGCACTATGTGACAGGCATAACTCTCTCAGAGATGGAACCCCAACTCACAGCTCGACAAAGGAACGACATTGACCGCCATCTGGGCTTCCTGTCCAGCACCATTGGACAAAACGTGGCACCTGCATTTGGCACATTACGAGAAGTCGCTGCCGGAGCTGGAAGACGTTCCTGGCGCGCCTTCTTCTGTGCTCTTTTCGAGAGTGTACTCCGCGATGCAGAGGATATGTTCATTCACCTTCCATATGCTGAGATCCGCCACGAATTGGGTCGTCTGGCTTCGGCACTTGATGAAGTCACCTTGCCGCGTTTGGTGGTTGCGAGCTTCGGTCGGCCGTCGCATGTTTTGCTGGACGAGACATCGAAGCAATTATCCGGTGTGGTCGACTTCAGCAGCGCCATCTGGGGCGACATGTTGATGGCGGAGCTTTTTGATAATCCGAGCACCGCTGTGTTGGAAGGGGCAGGGATGCCTTTGACTAGGACAAAGAGGGAGGATGTCCGGTTATTGATGTATGTTTCTTATTGATTTCTTAAATGTTGATCAATTGTTCTTACTAACCATTTTCCCTCTCACAGGTATGCATGCTATCGGTTGGTTTCCGAAATCACTATACAGTACTATCGAACACGAGACGAGACGAAGGAATTTGACGCCCGGCGACGACTGATGAGTACGATCGCGCACATGGTCGTTTTGGAGACGGTATAGAGTACTTGAGTACAAGATTCAGCGTTTTGCATATTCTAGCATCATACCCTCGGACTCATATAAATGTTTGCGATATTTTGTGGGTGAAGACTGTTCGGGAGCCCCATATATACTTCAGCATGTAATTCGGCGTCGAAAGCGAGCATCTCCAACACGTTCGCTGGAAAAGGATGATTTGCCAAAATAAAACCAGAGACTAGGGTTGACAGATTGGATCCATCAAGGTTAACTATCGAGAGGCCGTAGAAAGAAAACAACCGGGGCGTAGGGCGGAAAGCGGGGCAGATCTTTTTAGCCTCCGCCATGTCATCAGCTGCGAACATTCCCCAAGCTCCACCACTTTTCTCCCCGTCCTTTCAACATAGCCTGCCACCCCTTCACTTGCGGAGATGGCTCAATTTCTGAGAGGAAAGCAGGCCGGCATACAAAAGGACCTGTCCGAGGGTCTGTCCCCGGAGCTCTTCCAGATTGACGACGTTCGTCTTGGCACTTCAGGCATCCTCCCTCTGGTTCAAACTGACCCTTTCCTCACAGTTCGAGCGCTGTGGTGTGAACTCGCAGATCAGCGTTATCGCCTACGATCCCATTCAGTCCCTCCTCGCCGTCGGCACCAGTGATACCCAGTTCGGCAGCGGCCAGGTCTATGTCTTTGGACAGCGGCGCGTCTTGGTCGTCTTTGAGTTCCCGCGCAAGGCCTCAGCCAAGTTCCTCCAGTTTTGCGCCGATAAGCTCGTCAGTGTCGACTCGAGAAATGAAATCTGCATATTCTCCCTCGCCACCAGGTCTTTGATCACTTCATACGCGCCTCCCGGCCAGGCCACTGCACTTGCGACGGACCCAAGTCTGGATTATGCCTTTATCGGCCTGTCAAATGGTTCGTCGGTATACCATTGTGCAGGATAAGGATGAAATGCTGATACCATCATAGGTGAGGTTATTGCATATGATCTCGATCGAGAGTGCTTGACACCTTTCAAGATCCCGAATCTCTGGCTGGAGAAGAATCCGCGCGCACGCCTATTCCCAGTCATATCACTTGCCTTCTCGACGCGAGATATTGGTAAGATTCTAATTGGATATCCGGAGGGAGCTGTGACCTTCTCCTTCAAACAAAATATCGCGCAAAAGTACTTTGTCTATGAGGTTCCTCCCGGCGCTCCTGGTGGTGATCCCGAGACGCCCTCCAATCTCGTGCGCCACCCCAGACTGATCGACGCGGTATGGCATCCTAACGGAATATTCATACTCACCGTCCACGACGACACTAGTCTTGTTCTATGGGATACTAAGGATGGCCGCAGGCTTCATGCCAGGACAATTCAGGCTACAAATGTTGACCAGCCGGGCATGAGCCGGTCTGACCCTGCAGCTGGAGAATATTCTGGGCCCAAGGAGCCCATTGTCAAGGTTACATGGTGTGCCAAAGAAAGCGCCGATGATACTGGTATCTTGGTTGCTGGTGGACGCTACGTAGGAGACCCGAATAAGGGCCTTACTTTCCTGGATATGGGCCCGACTCCCAATTATCAAACTTCGTCGTGGCAGGTTCTTTCCGTCTATCTTGAGCGATCTCGCAGACATATGAATCTGCCTATTCCTCCGGGAGCTCACGCCATCACATACTGCCTCATTCCGCGCACTGATCCGTATTTCGCTGGCGCCCATGATCCAATCGCCATTCTCGTAGTGCTCTCCTCAGGTGAGCTTGTCACAATGAGTTTCCCCAGCGGTCACGCCATTACGCCAACTAATATGCTTCACCCGTTCCTTTCTTACGTTCACCCATTCGTGAACAAGGCCACACTTACACCTGTTGACCGCGCCGTTTGGCTGGGATTGAGAGAGCGCAGATTGCAGGGGCCCAAATTCGTCTTAGGAGGTGCGGAAGCAAAGAACCCTCTGAAGCGTTTTGAGAATCGGAATGTCATTACTACTGCGCACGCCGATGGCACGATCCGCCTCTGGGATGCCGGTCACGACGACGAAATCGAGAATGGCGACGCCGTGCAAGTGGATCTGGCACGAGCCGTAGGACGGGTTCGCAATATCGAAGTGACCGAGATGTCTATGGGAAGTGGCACGGGTGAAATGTCTGTCGGTCTCAAAAGTGGTGAAGTGGTAGTCTTCAGATGGGGCAATAATCCTTCTACAGGACAGGAAAATCCTCCTGGTGTCAACCAAGAAGGCGGGAACCTAACTCCAATCTCTCATCGGACGGACCCTGGATTGAAGACCGGAATGCTACCCTTGACACTTTTGAATATGCAGCAGGGTGCGGTGACAGCTTTGAAGCACAGCCCGGTAGGCTTCGTCGCCGCTGGTTTCGAAGGAGGCAGCTTGGTGATCATTGATCTGCGCGGCCCGGCCATTATTCACACAGCGCATCTATCAGAGTTCACAAAGGCGCCGAAGAGGAGCAGCTTCCTGAAGAAGAGCGGCACAGAGGATGCTCCGCCTGAGTGGCCTACTTTTATCGAATTCGGTGTGATGACATTGGATGGTGAAGGTATGAATCTATGGGTTCGAGCGATTGCTGACCACGCTAATCTATTGTGTTATTACAGACTACTCAAGTATTTGCTGCTTTGTCGGTACAAATCGAGGAAATGTGGCCACTTTCAAGGTGCTTCCTTCCCCCAATGGTACTTACACAGCCGCTCTTGCAGGGTTCTCAAATGTCGAGGACAAGGTCATCGCCCTTATTCCCATTGACGCAGAGTCTGGAGGCCACGCTCTTGCCACACCCAGTGTCGTCAGCGGGCTGAGGAATGGCGTCAAGGTTAGTGGTGCTGTGATTGCAGTCACACCCTCTGGCTGCAGAATCTTCAAGCCACCTATTTCGAAGGGTGCGCACAAGAATTGGGATGACTACCTGTGCGACTCAGCTCAAGTTGTGAGGAGCGAAGGCCGTGGGTACAGTTTGGTTGGGCTCTTTGGCGATGGCAATGTCCGCGCATTCTCTATTCCGGGTCTCAGGGACATTGGCTGCGAAAGAATCAACCACATTGCTGAAACGCGACGACTGCCCGAGGCATACATTACATCCGCGGGATGTGTGATGACTTGGGTCGGCCCTTCACAGATCGGGCTATTCAACGTTTGGGGAACTGGCCGCAAACTGTACGAACTTCAATCTGCCAATTCGCATCATTATGCTAATTTTTTTTTTTTTTGCAGCGCTGTTTCTCAAGATCGCCTTTACAATCCTGAAAAGCTCCTCCCTGCACGTCCTACCATCACCAACATCCAGTGGATCTCCGGTACACAATACGTTTCATCTGCCGATATGGATATCCTGAGTACGTGACGAACCCCCTTCAAATGTCTTGAAAGACGTCTAACGCAAAATATAGTTGGCGGCCCAGACCGCCCGCCATCCAAGCGCATGGTCGAGCAAATGAAAATGGAGGACCAAGAGCGCCGCAAAGCACTGCGAGAAGGCCGTGCGCCACCACCCGACTCCGGCGATCAGGAAACCTACTGGTCTTCTATGTCCCGCGCAGTCCAGGAACGCACCGAGCGGCTCGGACTGGCAAGCGACACTATGGACCGATTGGAGGAGAACAGCAGTAACTTTGCAACCGACGTGGGTAAATACGTACAAAGCCAAAAGAGGAAGGCTGTGTTTAGCGGTAAGTGATTCCTTAGGGTGCATCCTTGTCAACACCCCTCTCCCTTGCATACCACGCGGTGAAACTGACCCGGTCTTCGTAGCATTGGGGTCGAAATTCGGTTTCTAGGGTTTTCATTTAAGCAGGCATTTTTTTTGGCAGATGGATTGCATACATAGACGATCCACAAATGTTACAGCTTTTTTTTTTTTTTCACTTTGAATTTACCCCTCCTTGAGATAAACATTGCGGGAGTGGTTTTTGTGATGTATAGCGTCCTCCACAGTGATCGGACCAAGACAAAGAACTCGAGGAAGTACAGTATTCACGTCAACGCCACATAGTAGAAAGGAGACGGTCCGGACATTCTTCACTTGATGATCCTCTATCAAGGATGCCGATGTCAGACCATTGACATCGCTTGTAAAGGTCGACTACGCCCAGTATGTACGGAGACAGAGCCCTACATACCCGACGAAAGACATCAGCTAAGATCTGCAAGTGGCAATCTTCAAAAATTGAATTCTATCTCGTCACCCTGATCAACGCCAGTTGAAAAGGGGTATAGTATGGTAAAAAGAAAATATTTGGTCCAGGTGTCGTAAACGTAGTATACTGGGTCATCAGAGGAAGCATAGGGAATAAATGGCAGGTGAAAAGCAAGGAGGTAGTTCAGTGCACCATAACCTCCGGCCCACCGGGTTGAGACGGGTGGGCAGGCTTGTCCTCGCCCATCTCCACATCGTCGTCACCCTCAGCAGCTTCTTCTTCATCTAATTCATCCTCGTCATCATCATCACTCTCCTCCTCGAGATCCTCACTCTCGGCGTCAGAAACTTCTTCCTCCTCGTTCCCAGCGGTGGCCTCACCGCCATCCATATCGTGGTCATCACCCTCAGTTTCACCCTTGTTGGCCTCCTCGAGTTCCTTGACGAGGGCAGCCTCGAGCTCACGCTCCTCGGCACCATAGGCGTTGCTATCATCGTCCAGGTTGTCCGCCTCGGGCTGGTCAGGCGGGTACTCGGCAGGGGCAGACTCCTCAGAATCCCTGGAAACCAATTGTTAGTAAAGTCAAAACCAAAGGCCAAACAAGTCGAATCGTACCACTTGATAGCGAATCGAGTCACACGAGGCTTCTCAGCGAGGACATTACGGCGGATGTGCTCAATCTGGGGCTTCGTAGGAGGATCGGCAGCCAACTCTTCCGAGTTGTACTCGTTGTTAACGTAGTAACCCACGCGAACGAATTCGCGGCCATCATAGCTGCAAGTGAGCAGAATGACAGTGACGCCGAGGACCTCAGAATCGGGGATACGCTTGTAATCGGGGGCGTCCGCTTCGAAAATGAACTTGTTCACTCCGACCGGGATGGGGCCGACAAGCAGCGAGTCGAGTTCCTGATCTTGCTCGGAGCTGGGGAGGTCAGTGGGAGGCAATTGAGGATGGCGGGGGGGTGTGGCTTACGAGGTGGCGGAACCAACATACGTGAGTTTCCACTCCAGATCTGAGGTGAAGATATTAGCAAGGGCGACGAAGGGAGACGATTTGAGAGGCTTACCTTTTTGGAGTTGCTCGAGACACTCAAAAGTAATCTCGAATTGGTACTGCGAGGAGAAGTGGGCAGGGTTGTTGAGGACTTTAACCCCGAGAAGCGAGACGACAGACATGGTGGACAGATGTATGTGATTATGTGATGGGAGGAAGACAGAAAGGGGAAAACGAGAATTTATAGGGTGAAGAGAGGTTCGAGTCTGAGGGAGAAACAAACAGCTTCACCGCAAGGAATGCGAAGGCGGGGACTCGTCACTTAAGAAACAATCTGAGCTTCGCGCAAGGGACGCGAAGGCGCGTCTGCCTCTCCACCGCCCACGTGACCGGCGCTCCGTGTGCAGATTCCATTTGTCTGGGACTTCGTTGTATTCACGTCTCTGCTGCGCTGGCTACAGTTGGGCTATTGGATTCTCGCAGCTGCATCTCTCCCTCTCGCTTCCTCTCCCTTGCACCTTCACTTTGCGCACCTCCCCATTTCCACTGTTGAAGCTTCCAATTACAACATATTGCACACTGAGCTACTCATCACAGACATCGCCCATCATGGCGGACGATGAAGCCGAACAGGCTTTCTTGCAGGCACAGGCCATGAATGCCGACGCGACTGAAGTCGAAGCTGAAGAAGAGACGGAATTCAATGAAGATGATGAATATGACCCCTCAAGGACCCTGGATGACCAATACGAGCCCACCCAGGCAGATCTCGAGCAGGACGAAGTTGATACCCCCGCAGCTCCCAATCCGACTAATACCTCGGATCCGGCCAATGGCCAAGTCGGCGACGCGCCGGATTCCTCCCAGACCCCCTCACGTGCTGAGTCTCAGACGTCCACGCCGGTACCACTAACAGGTGCATCGGTGCAGCCCCAGACCAGAACGATTGGGGGATTTGAGGCCGAGGATGAAGATGAGGATGACAAAGATGAGGCGGACTACGAGCCTCCGGCTGCACTGGGGGTGGATGACACAAATGCCATGCCTATGACCATGTCTGAAGATCCAAGTTCAGGAAATGCAATTCAAACTTCCCCTGATGTATCGTCGCAGCCGCCTGTGGGCTCTGCCAGCGTGCAAGATGTTGCCAATAGTTCTTATTCTCCTGCTCCTGTTCTTAATATCGATCCTTCTGCTCCTGGTCAACTTAAGTTGCCTGTCCTTGATGCGGACATACAGAACAGTACTGTTCCTACCCCTGTACCTGACTCGCCTTCGGCGGCGAGAGGCCGCTTGCCTCATGATCGCGTGGGAATCCTGCAGGACAGGGTCGACGAGGATCCGCGGGGAGATATCGCGGCGTGGTTGGAGCTGATTGGAGAGCACCGGAGTCGTAACAGACTGGACAGTGCTCGCGAGGTTTACGAAAAGTTCTTGAACCTGTTCCCAATGGCTGTAAGCTCGAGTGTCTCCTTTGACCAACACATATGCTAATTGATTATACCAGGCCGATCAATGGGTGGCATATGCCACTATGGAATCTGAGCTCAATGAACTTTTCCGCCTGGAGCAGATCTTCAATCGTACCCTTCTCACACTTCCTAACGTTGGGCTTTGGGGCGTCTACTTGGACTACGTCCGCCGCCGTAACCCACTGAGCACAGATACCAGTGGACAAGCACGACGTACCATCTCTTCAGCGTATGATCTCGCTCTTCAATATGTTGGCATGGACAAGGACAGCGGAAACATCTGGACCGACTATGTCGAGTTCATTCGATCTGGACCCGGTACAATTGGAGGTGCGGGCTGGCAGGACCAGCAGAAGATGGATTTGCTGCGAAAGGCTTACCAAAAGGCTATCTGTGTCCCCACACAGGCAGTCAACACACTTTGGAAGGAGTATGACCAGTTCGAAATGGGTCTCAACAAACTCACTGTACGTCGAATCATCAATATCATCAGGAGTCGCGCTAACTTTGATGTAGGGTCGGAAATTTTTACAAGAGCACTCGCCTTCGTACATGACTGCTCGCAGCTCCTACACAGAATTGCAGAACATCACCCGAGACCTGGTCCGCACCTCACTCCCACGCCTGCCTCCCGTTCCTGGATACGATGGCGATGTCGAGTTCGCTCAGCAAATTGATATCTGGAAGCGTTGGATTGCCTGGGAGAAAGAAGACCCTCTGGTCCTAAAGGAGGACGATCCCACTCTCTTCAAGACCCGCGTGGTCTACGTCTACAAGCAGGCACTCATGGCACTCCGATTCATTCCCGAGATCTGGTTCGAGGCTGCCGAGTTCTGTTTCTTGAATGACATGGAGAACGACGGAAATGAGCTGCTGAGACAGGGTATTGATGCCAACCCTGAAAGCTGTCTGCTGGCCTTCAAGCGGGCAGATCGGCTTGAGGTTACCTCGGACTCTGAACAGGATTCGGCTGGCCGGGCTGCCAAAGTTCGGGAACCTTACGACAAGCTGCTTGATACCCTATACGAACTGATCAACAAGGCTCGAACCCAGGAGTCTCAGGATGTCTCACGGATCGAGGAGACCTTCGCCCAACAGATCCCCGAAGGCAACCAGAATGAGGACGAGGAAGACGACCCAGAGAAGAAGGAGAGAGAGGCCGTGAAAAAGTCCCAGATTGATGCCGTTCGCAAAGCCCACTCCGTCCAGATCACTATTCTTTCCAAAACCGTATCCTTCGCCTGGATTGCACTTATGCGTTCTATGCGCCGCATTCAAGGTAAGGGCAAGCCTGGCGAGTTGGCTGGCTCCCGTCAGATCTTTGCGGAGGCCCGTAAGCGAGGCCGCATTACTAGTGATGTCTACATCGCCAGTGCTCTCATGGAGTATCATTGCTACAAAGACCCAGCCGCCACCAAGATCTTTGAGCGCGGAGCGAAGTTATTCCCCGAAGACGAGAACTTCGCCTTGGAGTACCTGAAGCATCTGATTGATATTAACGACATCATCAATGCCCGGGCCGTCTTTGAGACAACCGTCAGGAGATTGGCCGCCAACCCCGAAAACGTGCACAAAGCCAAACCTATCTTCTCTTTCCTGCACGAATACGAGTCCCGTTACGGTGATCTGGTCCAAGTTGTTAACCTGGAGAACCGTATGCGCGAACTTTACCCCGAAGACCAGTCCTTGGACCAGTTTTCCCATCGCTACGCCACACCCACCTTCAACCCAATGACTGTTCGGCCCATATTATCTCCCTCTCAAACAAGACCCAAGTCGATGTTCCCTGGCATGATCCCCGAGCCTCGCAGCTCTCCCGGGCCCCAGTTCAAGGATCCGTCTTCGAGCTCACCAAAACGGCCTTACCCTGCCGATGACTTTGACTACGACTCCGATCGCCCGCGCAAGTTCGTTCGCGCCGAGTCGCCTTTGAAGCAAGGTCGACGTGTTGAGCAGCAAAAGCGAACCCAACAACTCAACGGCCAGGCGGCCTCAGGTCACTATAAACCCCAAGGTTCTCCGGCTCCCCTGCCCCGAGACGTGGTTCACCTACTCAGCATCATTCCCGGTGCCGCCGCCTACAACATCTCCCGCCTCTCGCCTGAAAAGATGGTCGACCTCCTCCGCCACGTGGAAATTCCGGCCTCTACAGGTCAAATCCCACTTCCGGCCAACGCACGAGGACTTGGAACCCCTCAACAGTCCGGCATGAACCCTTATTCCGGTAAGTCTGGAATCCCGAGGTCACGCTGCAAACCATTCTAACATCACCCCTAGGCTCCTACCGCTAAGACTCACCCCTCTTGAAACGACCGCCGCCATTTTTATCTTTTGTGTATAATCTCACCATCTGCGATATGAATTTCCCCCCTAATCTCCAGGCGCTCAAATGCGGTAAAATGTCTCTGAAGGAGATACCTTTTTTCTTCTTGTGCTTTTCAGGACGAGGTGCAAGTTTCTGTGGTTATCCCGGCCCCGTTGCATCATCGGCGTATTTGCATTCTTCTCTGGGCATCGGTAGCCCTGCGGCTGTCTTCCCAGTTTGGCACTTGTGTTTCCCTGTTTCAGGACATCTGACGGGTTCCTGATGCTTTGTACAGTCACTGGCAAGCGCAGATACTTCAATGAATAATTGCCAAGCTCTCTTGTCATGGCTGTTTTCTTTTTTCCATTTTGTATTTCTTGTAGTCTTCCTTGCTTTACTAAGGGCTTAACCAACGGCTCATCTACATTTTTATGCACCTTCAAGCCCTCAACAAGGCTCAACTCAGGTTCATTTGGCGGTGGTATTTCACGGAGCCCTCCCTGAGTGTGAGGAAGAGGCCCGACAGGAGGACCACTGACTTGGGAACCTTGAGGAGCTTTCTTGAAGTGAAGAGGTTGCTTAGTTTGGAGAACCTGAGGTAATTGAGGAGCTGTTCCTTGGAGATCCTGAATGCTTCAGTTGCTTGAAGAGCCCGAGGAGCACGGGGAATTTGAGGGGCTCTCTCGACATTGCGAGATCTCTTGATTTGGGAAGCCTGAGGTAGATACGAATAAATAGATTGAGCTCGTAGAGCCAAGGCACATGAAAAAATGATTGGCCAGTAGGCATATGGTATGTTATAATACATAAAACGCAAGGAATGATGGCAGGGCAGAATGAATACACGATTATTGATGCATGCGAGCCCAAGGATGTGTGGAAAATAATACAGACACGGCAACGACAGAGTGATTGTCAGTGGGACATGCTTATTGAACCACCTGACTCTGGTTCATTAGTTTGCTTTCTAACAGCCCGTTGAGGCCATTTAGGCCATGACATGATCAGCGGTGGGAAGCAATATCCGCATCAAAGCCATCCAGATCGTAGCATGCTCATGAAACATCAGGGTCCCTTCCCCGATATGCATATGAGTGATAATATGAGAGAAAAGAAGAGTAAAAGTGGGTGGGAAATAAAATAAGATCATGGAATGATATGAGGCACTCGCAATTGTCTCCAATGCATGCATCATGCGGTGCCATTGGTCATAGACGCATCTGCTTGGGAACTCTCGCCATTGCCATCTACTATATTGGATCCATCGATGGGCTTCATGTCTGTCGAGAAATCCCCAGCACCATCCATGACTCCGGAGTTAGCATCTCCATCAACATTGAAGTTAGGCATCTCCAGAGCGACACCGCTGTTCTTCTTCGATTTCTTCTTGCTAGGCTCAGAAGCCCCTGCCTTGGTGACACCAGATGCGTTAGATGGCGCAGCCCGTTTCTGGGGGCTTGCATGAGGCCCCGAGATGCCGGCCAACGCGGGAATCTTGCCCGAAGCTGGAAGACGTGGTTTGGCGGCCATCGGTCTTTGCTTTGGGGGAAGCTCGAGATCTTCGACGAGAGGCTCGTCGCTGTTTGCATCCAACTTGCCTTTGAAGAATGCCTGGACAAGTCCGATCTGATTAGATACATTGTCCACCGATATGCGAGCGTATGCAGGAGGTGTAGGGAACAAAGTGACCACTTGGGTAGTGTTGGTGTTCTGCGACTGGGCCGCGTTGAACATGCGGTTCTGAAGCAGATGAAGGGGCACGCTAAGATTAGACAGCCCGAACTCGCGGTCCAGCCCGAGTTCCTTGAACCCGAAGAAATCTTCGTCGATATCCTCTGCAAAGTCTCCACCAACAAATTGTTCGCTTCCATCCTTGAACGCATTGGAGCCGTCCTCGCCAGCATCTGCAAGTGCAGGTCGAAGAAGTTCGGTGAGAAGGGACTTGAGACGATCGTGGGCAGTTGTAAGCTTGGATCCGAGTCGCTCAACATCTTCTTTTATATATGATTCTAACTCTTCGATGTCGATGCCAACGGCAGAAAGAGTGTGGAGGACGACTTCTGGCTCGGTAAAGGCAGGTTTCCACTCGGCAGAGGCTGTTGCATTTTCCACCATTGGGACCTTGGGGGCTTCCATATAAGACTTGACCGTTTCACCGATCTTTTGGAAGAAATCCGATGCGATATCAGTAACAACCTCCATAGAAGATGGCTGATATTCCTCGAAACCGGCATGATAGAAGATTTTGGCGACAGATCGTTGCAGCGCTGCACGGCAAGTTCCAGGTGCGATTACAGGGCCATTGTCATTCATGACGTGAGGTGGAACGTCGAGCTCGACAAATGGCTCAGGGTTGTACTTCTGAAATTGATTTTGGTACATCTAAGGAGACGTTAGTATGGTCACACTGAGCAGAAAAAAAGGCACGTACCTGAGATTGCAACTGCATTTGCTTCACGATGCCAATCTTTGAGCAGATCTTGCGGGTCTCTTGCATCTGTCGCATATTCGAATTCAACTTCTGAGTCAACTTGCTATCAGGCTGCGTGAAAGAGCCCTTCGGCAAAATTCTAAGATACTCTTCTGAAGGATCCACCAAATTCCCCTGCGCATCTTCCTTCCAAGCGAGTCGTTCGGAAAGGTCAGGGACACCAGACATGACATCGTAGTAGTAAGGAAGCATCTTATCGTCTTCATCCTCAATGCCTTCAGCGAGGGTCTCACCAGCAGCTTCAGGTTCCCTCGCCTGAGATGCCGCATCGTGGATCTTACCTCCCTCAAGAGCTGCTCGCTTTTCATGGCGGAGCCATCTGCGCATGCCGGCCTTGGTTCGCAGCAAAGCAGGCTCATCGATATTGAGCTTGTCACCCTTGAGAAGACGGTGTCGCTCAGAAGCGATGAGAGCACGATCCTTCTTCGTGACTTGCTTCCAGACCTTGTACTCGGGGTCATCGAGCTCTGCACCGGGACCTGCGAGAGCACTCAGCGCGGTAGTTGACATCGTTGGCATATCAATATCCATCGCGTCTCCCTGCTGACTTGCCGCGGCACCCATCCCACCGCCTGCGGGATCTGATGGCGTGTGAGACCCAGGAGGCGGGGTAGAGAAGCCATTCTGGCTTGTTTCCATGGCGGTGTCTGAATCTGCCCGAGTGGGAGCAGGGGGCTGAGAGGAGGGTGCTCCAGGAGGGTCTTCAGAGCCACTGGGGGTGTTGCGAGATGGCGCGGTGCCTTTCTTAGAGGACTTGCCAGGGGCCTTTCTTCCTCGCGAAGACATAATAGGCTCATCATCACTCTCATCGGCACCATCAAGCTCTGCCATCTGCATGCGGCGCTCTTCGGCTTCAACCTCCGCTCGATCGCGGATAACAATGTCAGGAATCAAAGGCACAAGCTTCTCCGTCTCCTTCCGCATGTATAGGGCATGTTTGCGCAAGAAATGTTCGGGGTTGGTGTTATATTTCAAGCAATTGGCCCAGATGAGATTGAGATCGTCAACGAAATCCTGCTTAGACCGGTATTGCAAGCCTTTGAGCTTTTTCGTCATGCTTCCGAGATCCATGGGGTGTTTGATGACTGCGGATCAAAGTCAGTATCAAGACCGTTAAACGGGTTCGTGTGTTAGGTGTAGGGAGCTTACTTGAGTAGTAGTCTGGTGCATCGCGCTTGTTGACTCGAGTCAAAAAGGCAGTAGAGTGTTCAGTCATAGCCTTGAGTTCACTCAAAACCTTTTCCGCAGCTTCATAGAGTTCCTCCTGGCCAATCTTTTCTTCGCTCGCCCACTTGCTTCGATTCTTGCGAACCTCACTCAACAAGCTTCGAAGCTCCGCATCTGATGCCTGCACCATATCGCGTTTCTTGTCGATCCGAGCGATGAGGTTCTTCAACGTCAGGCTTGAGGCACCCAGGTTCGTGTTGCTCAGCGAGCTGTATCCAGCCGAACCACCACCAGCATTACTTCCACCAGAAGTAGCTTGACCGGAAATTTCAGCTTCAACCTGCCTTTCAGACTCCTCCAATCGCTGTTGATCCATCATAGCATCGCGATCATTTTCCAAGGTGTAGAAAAGGGTGTGAAAGCTCCGTTTCGCAGCCTCCTCTGTCGCCTTCTTATCTTCCTCAAGTTGTTTCCGAAGATCCTCCAATGATTCTTTCTTGGGTTCTTTGTTCCCTTCCGCGCTGATTGATGCCGAGGTATCGGGGCGTTGGGGGTTTGGCGTACCGGCACCGGGGTCCTGCGACAGCGGAACGGACTTGGCTTTCAAAGGCGATTCGCCCAAATCGGCCATATCTGCATCATCGTCCTCGTCATAGTCATCGTAATCGTCGTCCATTCTGCGGGTGGGTTTCTTCGGCGCAGCCGAAGGGGGTGCCGGCGCATCGACGCGTTCAGCTTCGGACGGTTCGTCGGCGACCGCGACATCGGCAGAATCGTCGACAGTATGGTAACCAGAAAAGAGCGCGTTTATCTTCGCCTCGCTTACCCGATACAAGTCGCGGAATTGTGCAATGCGCGGATCCTCTTCGATCGCGATATCGGGCTCCGATGTCATACTACCCGGGTTCGGCCCGTCGGCGCTGACAGAACCGCGCATTTGGGGAGTTCGCGAGCCAGACAATGTCTTGACCAAGCCATTGGCAGCGCGCGGAGAGTCCAGGTGATCATCTGGGGGGCGGATATTGCCCGGAGGCCAGGCGTTGTGGCCGAGCGACATGGTCGCTCCAAAACCCCGGTTTTGGGGTGCGGGAGACTCGATGCTCCACGATTAGGATCGCGGCCCGGGAATTCACGACAAAGGTGTTTTGTGAGGGAAAAGAGGCATGTAGAGATGCCTCGCGACCGGCCGAAACGACAGGCGATGTCGAAATGGCCAAAAGCGATGACGCGGCGGCGATGTTTGATGAAGAAGTTATGGGCTTTAGTAGGGAAGTTTCTCTGGACGGGGATGAAGTAGGGCGCGAAGGCGGAGAGCCACGGCAGATCGCGACTACGACCTTGACGGCGACGACCTTGTATTGCGCTTGAGTCCTTACTGAGTGTTTGCTTATTGATTTTCAATTGTTCAGTGAACTACAAAGTGACGGCTGAGGCATTGTTCTGGTATGGTTCTTTGGCATATCCCTCGACCTTACTCCACATATGACGCACAAGGCAGCAGCTGGGGCCAACCGATCACCGCTTTGCTACCTATCACCAATCTCCGCTAAAGCTGCCTACTTCACCCAAGCTTGACCGGAACGCCTTGGAAGAAGCTTCGAGCTTCCTCACCCCCTCTAATAATCATGCGCATCCGTTATCCTTTCGCAGGTACGTTCGAGATAGTCTTATCACATCCCCGCAATGTGCGCGCAAACTGACCGTACCTTAGGAGCTTTCGTCTTCCTCATCATTCTAGCTGGATATATCGGCCTACTTCCACATGCCACCTCATCGACGATTCCTTCAAATCTTCAACCAAATGACAAGTTCCTCCACCTCGTGACCTTCTTTCTCTTGTCTCTCGCTTTCTACTGGATCTTGGACACCACCCGTCGGCGCACTCTCCACCTGACTTTAATTGTCTGCACCGCCGGCCTCGGTATCGGAACTGAAGTAATTCAAGGGCTCCTGCCGAATGACAGAGCATTTGATCCATTCGATATCCTCGCCAATGTGGTCGGCAGCCTCGGCGCCGTTGGCCTGTGTAGTTGGTATCACCGGCGCATGCTGGAACGTCGCCGCAAGAGCCGTTTCGGATCGATGGAGGATGGGGATGATGATGTTGAACTTGGTGCCGGGGTAGGAGGCTATTCCGCGCGCGAGGAAGAGGGACTGGGTCCGCAGGAATCCGGCGTTATGAACCTGGAACGCGAAGTGGATAACTGGGACGAAAATGCAGCCGATAATTGGGATGATGAGGACGGTCCAGGACCTTCCGAGCCTGATGACTCGCCTCCGAGTTACCAGGAGGGCCACAAGGCGAGCGTTGGTAGTGGCGGACCGGTAGCGGACAACGCTGCTTCGAAACGCGCCGACTGATGAGGCTCTCTGCTCAAATTAAGGGTTCAATGCGGCCCCATGGTCGAGATGACCGGTGGTCGCCCCGTTTGCCCATTGACCGTTTATGATTATGGACTGATGCATGGATCGATCTCTCACGTTGGAACGTTACCAGTCAAATAGTTCGAGCTTTATGTTTCGCAGCGCTTTTGTTTTCTCTGTTCGATGAGGTTTGTGATGCCTTCCATCTGGATGTTGAAGAGATGGCTGGAGAAGCCATTTCGGTGTTGGTTTATAGTGCAATTGTTTTCGGACAAGTGAGATTTCTTCTCTTTAGAGAGATTGTATAGGCAAATCCACTCAAATTCATAACACTTTTTGATGACGACGGATCATGCTACGTTATCACGGTTGTCTTCTAAGTATCGGAGATGGGAAGTTGTCTAATTATGTACCTTGTCGCTGAAGGATCGGTGGACCAGTTTTAGATCAAAATATATGTTGAAGTTGTTCTTGGTTGGATGATTGTCGCGTCCTCGGCTCTATTGATCAAGCCAGTATAATCATGATTCGGGCATTCGCTAGTGTACAGCAATTCTAAGGTAAGACTAGGCAACTCCAGTCAACGGGCATAGAATTACATAGGGCGCAAAGGACATCAAAATAGGTAACCATGCAAAACTGGGGGTATTTCAAAATGGGCAAGGAGGCTGCCGATGTGTTTCAGACAAGCATGAGAGACGAAATAAACAAAGGCAGCCTCCTAAGAAATAGGGGGGTTGGAAAAAAACACCGGATGCCATGGAGGGATGCATATGGAGAAGAAAATTAAGTAACGGTCAAGGGGCTCGTAAACAAGTCGTGATGGGGAAAAATGAAATAAAAGAAATCGTGGCAAAGGGCAAAGGGCAAAGAGACAAAGAGGTCAGATCTACTCGTTGTCGGAGACCTCAGTCGTTCCGGACCAGCTTTGCGTCGGAGTTGGAACTCGGTCTGGAGCAAGCTCCAGTTCGTCCTTGAACGCAGGCTGGTAGTCCGCTTCGTCCGTCAACTTGACCATCTTTGAAGATCGCTCTTCGCCCTGGGATCCGGGCGACTCGTCACTAGACGCCGAAAACTTGCCCAGCATTGCGTCAGCCTGTTCGCGAAGAACCTCATAGATGAACTGCATCTGCATTTCATTGTATACCATCATCATGCGTTGTTCGCGCATTAGATTGATGGTGTCAAACACAGGGTCGATCTCCGGATCGGCAACCTGCAGTAACTCGCCCGACTCAAGCTCACGCAGGAGATGGTCGAGCGCAATGAAGGTTCCTGTCCGGCCAACGCCCGCGCTACAGTGCACCACGCGAGGGTTGTCCGAGCTGCATTTGGAGGCAGACAGATTGATCAGTTCCAGCAGTGCCTGGCGATTGCCTCCTTCGGGTTTGGAGTAGTCCGCCCAGCCTGCGAAAAGGAAATGCCATACGATCTTCGACTCGGAGCCAATGGTGAGCTCGAGTTTACGAATCTCAGAGCGCGACTTGACATCGAATGTTGTTTCCAGCAGCGTGACCTTCCCCCAAAAGGCACCATCTTCCTGTTGACCATTCTCGCTCGTGGAGTCGAACTCATCTTCCGATAATATCATCGAAGCCTGCTCGGAGTCCAACGGGAAATACTGAGCGCATTTCTCTCGGCCAGATTCAAAGGTCTGAGTGAGCATCACGATAACGCCGACTTCCTTACTCTCATGGAACACCATGTGCCAGAAATGTGCGAGGTCGTCGTGTTTGGGGCCCTATGACACGCTTAGCAAAGGCCACTTGAAGATAACCCAATGTGTTCACCACCTACCTGCGTCGCAATGTACTTCCGTTCCTCGTGTGTGATTGTATCCCTCAGGGTGATCGGCGAGGCATTGATGAAATCACACTCCCCTTCGGGCACCCGCAGATGGATTCGACAATTCGCCCATGCCTGCACATTTATGTACCTGTTCCTCGCCTTGACTTTGGGATCACTCTCGAGCGCGAAGGGGTGAGAAAGATCGTTGGAAAGCGAGCTAACGGCTAGGCGCGACCTCTGTATCCATTCAAGATCTTCGAATTTGTCGTGGATTTCTGTAGCATACCAGAGCGGTCAGTCAAACGATTCCCACGTGCACAAGGTATTCCCCGATAGGCGCATGCACCCCTCACTCACCCGAGACCGATTGACACAAGAACGGCGGGAGGTTGTCCGTGTTTCCAGCTTCCAACCGGGGAACTCCCTGTTCACCAACATCGAGGGCCGCATCGCCATCCGGTAGCTCGCGCTTGGTCGCCGGGACGCTGGTATCGATCTTGATGGCCGGATGCGCCATCTTGGCGGTCGCGATCCGCTGGAATGCGCGAACCTTGCCGATCACACCACGCGCCTTCCTACTGACAGCCCGGCTCTTCGAACGTTTCTTGGTGCGCGGGGCAGACTCGGGAGACGGCGAACGATCCGGTTCGGTGGTGGCACCCTGCTCGATATTGTCGATACCGTAGAGAGCAGCCGATGCGGAGGATATCTGCAGCGTGGACAGATCGGGACAGCTATAGAAGCTGTCCCGGGAAGACGTGTTCAAGGCCAGGTTTTTGAAGATCGTGGGGGTGGGCGTCGAGTGAACAGGAGCAGAGTGTCGCAATAGCGAATCGGGTGACCTCGTATAAGGCGAACACGCTGACTGAAGAAACAGGGGTGAGAATATTAACCTTCTAGGATAGAGGGGCGAAAAAAAGAAAAGTTGCATGAGAAAGTAGGACGGAGGAGGGGGAGGGAAAATCCCGTGGTCTCCGCCACCTAATAACGTGGGCCCGAGTATATAAGCTATAGTATTCTTGGGTTTCCCTGGTTTTCGTCAACACTCCGAAAACGGCTGGACTGCCTCTTTATATGGGTATTCTATTGCGGCCTTCGGGGTTTGGCAGCCGTTCGGGTTTGTCCTGCCCTACGCTTCTTTTACCCGCCGAACGGGAACATTTCTGACGGCCCAGCCTTCACTCTCGTGCACTTTCACGTTTCTGCCTGTTGTTTGTAACTGAACAATATACTCAAATGTTCAAGACATGACGATATGGTTGACATCAACTCCCGTAAAACATGGCATGTTCCAGCGATAGGAAAAGACGAACTATAGATGGTTCTGGTTGGTCCATGGTCGGAGCCGTCGTCGCAAGAGCGTTTCGCTCCCTATAGTTCGCGTGAAATGCCTACCTTACCTGTTTAATCGTAGGCTGGCTATTTACCCTTCGATCCTACAATCAAGAATACTGTCGCTCCTACATCAAGACGTAACTCACAAAACAAACAAGACATGTACCCTTGGTTTTTCTAGATCAATGGTCCCAAGAACAACTGCGCACTGCAAATATTTAAAACATGATCATAACCTCAAGATCAGTTAGACATTACCCTGCAATTATCTTCGCCAGTTGACCCCACTTAGCTCAAACTATGGCCGAAACATATTCACAACCAGGTCAGTCGAGCCAATCATTACGGGAGCTTTTCAAAACCACTTCAAGAGAGAACCTCAAATTCTGTACTAGCTCGAACCAAGGGAGGATTTCGCTTGATCCCTTCTGGACTCATTCTGTGACCATCTACTACGTGATAGCATGAGAAATACTCTGCTGGAAATCCCCATGGAAAGACTGGTGATGACGAAGAACAACTTCCTAATGGCTTCCCAAGCCAAAAAGGAAGCACTGCGGGCTCTCCATGAGGGATTGGGTGCCCTTGATCACTTGGTAGTACTTTACGGATCATTGTTTTTCACTGATTGATAACCTGATGAAGGATCCTAAGCGCTTTGCAACGGAGATATCCGAGAACAGGCTAACAGAGTATTTATGCTCGCAAATCCGACTTCATGATGGATGCTCTAGAAATAACTATACTAACTTTCGAAATTGCGCTGGATATATCTCACCGGAGACATTAAGAAATAAGAAGTGGATATGGAAAGTAGTGGAAAGCACAACCATAAATAGAAATGCAAAGTGTATTGTGCTTTGCATACAAACATTGGTAATTGGCCGCAGTCAGCTTTGCCACTCGCGAACCGAGCTGGTTGCGGCCGTGAAACTGGGCAATGAAACCCAGGAGTTCACTTCAGGGACCCGGGTCCTATTTCCTTGGTTCGATTCTCTCCACACTCTGGACCCGACTGACTCCCAAGGTCCGCCCAGGTGGAAGGTCTGAATCCACTTGTTTCCGGGACACTGTTTCGCATCTACTCTATCGATTACCTCCCGGTGTTTTGAGCGCGATCGCGGGGGGAAAGATATCCCCGTCGCGTATCCCCTCCACCTCCGCATCGACACACCCTCTATCCCTAATTTTGGCCTTGGATGACGCGCTCCCTGTGCGGGTGTTGATCGCCCTTTACTATTGTTACAGTTTCGCCGTCTATGATAACGCGAAATGGTGTCTTCAGCTCAAGTTACCGATCGCGCTACGCCACTTCAAAGCGCCCCGTCCGTCGTGTCGCGACAGTCGCACTCGGGCCGACGACATCGCTCGGGTCGTTCTCACCATGGCGGCTCTCTTAGTACCTCGTCGAACGATTTCCCTATCTTCACATACACCGGCGACACCGAGATCGTCATTCGCGCCGGGTCGCAAGAGAAACGCTACCTCCTCCACCGGTTGATCTTGGCGCAATGCTCGGGGTTCTTCGAGGCAAGCACAAATGAGGACTGGTCGCGCCAGAATACCTCGGGAGTAGGTGCGCCTAAGCCTGATGGGACTTTGTCTCGACTGAGCGAGGAAGACTCGTTGTCAAATGGGTCGACGCTGGCGCAGTCGGAAACCGGAGGATCGCAGACACGTTCCGGAGAGAAGAAACGGTGGAGATACGAGCTGGATTGGGAGACTCGCGCAGAGGATGAAGAGCCTATTCTGGTACAGAAGGTTAGTCTCTTGTCGCATAGCAGTCGCTTCCATTTACGTGCACGTGAGTCTAACCAAGGCCCCTTACAGCAACCAACCTATGCCCCGATGTTCAGCGGCGACCAAAAGGCATTTCCTCCAAAGATGACGAAACCGTCACACGCACAAGCAGGCTTCTTCAGGTCCATGGCGAACCTGTCTGGAATGCAGTCAGTTGTTCACCTTCCCTCGTCCGGGGGTGACAGTCATGGTGTTGACCCTTTGCTTCGCGACTATGAGAACCTCTTTCGCATCTTCTACAATCATGCCCCGCTCCTCAACAGTGTCAACATCGCCTCTGCCTATACCGAATGCAAGTCCCTGCTCGCACTAGCAGACATGTACGATGCACTACCGGTGACAGGTCCACGCGTAGACCACCACCTCTTGGGATTTGGATCACGCCTATTCAAGCAAATCGCGAAGTACCCACCCAGCTATCTCAAACTCGGATATCTGGCTCGCAGCCGAGTCATCTTCTCCGAAGCCCTGATTCACGTTGTAGGACAGTGGCCCTCAGCCGTTCCAAACCTACGCAACGGTTCATACGCACCCCTGCCAAACGCCGTCCTCGACCTAATCGAGGACAAACACGAGGACCTCGAGGACTTGAAAGCCCGCATCGAATCCAAGCTCTTCCGCTTGTCTCTAACCACCTCACGCGGCGAGCGCGTCGGTCCCGCAAACGCCTACCTAGACTGGCTTGCAGTTTCATTATTCCGCCAGTGGCTGATTGAGAACACCACTCCACCGCCGGCCCCAATACTCAAGAACTCATCCAACAACCCCCCTCCGAATGCGACAGCTTCCCAGACAACTTCGTCCAGACCAACAACTTCACCTGACCCAGCAGCCAAGGTGTATAGACTAATTGGATCATCCTCTTCACAAGCATACCTGCCCCATGACGAACTGAAACGATTTCTCAAACTCAATCCCACACCGTCCTCTGACTCCCCGTACAGCCGGGAAACCCTCAAACGTTTCGAGCGCAAAATGGACGAGATTAAACGTCTAGCCCGCGAGATCGTCAAGCCGCTCATGCGGAACTTTCTCGAGCTCGAAACGAAGAGTAGTGCCGAACGAGCTGCAAGCACTGTTACCATCCAAGAAAGTTCAAGCGCTGGTTTGCCGTACTTGACTTGTACGCGCGTCGAAGAGGCCGATCTGCCCTGGAATACATCGAGCTAGTTGGACTTGGATTTGGACTCGGACTTGGACTTGAACCTGGCACCGTTTGGCGCTTTCCACTTCAGACAGCTGGTTCTGTTGAGTGGACCGGCTGTACTCCCTATTTTCCAGCCGTCTTCGCGATGATATGATGTGTATTTGATTAATGCCTACCAATTTTACCCCATCTACGTTAATGTGTCTATGAAATTCATGAATCGCGTTGCACTTCCAATACCCTGCCGGGCGGGCTTTTGCTCGCAAAACTTGCCGTCATGTTTCAGGTTGGTGGACTGTCCTCCGCTTCGAAATTGGATAGCAATAGTATCCAACATGATCATGGATATTTCTAAGTCTGATAAATTATCTATACACTTTCACCCGGAGAGTATTCTACAGTAATATACACAGTACGGAGGAGCAGCTATCTGTTCCACCATTTAAGCCTGCTTGCCAATTGTCTCCATCCCATCCATCCAGGGCCTCAGGACTTCCGGTACGACTACAACACCACGCTCAGCATCCCATCCATTCTCAAGGATAGCGGCCAGAACACGCGGAACGGCCATCGCAGTACCGTTCACTGTATGCGGGAACCGCGAGTCCTTAGCAGCGCCACCCCGCACGCGAGTCGCAAGGCGTCGACTCTGGTAATCAGTGCAGATAGATGCGGAGGTGACCTCACCCCAAGCGGACTCCAATCTATGCAGGGCCGGGTCAACGGTAGAGGTAGAGTCCTCGGTAGGACGGAAGCGCGAGGGGAAGAGAGCTTCGATGTCACGCTTACGGGTTGCGCTGGCGCCGAGGTCACCGGTTGGCATTTCGAGCACGCGGCAGGGGAGATGGAGGGATGTTAGGATCTCAGTTTGCATATCCAGTAGCTCGGCGAAGAGGTCATCTGAGGTCTTTGCAGCCGAGTCGGCAGTATCCGCCCAGCCGAATAGTTCGACTTTCGTAAACTCGTGAACGCGGTATAGACCCTTAGTATCCACGCCGCGCGAGCCAGCCTCGGCGCGGTAACAGCGACTCGCACCGACCAGCTTGAGTGGAAGGTTTTTGGCATCGATGTCCCGGCCAGCGTACATCGCCGCGAGAGGGATTTCGGCAGTCCCCGTAAGCGAGCGGGGCGGCTTGTGATCGCGGTCGCGCTCATTCTGTTCAATCGACCAGATCTGCTGCTCGTTATGCTGGTCACGGGGCTGGAAGCCGCACGCCTCGGCGATGTAGGAGTAGACGATCGATGGTGGGGCGACGGTCTTCCAGCCTCGGCGTCGGGCTACGGACAGTGCGTATTGTATAAGAGCCTGTTCCAGCATGGCGCCCTCGTTAATGAGGAAGTACCAGCCCCAGCCCGTTGTTGTGGCGGAGCTGGTGAAGTCGAGGAGACCCAGCTCCGTGCCGATTGTGACGTGCGACCGCGCGCGCAGCTCGGTCGGGGAATGGTTGGTCCATGTTGGAGGAGCTTGCGGGTCGAAGTTGAGGTAATTGATCAAACGCGGGTCATCTCCGACAGGGGTTTCGGTGGAGGTGAGGTTTGGGAGGGACAGAGCGAGCCGGTGAATATCCGAGTCGCAGGTCGCCTTGCGCGAGGCCATGGCCGCTGACTCGTCTTTCAGCTGCTGTGCCTCTGATTTGAGTTCTGCGAGCTCTCCAAGCGTATCATTGCCTCCCTTCTTGGCAGCGTCCTGCCGAGCCGCGATAGACAGCTTCGCGATTGTTTTCTCCAACTGCTTGATTCGGGAGCGCGGGGTCTTCAGGTCGTGATCGAGCTGCTTCGCTTCATCGTACAGGGCCTGTATCCTCAACGGGTATTCGGCGTGGCCTGCGTAGTTTCGGTCGACGCAGTTTTGCGCGTAGAGATCGGCATTCTGGCGAATATGCTTGACGTCCGGCGTGGGCTTCGGAGCTGTCGCGGGTCGCAGGATCTGGGAGGTTCGCAGGGTCACGGAGAACCTGCGACGGAATTGCAGTTGTGTTAAGCCATAGCGAGGTGATATTCTGCAATTGAAGCAGATGTAGGGGGAGGAAACAGCCATGGGCAGAGGGTTGAAAAGCGAAGCGTTGAAGGCTCAGGATGTGGAGATCGTTAGATGAGTGGGTCCGATCCTTTTTACGACTTATACTCCCTCCAAATGGTTCTCAGGCCATAACTTTTACTCTGAGACTTATTCGATCTATTTAGAAGGTTGCCTCAAAGAACAACAATAAGGCCTGACAGCGCCTCGAGAAGCTGTCGAGAAAGAACTGCAGACTGAAGTGCGTAGACCCAAATAGATCATAATACTAACAAATATCGCAAGTTAATCCTCTTGTATTCGAGACCAACATTTTTGTCCCTAGCATCGGGTAACACGATTTGCAATCGGTGAAAGTTGACTGGCGTGGCTAGCTGTAGACCAACTCCACAAGCGACCTTTTTGCATGAAAGCTGCAGAAACTCGTCATTGAAGCCGACGATCACGCAAATCGAATGGCATAGCTTGATCCTACAGCGGGACGACCCCGCATGAATATTGGTAATGCATAATTATCTAAGGACCGGGTCGCCAATTTCCAGGTTTCAATCCCAAGGTCGCCACTCCCCTCCGACATCAGCATCACCATCTGGAGAAAATGGCATCTGCTACGGGAATCCCACAGACTGATCCGACTACAATTGACTCGCAAGAGAGCGCGCCGTTGTTAGGTCAACCTGGTGATGCTACTCAGAGACAGGGAGACAGCATCGGCCGTAATCTCATCTCAGGTGAATCGGATTCCGGGGAGACTCTCTCCGCTGTAACTGACCATATCACAGGTACTGCGAGTGTAGCTCAAGCTGGAGTGTGGGTTGTAAGTACCAATACTCGAGTTGCATGGCGTTCATCAGATAACTGACATAACTGGCTGAAGCTTGCCGCCCTCGTATGGTCCAACGTCTTGACCCAACCCTTGGCTCTTTTCACGGCCCATCCGGTATCTTCTCTTCTCAGATCAAATTATCAAACTATCTGTCTAACTGTGACTCCCAGCTGCTTGCCTCTTCCGGGCTACTTCTCCAAATCCAAGCTGCGCTAGTTCTGCAGCCCACTGCAACCCCTCAACAGAAGTTGCTCGGCACACGCGTCCACTACAGCATTCAGCTGATTAGCATCATCTGCTTCCTCGCTGCCTTTACCGTCATCGAGGTGAACAAAGGCGACCACCCGCACTTTGCTTCCCCCCACGGCATCCTCGGCCTTCTCACAGTCATCTTCATCGTGCTTCAGGCCCTCGTCGGACTCACCCAGTTTTTCTTGCCCGTCACTGTCCTGGGCAGTGTCGACACTGGTAAGCGACTCTACAAATACCATCGGTGGTCCGGATATGTTCTGCTATTGCTGGAGAGTGCGACTGTCGTGGCGGCGACGCGGACCGACTTCAACTTAGCGGCCATCGGCATTCCGACCTGGGCAGTCATTATCGCTCTCCTCGTCACTCTGTCGGGAATTGGCGCTAGGGTCAAGCCATATAAGTTGGGACTATGAGGTTCAAGAGGATGGAATGAAGGATCTGGTCTTACTGCGAGCTATGAGGACGGAGTGAGAAAGGGCAGTAACGATGTGAATTTGATGAATGACGCAGTGATACTTTATTACTCTATCAATTTAAAAGGCACCATCGCCTAATTCGAGACATTTCAATTATATTCTCGGGCTGTACTTTCAATATTATCTAACTACCACGGCATCTTTAGCACGGGCCCCTCTTCCCCGGATCCCACGCGACCAAAGACCACTTCAGCGCTTACATTCTTCGCTTCCAGATTCATCACGATGTTGAACAAGGAGCTGCTGCGGTTCGATATATCGCGGGATGGATCTTCAGCGCAGCAAATAGACTGGGGAGCATTGAATGTATCCGAAAAGATCCGTTTTCTTAGAATAGCTGGTGTGATAGCATCGCCCTCGACGCCGTTCGCGATTAATTGCTGTGTCAAATCACCTAGCCGCTTGAGGCGGATCGGAGATCCCGATAGCCACGGCGGCTCATCGACATATCGGTTCTCAATAAAGTGATTGGTATGACCAACGATACCCGACGCATCTTCAGTGATGTACTTGTTGCCCACCGGCGATAACTCAAGTCCCAAAGCCGTAGTATTATCGGCAATCAAGATGAACTGAGCTGATGCAACTCCGCCAATCAATTCGAGAGTTTTAACAGCAGCTTCTGCCGAGTCACTTTCAAGACATAGCCGTAGAGCGACATGAATCGGTATCTTGGTGGTAGTCATCGGTTTGGCACGAATTGCATTTAAGCAGGTCCCAACTCCGGCAGTATTGAATCCAATCTTGCCCACGATGCCTGCCTCAGTCACCATGTAGATCGTAGGCTTCCCAGGCTGCTCAATAGAGACCATAGCCAAGTTCTTGCTCACAGTCTTGGTCCAATCCCAGTTTTGAGATAGAACTCGTGCGTTCTCGTTCTTTTTCCAGCTCAAAGTTGTGCAGCCGTCGGAGAACTTCCCCAGAGCGATCTCGCTGCGGCAGTTCAGAGCCAGGATGTCGAGGATGTTGAGCTCTGCTCCCTCGGCAATTCCCTCCATTTCGGCATAGAGATGTGGCACTAGTGTTATGAGATGTGGTTGAAACTCCTTGGAAACTTCGCGCACGTCTGACCATGATAGCTTTGAGGTGTATTGAAACAGATTGTCGTAGATGCTGATTTGGCTGCGGATCTGATCTCGCAAGGCTCTTCCGTGGCTTAATCCAATCTATTAATTCGTTGGGTTAGCGATATATATCTCGAGACTATCCACGTTTTATCAAAAGAGGATATACCTCGCGGGGACTGCCTGTCAACGTGAGCTTAATCGGCTCCTCGTTTTGTGCCATATTGATAGTAGGACCGAAGAGAGAAGAAAGAAAGAAGAAAGATAATCAAATTACTAACTTATCGGGATCTGCGGATTTAACTCTTTATCAGACCGGGCTAGTTTCCCCTCAGTTGGAGTCAAGCGGGGGCTAGCCGATATGATTATAGATTCGTAATGACCTGCCCTAATTGGCCAAGTCGGCAGATATCCGAGGTCCTCTTAGAAAGGAAGGTCAATGCCATTACAGTACGTATTGCTGATCAAAGCTAATGGTTGGTGGTTGTACTCCAAGCCCCAAACAGCCAGGCCATGGCACTTGCATCTGTCAAGGATGGTTGGAGTATCGTTCACTAGTCATGCTCTATTTCTGTTTAATCAGGTGCTTGAACAGCTTATCCAAGTAGTAAGCAGATTGCTTTGGATAGCGCGTCTTCTCTTCAGACTCAAAGTCGATGAACGTGCACCCAAATCGGTCTGAATAACCGGCCGCCCATTCTATGCACCATTAGTCAGGCTCGAATGGGAAGGGTGACATCTACTTACCCCAGTTGTCAGTGAATGACCACGCAAAATACGATCTAATATCCACGCCATCCTCTTTGACAGCCCGAGCCAGCGCGGTACCCACGTAGCCCTCGAAGAAGCGAATGCGAAACTTATCGTCAAGAACCTCCGGTGTCGGAGCCTCTTCTCCCTTCGCAGTGGTCCCGTTTTCCGTCACATAGATCGGCATTTGATACCGATCATAGATCCAATTCAACAACTTCCCGAACCCCCAAGGCGAAGCCCTCAGCCATTCCGTATCACTTTCTTCTCCCCGTGGCACACCCTGCTTATTCTCATCCAAAACCTCCACATTCCCCTTATTATCATTAACATCTGGTGGCGTTGTCTTATGTTTCACGAAAAAAGTTGTATAGCTATTCATCCCATAGAACTCTGAACTCCCAAGCACGAGCTTCGACTCTTCCTCCGTAAACCTCGGCAAACGATCCCCAAGCTGCGCCCGCATCGACGCAGGATAATCACCTGTCTTGTAAACCGGGTCCGCGAACCAAGATATCTCAAATTCGCGCGCCCGTTCCGCTGCCTCCTGGTCGCGCGGATCATCCTCGTCCCACGCCTCCGACCAATTCCCGTGCAGCGTGATTCCAATAGTGCCTTTCTGATGTGGTTGGAATTCATCGCGGTACACCCTAGACACACGGCCGTGGGAGACTAGTTCCGTGTGCGCGACTATAAAGGGTTCTGTCGATGAGTCGCCTTCGGGATTGCGATCTCTGAACGATGACCTAGCGGGCGCATGAACTCCGGCGGCGTATCCAGCCAGTGTATAGATACCAGGCTCGTTGTATGTAATCCAGTGCTTGACCCGGTCGCCGAAGCGCTCGAAACAGACCCGAGCATATCGTACAAAGTCAGATGTATATGCATCTTGGTTCAGCATTCCTCCATATCGGTCTTCCAGGGCTTGTGGAGTGTCCCAGTGGAAGAGAGTGACGAAAGGGGTGATACCATGCTTTAGTAGCTCGTCAATCAGATCGGAGTAGTACTTGATACCCTGTTCGTTGACAGGATCATCGCGACCTCCGAGGGGAATGATGCGGGACCAAGCCAGTGAGAAACGGTAAGCGTTCACGCCGTAGGATTTCATCAGCGCTACATCTTCGCAGTAAAAGTCGTAGGCTCGCACGGCGTCATCTGCGGTACTTCCATCTGAGACTTTGCCAGGCGTGTGGCCGAAAGTGTCCCAGATGGAAATCCCTTTGCCATCTTTGTCCCATGCGCCCTCGATCTGCGCTGCGGCGGTGGCATATCCGTGGAAAAAGTCGTGACGGAGGACGCCTGTTAGGTCTTGGACTGATTCCATGTCCATAATTGCGAATTTGTCACTTGATCTTAAAGGTCGGGCTGTGCTGATTCGATTGTCCACACGGTTAGCGTGAATAAGATTTGATAGACATTAGAAGCTTCCAGCCTAGCTCGTGGATTTGTCTGCGGATAAATTACATTTATCCAGAGTCCGGTAAATATGGCGTCAGCTCCGTGTTTGTTTAGGGAAAGCCGAATGAACAGGGATAGTGCGGAGAAGCGGATGGCAATACTACCTTAGGCTCACCGGTCTAGAACCTACTGTAATACCTGTAGAATCGATTCACAAGTCATGTTGTATTATATAACTGCTACACCAAGCTCTTATCCTATGCATTAATGAAGTGGTAGCCTCGGTAGGCATCGGTTCCCTTGATCTTCACTCTTCGCCCATTCTCACCAGGGAAACAAATGGTTGTCTCCTTTCCCTGCGAAACTACCATAACCCGACCAATAATGCAGCCGTTATCCCAATTAAAATCAAGTTCAAATCCACCGTGCGCCTTTACCCCGCGAATGGAACCTGTTCAGCCCTTCGGACATGCAGGAAGAAGCCGGATCAAGCCCGATTCATGCGATTGCACAAGCATCTCAACAATGCCCGCTCCTCCACCAAGATTACCAACGATTTGGAATGGCGGGTGCATATCCAGCATATTGGTTAAAGTAGAGTGAGCTAGAAGCAAGTCCGAGTGCTTACTGCACTCTTCAGCTTCAAGCAGTCGAGCATGCAAATTGATGAGCCACGGTCGGCTCCAGCCTGTATGGCCACCACCATGCTCGGCTCGCCTGCGGAGTACGACGTCGCATGCCTTTGTCAAATCGGGTGTTTTTGTTGGTGTGATTGTGTTACCTGGATACAAGGCCCATAGATGCGAAGTATGACGATGTCCCGGCTCAAATTCATCATAGTCCGTAGCCCATTCTTGGAGAAAGCCCGAATCGTTGATTTTCATGGGCGGCCATGGGCGGGAGACGAGCGCGAACAGTGCTGACTGAAGATGCTAGAGAATCTTCTATTCCCAACTCGTTGGTACATAGTTCAAAAGCATGCAGAATAGCATCGACGATCTGAATATCGATTGTGGATCCTTCACATAGCACACTCTTTTGTGCCTTGTCATAGAACGAGTTTTCTGGGGACACAGATGGACTTGTGATAAGGAACTTCCCCGTTCTCATTTTCAATCAGGAAATCAAGGAGGAATTCCACGTACCCTCGTAAGACGGCCAACGTGCGTTGTGCAAGAATGGGCTGCCCAGCCACGACACCCATACATGATTCTCGCTATGGCCTTCCCGGACTCGGCCATTCTCTCTAGCAAATCGAAGACGAGCAGCTCACATTCGGATAGATTGCACATGTTTGCGGGCCAGTAATTCATTTGTAGGTTGACGTTGATAGAGAATTTAGAGCCCCATGCCGGGTGGAATGGTGGATTCCAGATGCCTTGCAAATTGGCAGGAAGGGCTTTGCCTCCGTTGCGACTACAGGATACCAGAAGGTATCGATTGTAGTTGTGGTAGAGGGCTATCAAGCCGGGATCTCGCGAGTTTTGGATGCGAGTGTCGGTTGGGATTTCAGGGTGACCGGGGCACATTTGAAGATCCATTCGACCAAAGAGTGATTGGTAATCCGCACTGTGTCTGTTACGCAGCTCTGAGATAGAAAGGCCGAGGTAGTTGAGAGAAATCCTGCCAAGAGAATGGGTCTGTACAGTCTGATTCAGGGTGCTGCAAGTGCAATTCAGACATACGGTATTGGTGTTGGCATAGCCAAAGTCGGATACAAAATCTGGGTGGTTTATATCATATACAACACCGTTCAGTTGATCTTATCCTATTTCATCTTCCCAGGAACCGACGGGTTGAGCTTGGAGGAGATTGATACCGTGTTTGAAACTCCTGGTGTTGCACCTGGATATTCAAGAGGCTAAGAAGGAACGAGCAGTAGCAAGACGGGACGAGGAGTCCAGGTCCCTGCGTTGATCTAGTGGTATTGAGCACATTCGTTCCTGAATCTTTACAGGCTTTCAGGTACAAGACTTTGAAGAATTTCGAGGCAACCCTTTGTTATGGGGCACCTGAACCAATACGCTGCACCTATCCGGCTCCCTTCAAGGAATCTGAGCGTATGTCGCAGATGTTTGTATTCTCAGAGATAGGACAGACAAGTCTCTTGCCTTCTCCAGAAGCCTAGATGGGCAAAATGACAAGTTTGCCGTGTTAGCATATGCCACATCATGAAATTCCAATGTCCACGCGGAGATGATGAAACGAAGTCGGATCCGACGCAGCTGTGCGTACCCGTCGGAGGGATGCTTGTGCTGTTGCACCGTTTCCGTCTTCCATCGCCTGGACTTTGCAAGCGAAAAAAAAGTAAACCAAAGTCAAAGCCAAGACCAAAATCAAAATCCCTGAATCGTGATCAGTAGCCCTGAACTACTGTGCTTGTAGACGCGGCTGATGCAAAATCAGATGATGTGCCATGCCCTAAGTTCGGTCATTTCCATTACTTTTGAAACTCTGGTTTTTTTTTTTTTCTCCGAGAATCATTGCCACCAGTCTGGATTCCAATCAAATCTCAGAGGTATCTACATCACGGCATATGGCGTTGCACAAACAGATCAGGTACCGAGTTAAGTGACCCCCAAAGGCGCCCCCCTCCTCCCCTTCGGCTGAAGAGTCTCTAGAAGCACAAATGTTCCAATTTCTGTCCGATTGGTGTTGTAGTTGATCATTTGTTTTGAAGATTACAGCTGTCAACGGCTCTATCTGCGGGCAGAGATGCAGATGGTCTTGTTCGATGCGACCAGAGGCAGCGATGCCTTATTGAAGCAGCTCCTCTCGTCCTGGCCGGCTTTATGTTTGCTTGGAAATTACCCCAATTGCTATAATTGGTTCTACTACCCACTCTATAAAGGCAGTCTGTGGCTGATCAGAAATTTGAGTCCTCCAATGCAGTCACATTTTGCTGCTTGTTGCCTCCCTGTGGCACACAAGCGTTGTTCTGCGTAAATGACGTCGAGGTGACCATCAGTCGGAATTTAAGAGCTTTTGAAGGAGTACCTGTCCTCACTACTCTGAATGACAGCAATTGTTAGTTCCTGGACACAGCTCTCCGGTCAACACTTGAGCATATTATCATCTTTAGACAGCATGGAAAGCACGGTGAGACGACGGGTAGGCTGGATGACTGGCAGACTACATTAACTCTATTTTCGTGTAATTTCCCAACACCTCGCCTATCAAGATCAAAAGCCAGCTGTAGCTTCCACGCATGTAATTCTCTAATTCCCGCGTGGCAGATTCTAGAAGGGATCATCTTAGTGTCTGTGTCCATCTGCAACAGACGTTTGTCGAAGCTTCTGACTGCGTCAGAGACGAATTCTGCAGTGTTTTCGCTCTTCCTAAGAAGCCTCTCTAGACCCGGGCCATGCAGATACGCTCAACATGCGCGCACGGCCATAAGGGCCGAGACGGGACTGCTGCGACTCCCATGCTGCTGCTTCCAGCAGATTCTTCCAGCCATGCATGTCCGGTTGCGCGGTTGGTAGAGGGAAAATCGTGTCACCATCGAACTGCCAATGAGCAACGTAGATAGTGCAGCCATACGGTCCATTGGCTCGGCCGTCATCACGAGACAAATGACATCCCTAGGAGCGCGAACGGGACGTCACCTTCGGTCAGTGTGTCGGTAAATAGGCTGAGGGGAGGTTGAATAGGCTTCTTCCTGTGTTTATCAAACTCCTTCTGTTTCCAGGGTGGCTTGATCCTGCCCTATTCTCTGCGCTGCATCATTGGAGTGATTTTTTGATCGCCTCGGCCCCCCTTCCTCTTGGTATCACCCTGGGTGTGGCTGTCGGGTATTGGAAGGTCAGCTCCTCATCAGGTGAAGGGTGACGAATGGCGAAGCGTGCTGGTAATATAACTAGGGACTGTCCGGCACCCAAAAGCTATCCCTATCGTCGGTCATTTATTTTTTTGAATTCACTGCCCAGGTGCTTTTGCCACGGTTTCGATTGTTTGTCCTCAAGGACATTGCGCGAATCATTCGTTTTATCTGTTTCCGTCCCAAAAGTCCTATACATACGCGTGCTCCAGGCTGTGAACATATCGGCGTCCCATCCTTATAATAGTTCTCTTCATACCCTTGCCTACTTCACCAACCAGCCTCTATCACACACCTTCTAGAGTCACTGGCTGATATATACCATCTTTCCGTCATGCCACCCAAGAGTGCTCAAGATAGCTCTGCGATGCCCGAGGCACAGGGGCTGAGGTATAACGAATCCAAAATGGCACTGTTTCATGCACGACTGGCATACGATTCCACAATCGACGAACGAAAGGCCTCCCAAGACCCCAACCTTGCATCGATTTCCGAGGCTCAAGCCAAGATACTCAAGCGTTGGGATTTGCTGCAGCAGGCGGAGGAGGAGCTTGCCGCGCAGGGAAAGAGCTTGTCGCCGACCGATAAAAGACAATTGATGCAGTATGCATGGAGGTTCAAGCATCTGGAACAGACGGCGACCAAGACAACTGGGGGATAGAATGAAACAGTGCTTTGTGTTTCTATTGTGCGTGCATCCATACAACGATTGAGCGGCGTGAGGGCATTGCTGGCGTTTGTTCAGATCCAGAAAGCTCCGAAGGGCTCATGAAGTGTCTGCTTAGGGGTGAATCTCTGGAATGGCGTCTACTGTTTTACTTGCGGGCCGATGCCTGTTCTTCCTTTTTTTTGCTTTTGCCTGTCGATAATGCGTATATCATCCCTCGCGGTCTTTCACGTATCTCAAAGCTTGAGAAGATACCAAATAGAGAAAGACAACCGTTTCATTTGCTGTTGTGTGTTGTATGTTGCATGTTGCATGTCCGTAGAGAGTCCAGGTTTGCCAGCAGGACTTGAGAGCGATCCCACACCCCACAGACGGTTGCACAAGCGCCCTTACAATCTAGTCAATACTGCAACAGTAACGTAAGTGACACTGTTCATTAGGTGCCTCGGGACAACCAAGGCCCGGTTTGCCCAAGTCAGCTTCAGCTTCGCCTGTAGGCCCGATCATCTGAAAGCGCGGTAGGCAGAGGATTCCATCGGATGACTCTGTACGACCAGGGCGTTGGAATTATGGAGCACATCGCAACCTACCACTTGAGTGACCGAAAATGGCTTCTGATCCTGCAATCCGATCGAACTCCGGTGTTATGCACCCGCATTGAGGTGCAGTCGAAGATCACCCCCACTTGCAGGGTGGTTTCCTCTTAGTTCTGCGAGTTTCCCATTTGTTCGTCATACTAGTCCATTGGACGAGTCACGACGGCCATCGGGGAATGATATGACTGGCATAAGGGGATAATGGTGGAACCCTGAGAAGGACGCCGGAATGCTGCCCATCAGCATCCAGCTCGGAGTCAACGCCAAGCTATTGTGTAGGTGGCAGCCCCATACACCGAGAAGAACGATCTGGAATTGGCTCAGCCAAGGCAATTGAGATTTGAAAAGGTGCAATGAGGTGACGATATGTGAATGTGTTGAAACCGAGTAATGAAAAGTGTCTCTTATCAAGGTAAAAGAGCCTCTGCCACTTGTTATTTCAGTTGGCGTTCTCAGGTTACTTTGTCTTCTACGAGCAAGCTACCTATGGCCACGCTATTACCCCGCCTGCCCCGGCCATCCAGGGCAAGAAAGGCTCCCATTGAGAAATTTTTCTCTAGCATAATGAACACATCAAGTCTGATAAAATCCAGCTAAAAATTACAGGGCTCAGTAGAGTAACCTAAGAATGAAGAATCAAGTCTGAATGTATCATAATTCTATCATGAAAATCATTACCTGCCAATTAGCAGTGATCAATCGGGCAAAACATAGACAAGACCATGAAAACAACCTCGTAAGATCATGAAGTGAAATGAAAAAAAAAAAAAAAAAAAAAAAAAGTAAACATAAACATGCGAGACCCTTTGCCCAAAGCAGAAATGTACCATTCATAGAACCGAAAAAAGAGACAACCAGGAAAAGGACAAAAATCTCAACTAGTTCCAACGACGCCTCAATCTATTCTCGCGCCAATCAACTGTGCAGGGTATCATTTGTAATGCGCTGGAAATTTCATTTTTCATCTAGCGTCTTCGGCAAAGGACGCAGAGTATCATCAGAGCCTGAAGAAGAAAAGCCGGTGGGTGTACCAGCCTCACGACCAAGACTTGCTCTAGAATTCTTCTCACGAATAGCCAGACGAGTGCGTGGATGCGAAGGCACCGGCGCGAGGTATTTATCCAGTAACTCGCTCAAAATGGGCGACCGGACTGGCTTGGGAAGGTAGTTGTTCATGCCGGCCTCGAGACATTTCTCCCTGTCACCTTCGATGGCGCTGGCTGTCATGGCGATGACGAGGGCTTCGTTCACATTTGGATCGGGGTCTCGTCGAAGTTCGCGAGTGGCGTTGTAGCCGTCCAATGTGGGCATCATGACGTCCATTAGAACGACGTGGAAGGGGTTGCCTTCTTTGGATTTGGCGCGAAGGGCTTCGACGGCTTGCTTTCCGTCACTATAGGCTTCGCATTGAAGCCCGAGGCCGGTCACGAATTTGACAGCGATCTTTTGGTTGATGGGGTTGTCTTCGGCGATGCAGACCCGAATCTGGTCACGAGGAATTTGTGTAAGGTCACGAGCTTTGGCCCGGGTGCCGTCTTTGTTTTGCTCTGCTTGTTTCAAGTCCTGGGACCACGGAGCCTTGGCGGCTGTTTTCTTGGGTGCTTTGTTGAAGACCAAATGGAATGTTACTGTGGTGCCAACACCGGACTCGGACTCGAGCCAGATAGCTCCACCGAGAACATCCTCAATGATGGCCTTGCAGATACTCAATCCCAGTCCACTGCCACCGTATGATCGTTCGGTGGAGGGGTCGGCCTGCGAGAAAGGTCGGAAAAGACGAGCCTTCTGCTCTTCGGGAATACCGATTCCGGTGTCGGCAACGGAGCATTCTAGGCGTACACGACCTTTACTCTCACGAGCAACCTTGGCTTTGACGGTAATGGAGCCTTGAGGCGTGAACTTGTAACTGTTGCTGAGCAAGTTCATGAAGATCTGGTGAAGACGGACAGGGTCACCAAGCACGACCAGCTCCGGTGGCACGCGCTCCAAATCCTCGATGGTGTTCAAGCCTCGCTCGCGGTGAGTATAGCGAAGGGCACGAACCACCTCCGAGATCGTCTCTTTCAGGTTGAGAGGGACGGTAGAGATCTTCATCTTGCCAGCCTCCAGTTTGGAGAAGTCGAGAATGTCATTTATGAGCGTCAGTAGCGTATCCGCGCATACGCGAATGGACTCGACATATTCATCTTGCTCATTGTTCAACCTGGTGCCCTTGAGCAACTCGGAGAGTCCAATGACGCCGTTCATTGGAGTTCGCAAATCGTGGGAAATGTTGGCAAGGAAGATAGACTTGGCTCGAGCAGCATCTTCCTTGAGCTTGACATTGTGTTTGGCCTCTGCCTCTGCCACCTTTGCTTTCTGTTCCGACTCGCGCGCTTGTTGAAGCGCACGTCTCTGAGACTCGATCATCGATGCATTCTTAGCACTGACCTTGCGGATCTCACGGAAGAGAAGAGCGTTTGAGAGCGAAATGCCGATCTGGTTACAGAGCAGGTGCAGAACGACAACATTGCGCTGTGTGAACCAATTGGGTTTGCCTTCCAAATGAATGACTCCAAGAAGGTGCTCGCCTCGCACAACGGGGAGAGCGATAACAGACCGGCCGAGTGGGTAATTTGCCCGGTAGGCTTCCGCCACGTTGGAGAAGCGCTCATCCTCAAGCACGTTGTGAACAAGGACCTCCTCCTTCGTGCGCATCACATAGTGTGAGATTTGTTGAGCCATCTGACTCTCCATCTCTGAGAAAGAGAGTCCCTCTGCATAGTACTTCTGGCCCTTTTCGGCATCCACGGCTGCGGCAATCGCAAATCCATGTTCCTCAAAGTCCGTAGCAATAACGGCAAAGTCAGAGCCGTTACACGACTCTAGGATAATCTCGAGCATCTTTGTGAAAAGCTTGTCAATCTGAAGCTCCGATGACATGACTTGGCTCGACTCGAGGATACTAGACAAATCGATGATGTCTTCTTTTGTTAGCCAACAAAAGGTCAAAAAGGACACACAATCCACTTACCGAGTCCAACACTCGAAATGTCCATTGACCTTTCACCGGCCGTGACACCATTCTGTTCAATCCATTGTTGTCGCCTTTCTTCCTCCTCGATCTGCGAAGGCATAATGTTTTCCTCTTGCACGGCGTCACGGGTGATTTCGGCGAGCGAGTCGATGGTTTGGCAACCGACATCAATGGTTCTGTCCGACGTGGCTGTCTTGAGCAACCACTCATGCTTCTCCGCAAGCATTGTTGCTTTTCCAGTGGCACTGATAGAGCTCCATGCAGCGATAGCATCCTGCATAATTGCACGAGCAGCGCGCTTAGCCCCACGCCTGATCAGGAACTCACCTTGCAACTCAAGGGCAAGTGCCTCCTCAAGAGGCCAGCCGTGAATCTGGCAATGATCAATAGCAGCCTCGAATGCTTGAATTGCAGAGCTGTGATCGTTTCGAACCTCGGAAATAAGAGCATCAAGCAACAATGACCACATCCCATAGTTTGCATCTGAGCAGCTCCGGGCAAAGTCGATCTCGGCCTTATATTGAAGTATAGTATCCATTTTTCCATCGAGGTATCCTTGAGAGGGATTGTCGTTGTGGAGCGTCAAGAGTGCAACGGCGAGGTAGAAATGAATGATGTAGGTGACGCGCACAGACCAGAGTTTGTGCGCCGTCTCGAGTAGTCGAGTACCCACTTGGATCGCTCGAGTGTGGTGGCCATACAGGAAAAGCGGAATCATAGAGAGACCATAGTAGATGTCGCGAGGTCTGTCGACATTGCTGGCGTTGGCATCCAAATAAGCCATGTAGGTGCTAGTGTGGTGTTCTTCGTCTGAGAGGACATCATCGGCACTGTGGTACTCAGTCCTGCCTTGGAGGGCCCGTGCCACTTGCCGAACCGCAATTATACTAGCACCGCCCCGGGTGTCCTGAGCCCAGTTTGGTATGTCTTCAGGAGTTTCCAAGCAGAAATATTCCAGTTGAGCCATGTCTTGGCCAAGGTATAGTCTCGTCATGGCCATTGATGAGATGCTGATCAATGTGATGTACGGATCACCCATTGTGAAGGACGCCTCGAGCGAAGCTTCGAGCGCGGGTAACGTAGAGGCCAAGGGAATGCGAAGATGGCTGACATAGAGACTGTGGACGATTGACCCTCTACTCTGGGTCCATAATTCCGGGCAGTGCTCAAGAAGGGAAAGGGAGAAGTCACTGAGCTTAGCCCCAAAGACAACATCTTTGAAGCGGCCAAAGGAGATCATGGCCAGATGGGAGCATCCGATTGAGACCTGGATGAACCCGCCCCGGAAGATATGAATGTTCATCATCTCAATTGCCATTCGATAGAATGTCAACGAATCATCCCAGTAAGTGACAGCCATCGCCTCAGCCATAACGGCTCCAATAGTGATGAGATTAGGATCCTTGCTGGCAGGCTTCTGGGCGATAGCGTCCCAATCTGCTGCTTCGAGATACTTCTTGAGCTTCAAGTAGGCAACATCACATTCCTCGAAGGTAGTCGGTGTACGAAGATGGACGCCAAGCTCATCGAGACAAGTAAGCAAGGCTTCCATTGAGCGATGATGGTCCCCTAACTGGGCGTAGATCTTGGCTTTGATCACCCAGGATCTCGACTTGCTTATAGCATCCTTGCCATGGACAAAGACAGCCTCTATCAACCTGAGAGCTTCCTCGTTTTGACCTTGGGACCATGACATTTCCGCCGCGGCAATGAACAGACGTACGGTCTCATCGTAAAAGACATCGGCTTGGCGATCATCCCATGGGTTGTCTTGAAGGAGTGCAATGCAGTGTCGGAAGTACCATAGGGCTGTTGGTCTCGCACCAGACTGGGCAGCCGTCTGGCCAGCCTCCCAAAGAATACGTCGGTAGTCAACGCGTCGACGAACGGAAGACTTGATTGTACGTGAGGCGAGCGCTACATGGTGGGCCATGGAGTAGCGGCTGCGATGATCGTGGTAATATCTCATCAAGGCCTGTGAAACGATGAAATGCATCTTTTCCACATTACGGCTTTCGCTCAATTGGAGTGCAGCCTGTGCAAGCCGATCGTTGCCAAACTTGAACTCATCGTCTGTCTTGCCAGTGTTCAGAAGATTTGACTGGACCAAGTACTGCAGTCCAACGATAAGGTCCCCATCGGATTGCCTAATTAGCGTATCGTTGTGTGGTGATGTGAGATCAAGGTCCTCGTCATCGAGCGACGAAAAAAGGAATTCACTTGTAAGGAGCCTTTGGACGAGAGAGAAAGAGAACGGGCTGCCAAGAAGAGCACCCCACACCAGAATCGACCTAGCAGCGTCTGGGATCTCTTGAAGGCGCTTGGTAAGGAAGCCTAGCCCCAGGCCTTCTCCATAAACAGGCGCCACGAACTCGGTGAAAATTCGGTCAAGATCAAACTCCCACTTTGAGTCCTTCCATGAATACCAGATACAGTTCTTGCGGTAGCACGCTTCAAGCATCTCTCTCACGTAAAAAGGATTGCCCCGGCTCTTTTCCTGGACGACGGCCATCAGTGGAGTAAGCGTCGGATTGGGTTCCTGGTGCATTGTCGCCGCCACGAACTCCATGATATCAACCTCCCCAAGTGGCTGGAGCTCAATTCGCGTGGCATTGGAGCCATCCAAATCGAACAACGCACGAATATTCTCTGAAGGAATCTCGTCCTTGCGACTGCTCAAAATGAGAACGCAGGGCAATTTTGCTCGAATGATGTTTAAGATCAACTCCATCGTTTCATCATCTGCATACTCGAGATCGTCTAGGCATATCGTGATCAACCGGAACTGGCAGAGAGTCTTCAGAATCTCAACAAAAACATCCATCAGGCGCATGTTATTGGACGCAGCATTTGACAAAAAGAAATCGGCTGAGCTTTGGCCCTGATCCAACCATGGAATGTTGACACGCTTCGACGGCTCACCACTCTTGACCATATCCAATTTCGCCATCTGAGGTGTAGGCGCTTTCGATGAAGGCTTGTATCTCGCACCAGGGGACATCAGCTGCTCAGGAAGTTCTAAGACGCGATGAAGAGTTGTCCACATTGGTCGTAAAGCCGCCCGAATGGTGTTGTGGTAGCCAGTCATAACATCTCCCTCAGAGAAGATCTGGCGCAGAAGACTGGCTACAATTTTGGCGAACGGCTCGAAAGGCACGCGCTTAGCTTTATCTAAGCGAGTGATGGCAATGTAGCCAATTCTGCGAATGTTTGGCTGGACTCGGTTGACAAGGTCTGTTTTTCCTATTCCGGCCGGGCCAGTTATCGTAATCAACTCACATCGTCCATTGCGCCGGAATTTTGCGCCAGCTTTCTGTTTGTTCATGGAATTGTATGAGTCTGTCTGGCTGAAAACATTGCTTGACTGATGACTGCCACCAGAGGGGTGGCTCTGGTTATCCGTGTGATGAGAAGTCCGAGAATGAGAAGGGCTCTTGATTTTGCTTGTAGTTGGGACGACAGAGGACTGGCTCAGAGTGTCTTGCCCCGAAGAATCATGAGTATTGACAGACGCGATATGATAATTGGTTGAGGTTGAGTTTGTCCGTGGCGGAAGATGGAAAGACCCTGAATCGCTGGAAACAGAAGCAAGGTCGAAGCTATCCACCCGGCCATCTGAAGTAGAAGAAACCGAAGCAAAAGCGTGAGCAGCTCCGGGGCTCTGCATGGATGCTTTTGCTGCTGCAGATGTCTGGCGCTTCTTGACTTTTTCGACCACGGTCATGACCTGGTCGTGTTCTTTTTGCCGGCCAAACATCTGAGAAGGGAGGGTAAAGAATGATGATACATCCCGCTTCGCGACTTGAAACTTGCTCAAAGCTTCGCTGTCGCCATCACCTAACAACTGTGCAATCTGGGACAAGTCTCGCTTCACAGAGGATATTGTGTGGTAACGATCATGGACCACTTTCTGCGTCATCTTCTGGACCACAGCTGAGAGTGCATCAGGAATGTCCATTCTTTTCGAAGAGACTGGTGTCAGCTTTTTGCCCAGAACGTTCTGAACGATCTCGACGGGATCGCTGCCTTCAAAAGGCAACTTCCCTACTAGCATGGACCAGAAAAAAAGGCCTAATGCATAGATGTCTGTACGACTGTCTGGTTCTGTTGGCATCCTGCCGGTCTGTTCGGGAGCGATGAACTGTAGTTTATACTTGGCACCCAGCTCTCTTGAAACGGAAGACCAGCCTTCGCTAAGAACGTTGTCGAATGCCCGTGCACCATTGCCGATGTTTGCCAGTTTCACTGTGCCATTATCTGCACAAAAATGAAACGCGTCTCCGCGGATTTCCCCATGGACCGTTTTCAAGCCATAGTGTAGGATTTCCAAGCAATCGCATGCGCCAATTGCAAAGTCGAAGAAGGCGGGAAGAGGGATTTGCTCATTCGGTGTCATGTTGTTGTCACCCTTACTGCCCGCGACAAATGATGCGGGGCCAAAAGTGACCAAGTCTCGCAGATGGTCATGTCCTGGAGACTCAAAGATCGCCACCAAAAGCGTGCCGTCATCTCCAGGTTCCGCAGGTAGTCTTATCAAATCGATTGGCCGTATTGTGTTGATGCAATCCGGGTCCGAGGACTGCACGATCGACCTCAGCATATGAAACTCGCGTTCGAGCCGAATGACATTGGTGGAGACACGTGCGATGACCGGGATCCACATCTGTTCATGCTCACCCCCTCTAAATGAGGAAATATCACTGCTTGTTTCGCTCACACTGGCTCTGCGATTCAAGGTACGAGGTCTAAGTTCCGTACGAGGCGAGTTGCGGATGAGGCTGGAGGGGCCGGAGGAGGCAGGACCGGACGAAGCGGGGCCGCCAGACGAGGTCGCGACAGGGGTGGAGAGCTCATTTTCGACAGCATGATGGAATCCATAGATATGCCAGTGGTTGTAAGTAGAGTGGAAGGGCTCGGTCGACTGATCCCAGGTATAGCCAGGCAATTGTCCGAGACGATCGAAAAGTCGAGTGGGTGGGAGAGGAAGGTCCTCGCCGATAAAGTGGCTCAACTCCATCTCAAGGTCAAGGGTGGTCGGCAGCGATTATAGCCATGAAGCGAGCTGCTCCAAAGGTCTTGAAGGTCTCGTCTTGGTGTCAGGGAAGGCGGGAGTGCGGCGCAACGGGCATGAAGGATGCAAACGGCGCCGGCGAAGCGATAGGAAGTCGAACCTGATTTTCAAAGTGTGCTTGGGCACAGCGCGAGCGACAGAGATGGCCACGAGCCTTGACCCGAGAGATCACAAGGAAAGCGAAACCTGCGGACGTCGGCGTGGACGTTCGTGTGCACTCGCACGGGACGGACAGATCCGGAAAATCCTTTTTACGAGATCTAGACGGCTTAGGACTTGGGTACTTGGGTATGACACGTCTGGTTCCGAGGTTCGAATGTCCGAGACGTAAGATTGATTTGATTTGGACCGAGCTAAGTATAGCAAGTCACGATGATTTGACGTTGGGCTATTGGCTACCTAAAGGCCGCATCGGAATTCCCTGGCGTTTTCGGGGAAATATACTATGTATAGGGCGGTTAGTACGGAGGCTAGATGACCTTAAGCCTCTTAACGGCCCACCAGAAACCCTTGATGGCTTGATCCTTCCAGAACTTTGGATTTCCCGACTATGGAGATTCAAGTGGACGTTTCCAATATTCCAGAGGATGGACAATCCGATCTTTGACCGTTGTTTTTCACGATCTCTTACGAGGATCGACCCAACCCTCTTCCGCACAAATGCATCTACCGCATCTACCGGAAATAAGGAGATCGCAGCAACCAGGACCAAAACTGACCACAACCTGGCTCAACTCCACATCTGTGGACCCGGAGCATGATTAAGCCTCTGATCAGAAGTGCACATGATGTTAAGAGCCTCTTGGGGCCGAAAGAAGCGGCGTGACGGGTGTCAGCCATGCTATGACGTACATGGCAGTCGAAGGATCGACAGTCGGCACGATTGGAATGGCGCGTCTATGCACCTATGGCAACTATGCACTTGTCCCTCCGGGCTGCGATGACGATAGAACAGGTGGCCCGTTGGTCGGCTCTGATCGCCTGACCAGCCCTTGGACCCGTCTCAAACACGGCTTACCCCGTACACCGAAGAGGGCAAGCGCAGTTCCAAGTTCGATATTGATGCGGTCTTAGTTCGAACAGGTTCTGACTGGAGGCGATCTTCTCGTTGCTCTCGTTCCCCGGAAGGCCGTCTTTCTAGAACGAACGCTAAACGCCGACCAAAAGCCGCAATACCGCTTGCATCATGGTGCGGCACTTTCGGTATAGATCACCAAGGGAGGGGCCAAGAACCCACGAACCTCGAGTCTAGACCTACACAGTCCCTGGCGAGACAGGAATTCTTCGCGACCCTTTTTGGTAACTCCCGTTTCGCGCCTTTTGCGCGCCCCTGCCAGGACCGGACGAGAAGTGGATACGTGCCAATCTAATAGAGCACACACTAGCTAGCCTGATGACCTGGTGTTCTATCAAAGAAATAAAAAAATAAATTGCCCTTTGACAGTGAACTCGAGACTGAATGAAATTCGAGGGTTTTTAGTGATAGAAAAAACCTCCTGGCGTACCGGGTAAACCACTAGTGATAAGGATTGTAAAGTAATAGTGGAATAGCTAGGTACCTAGGTAGATGGAGATGAAGAGGCCTAGAAGCCTCTCATCTCGTTGAGCCTCGAACTACTACAGTATGTAGAGCGAGCTGAAGAGTCTGCGTGAGCTTACTCTCTTGTAGGCGCCAAAAGGTAAGACAGGCAAGGTTTTCTGAAGGCCCTGGCATGCTACGTCATTGCAGCCCACTCCCCGGAGCCGGGCCATCGCTAGAATCCACTTTTTCTTCTTTCTTCATCCACTCCCAGATCGATCCAAGTAATGGGCTGGCGGGTACTGACGCCAGTTTCCAGACGTACCTCTGATTCCCTCGATCCCCGAACGCCCACTCACAACTTCACACAACTTGCACCCCCCTCCCCTCTCTTGGTCTTGCCCCATTCAGATGCCCAGGCACCATACACCGCCTGAAACCTTGCTCTCTTCACTTTGACTTGATCACAAATCAACACTCTTGTTATCTCTTCTTGGACGGCGCTTTCCCCTTTCTCTCGGGACTTCACTAACACCGTGAATCGACCGTTGCGGCCGAGACATGATCGCCTCACCTGTCTCTTGCGCTGTCCCTGTCTCCTAGGCGTGCTGATTTTTTCATCGGCTGAGGAGCAAGATATGGGAGACCTGCATAGCAGGAGGAGCCCTCCTTTCCCTTCGCCAACCGAGATTGTCTCATCCATCGCCGTACCTCAACCTCATCAGCTCCAACCCCCGCGATCGCCGCCGATATACAGAGTTCCTCATGATCAGCATGCTGCAAGTCTATCGGTAGAAGGAATGGCGGGCCGGGCGGATGCGTCAAACAAACCGACAGGTCGAGCGCCTCGATTTTCGCGTGGAGATTCTACCGAACAAGTTGCCGGACTTACCCCGGTCCTCGAGGACGCACGATCAGAAAGCGAGCGACAGGAGGACCAAGGACGGAGCTCACAAACCTTGAAGGAGTTGCGAAGACAGATGGAGGAGTTGCTGGTGTATCAACAGATCCAACAAACTCAGAATCAGCGTTCTTCGACGACGCTACCATCCGATCCTTCGATCGAAAGTCCCCGAAAGAGCCGCTTATCCAATCCGTCAACAGAAACACCTCCCACTATCATACCACCGACGTCTGATTCCGTGGGCTCTGGGGGAACGATCAGAGGTATCGATGATCGATCCAGCATTCGCCCGGTTGACCAAACGCCTTCATATCCTTTTCCGAGAGTCAAAAATCAATCTCCCGCCGAGATTGAGTCGCCAGCGCGCCAAGGCCAATTTCGATTGAAGCTTCCCTCCGAAAAGCTCAAATCGCCGTCGCCCGCGACCCACTCCGCGAAAGAAGTGCCTTCTGCGGAGACCTTAGCCTCGGCACCGGTGTTTCTACCGCCTGACCACAAGGACTTGATCGAAGATACGGCGTTTGCAACCCCGAGTCTCTATGATCTGACACTGCAGCTAAATGCGGACCCCGGACTTGAAGCTTGGTGGTCTAACTTGGCCGAAATTTTAGAAGCCCACTACGGAGCGGAACGTATCTCGCTTGCGGTCCCAGGAGATTCGACCGACTTGGAAAATGTGCCATGGGGCCAGAAGGCCTTTTTCAACCGGAACGGCAGCACGTCCTCAGAAAACATCCAAATCGCACTACAAGACAACACATTAGCAGAAACCCAAGGTGGCTGCAACAAAAGCGATCAAACACGGGAACACCGGGGTGGAATATCAGAACCTCAACCCTCAGAACCTCAACCCAGGTCTTCAAAATCGGTTTCTGCAGCGACTCGACCGTCCTTGATGTCTCGTCATTCCTTTGGCGGCTTCGCTCAAGGCAAGAAAACCTCGCCAACATCGTACTTGGATGATCAGCAGCATGTATCGAAATCAAACCTCGGAAAATCAGAGAAAAAGCATGCCCGTATCTCCGAAAAGACCGAGACTACGCCATCATCGAGCAGCAATCATGCGCGTTTCATGACCCAACCGAAACCGATTGAGCGCCCGAGTCTTTCAGCCCGTGGATTGCGCCAGGGTGTCTTCCCGGTCTCAAGAGCATTGGAGATGGAATCGGATCCCCTAATTAAACGCACTGGAGTAGTCAGGCTGTTCGGACGGACTACCCCGGTAGTTCTTACGCGGGAATATTCGCCCGAGTCAATCCATGCGTCACATGTGGCAAGCGAGTCGGCTTTGAGCCCTTTGGAGACCGTTCAGGTCACTCCAAATGCCGACGGCTCAAGCGAGATTGACCCTATCGCAGCCAGAGTTTCGGTGAAACAAGCTCCCGTGAACCTCAACCCCTTCAGGTTTGGACACTATGACGAATATGAGCAGGTTCCTCAGTCACCTTGGTCTCAATCACCCGCGCCTTCCCCAGCTCCTCGGACACATGCAGACCAAAATCCATTTTTCACCAATCATGCTGTCGACGAGGGTGCTTTCTCGAAGAACCCGCCCGCGCATAACTACTCCAGCCCACACCCCCTGGAGGCCATCGGTATTGATCAGTCCAAGACGTTGATCCATGTTCCTCTCCTTCACGGCGGTTCTTTCGACCGGAATTCTTCACCCACCTTGAGATTCCCGGTTGCTGTTGTATCATTTATGACCCCTATCGTCCCCTATCCGCCCAACCTCCGACAATCTCTCGCCCATCTCATGCCGCACTTGACGGCCTCTTTCTGCCTGGCCCAACACTATAGTCAGCTTGAACGTCAAGTGGTCTCAAAGGTGGAGACAACACGGTACGGGAATCTCTTGGGACTTGGAGGGACATTCTCGGATGCGAGCAGCGAGCTGGAACTCGTTGCGGGTCTAAGTGGACATGTCAGCTACTCTGTCGGTGACGAGAACTCCATGTCAGCGCGAGCCAGCATTGCTAGCCCCAGTGATCGTTCTTCCATGAAATTTAGTCCCGCGATATCTAGCATTGGGACACCTGGGTTTGAACTTGGTCAGATGGGACTTGGCTCAGCAATCCAGTCTCCAGGCTTCCTTTCGCGCACTGGTGACACCGGAGACAGCTACTTTAATGTGTCGCAGCCGAAGAGCACTCGTGATAGTGTCAATTCCCAGCGACCTCGCCTCACGAAGCTTAAGTCTAATTTTGTGTCGGCGACACCGGAATCTCCCGAAAAGTTGCACGGAAAGCCTTCGACTGTCGAAGAAAGTCCTTCGCAAGAACCTTCAATTGTTCCTTCTCCGATACATGAAATGAGGCCGCCCCTGGTTGTGTCTCCTACTCAACAATCGTCACGGCAAGCATCTACGAACTCCTACTATGCTCAGCTTCATCGGGATTCGCCACGTCCGTTTTCCGATACGATAACGCAGCTGATGTTGAATTCCATTCCCCTTCATCTCTTTTTGGCTAAGCCACAAAGTGGCGAGGTGATCTGGACCAATGCGAAATTCGACGCCTACAGAAGGAGCAAACCACACGAGCAGAAGCTGCGAGATCCTTGGCAGAACATTCACAGCAGCGAGCGAGACCATGTCTCCGGTGAATGGGCCAATGCTCTACGCACCGGCTCGCAATTCACGGAGAGAGTTCGTGTCAAGCGATTTAATGACGAGAGTGCTTATCGATGGTTTATCTTCCGCGCCAACCCGCTTTTGTCTTCAACCGGCGAGGTTCTATACTGGATCGGTTCCTTCCTCGATATTCATGAACAGCATACTGCTGAACTGAAAGCGACTCAAGAAAGGGAAAAGTTTGCCACAGATGCCAAATATCGAGCATTCTCAAACTCAATTCCACAGGTTGTCTTCGAGGCGACGGAGAATCGTGGCCTGATCTTCGTCAATGAACAGTGGAATCTGTACACGGGCCAAAGTCTCGACGAGGCACTTAATTTTGGTTTCACGAGACATGTTCATCCAGAGGACCTTGACAAGTGCGGTGGACTCTCCATGCAAATGCAGCAAGATTCGGATGGACCTGGTACTACCGGATCGCCTCAGCAATCATCCAAAATCCATGGTGTCGAGTCTGCGCTCCATGAACTTGTGGCGCGTGGTGTCGCATCATCCCAGAAAGATGAAAACGGGCGCCTGTTCTACTCCACCGAAATTCGCCTCAGCTCCAAGGGCGGTGATTTCCGATGGCACTTGGTCCGCTTGGTGCGTGTTGAGACGAGTAGCTTCGGCAGCGAGGAATCATCTTGGTACGGCACCTGTACCGATATTAACGATCGGAAGAACCTTGAGCGGGAGTTGAACAAGGCCATGAGTCAACTCAACAACCAAATGGAATCCAAGACCAAATTTTTCAGCAACATGTCACATGAGATCAGAACTCCTCTCAACGGAATTCTTGGTACCCTGCCTTTCATCCTTGACACTCAGCTCGACAGTGATCAAAGACGGATGCTCGATACGATTCAGAATAGTTCCACCGGTCTCCGTGAGCTTGTGGATAACATCTTGGATGTTTCAAGGGTCGAGGCTGGCAAGATGTCGATGGTCAACTCCTGGTTCCATGTTCGATCTATGATTGAGGAGGTGATCGACACAATCTACTCCAAGGCGATCGACAAGAATCTCGAAGTCAACTATCTGATCGACTCTGATGTGCCGATGCTGGTTATTGGCGACCGATTCCGAATTCGCCAGGTCCTTCTCAATCTTGCCGGCAATGCGATTAAGTTCACTTCCCAAGGCGAAGTCCATATCTGCTGTAACCTTTACCACCAGAATACTGCGAAGATCAAGGATACGGAGGTTTTCCTGAACTTTGACGTCGTCGATACCGGAAAGGGTTTCAGCTCCGTCGATGCCAAACGTCTGATGCAGAGGTTCAGCCAGTTGGGCGAGAATGGGTCGCAGCAGAACGCTGGTAGTGGTCTGGGCCTGTTCCTTTCCAAACAACTCGTGGAAATGCACGGTGGAAAGCTCACTCCGAGCAGCAAAGAAGGCCAAGGAGCCAAATTCTCCTTCAATGTGAAGGTCGATGCTCCCACACCTCCGTCGCCGTCTGAAAGACCAGGACTGCTCCGCCAGCCGTCAAACGCGTCCAGAAGACCGGGAACGTCTAGGTTGAACTCTCATGAACAGAATACAACGGTATCACCAAGAGTTTCTGATCTAAAGCTGCAAGACCTTCCAAACTTGTCGCCTGGCGTCGAGTCCCTAACTGCGTCACCCGACATTTCGGCAACTTCGGTTTCAAAAGCTCTCTCCCCGTCTTCAAACGTGTCATCTGCTCTTCCGACTCCGGATATCGGCACCATACATCTCGCGTCAACAGGATTAGACCAAGCCCCCAGCCCCAGTGCATCAAGTCTATCGGCTCGCCCGCCCCCGCCAACATCCCAGAGCTCTGTATCCCCAACAAAGGGGTCCGGTCGGCCCACTGTTGTCACGCCTCAAGGTCCACTATCAATTGTCATTGTTTGTCCTCTTGACAACACACGTGACGCTGCGATACAACACATCGAACACGTTATACCGCATGAAGTTCCATTTACCATTTCGGCTTTGCCTGATGTTGATGAGTGGAAAGATATGATCCAGTCAGGATCCAATACGAAGTGCACTCATCTAGTTCTTATCCTGCCTGTAACAGATGACATCGCGGAAGTCATTCAGCAGGTGTCAGAGCTCGACAAGGAAAATTCTCCAGCTATTATCATCATATCAGACCCTTACCAGAAACGTCAAATTGCCGCACGAGTGTTTGAGTTCGCCGCCACAGGGAGGCAGGTGTTCATCGTGAACAAGCCTGTCAAGCCTTCGGCATTCTCGGCCATCTTCGATCCCGAGAAGAAGCGCGAATTGAGCAAGGACCGCAGAGATGACGAAACGCGGGATGACAATAACAACTTCAAGACTGTCTCCAAGATGGTCAAAGAGGTACTTGGCAATAAGGGCTATCGCATTCTACTCGTGGAAGACGACGAGACCAATCGCAATGTAAGACCGCATTTCTCTTGTCCTTGCCCGTCACTTATGCTAACGGATCATTTTAGGTCATGCTCAAGTACCTGAATAAGATCAAACTCTCGTCGGAGACCGCAGCCGACGGGCAGGAGTGCATTGACATGGTGTTTTCGAAGGAGCCTGGTTACTACTCGCTCATCATTGTAAGTCAAACCTGCCCTTGATGGCCAGATCAGCCAGCTAATACGATCCACAGTGCGACATTCAGATGCCCGTGAAGAACGGCTACGATACTTGCCGCGAGATTCGAAGCTGGGAGCAAAAGAACCACTACCCCCAGATTCCGATTATGGCTCTCTCAGCGAATGCGATGAAGGATCAAATCCAGGACGCTGCCGAGGCAGGCTTCAACGACTACGTAACTAAGCCTATCAAGCACAATGACCTGGGTAGGGCGATGATGGAACTTCTTGATCCCAGTCGTCCTCTTTTGTTCCTCCGGGACCGTCTTGCCCTCGACGAACAAGATCCACTGATTAGCCACTAATGGCCTGCATTATCTCCACGCCATTTATGACAGCGTTGCTCCCCCTTTCAGTCCACACTGAAAGGCTGCTTTTTCCGCAATACCCTCTGTATTCATTTTTGCTTTTTACTTCGTCCTGAGCACACGACTGAGCACGTTTGGCTTTGGTCTTTTCTTACGGGTTCACGGTGCACTTTTACGGGACAAGGAACGGGATGGGATCTGGGGGCTCTCAATATATTGGCATTCATCGGCGTGAGCAAACCATCGGATCCTGCATGGCAATCGCATTATTTGAGGAATGTCTTTGAACATCCCTATCGTCTGCATCTACATCGGACATTGAGCAAGTATCGCTTTCAGCAATTTCGGGTCGAAGAGCCGCCTATTAACTGTATTATTTGACTTGTTCCACCATCGAATGGGTTTGCTTCTGGCTCTCGACTCCGAGCGCATGGCGTCAATGCCCGGATATGGCAGAGTTTTTCTTTCATTTTTTTTTTTCTTGTTCCTTTCAGCCTTGTGTTGTGCCTTTTTGCTTGTGATACCAGATTTACGATCACCTAACGACACGACCACTTATCCTCTTGGTCTGTATTTGTCAATAATTTTACACATTCTAGTCTTCTTGCATTACATAAAGCCGGGGTCTCATTAGTTAAAGATAGACGGGGTACCATATGTATGAAACAACCATAATTTAAAACAAGAGATCAACGCTCACCTTAATCCATGGATCCCGAAGAGGTTATCAACCGCGAGATCTGACGAGATCTGAAACGGGGTAATCCTGCCGGCAACCGACAACCCTGGATGATTTACCGCTCGAGATCAGACTGGGCGGAGCAGGCTACTCACGAATCAGAAAATTAGACTTTTGGATCTAGCAATGACCAAAGCGAAGGTTATCAAGGGGCAAATCTAAGGAAAAGAAGCAAGGCGTGAATCATATGAATCTATGGATCATGGGCCTGAGCCTTTCGCCAAAAGCCAATCGGGGCAAGAAAGATTCTTTCCCGACCGGCTCAGCGAACTTACACTGAGCAAAGTGTAATAAAGCGAAAAAGCGAATGCAGGTAAACTGGACCTAAGTAGGAAGCGAGAGATAAGAAGTGTATACAACATGTAATTAAATCGATATTAGCATTCAGCGTAGAGAATCCGATGTATAGCCCCCAATTTCAGGCCATCACGGCAGGCCGTGACCACTTTACCAGAAAAACGAAGGGGAAAGAGAACGATGCCGAAACAGGAATGGGAAGTGTGAGTTGTCCACGACATCCATCCAGTCATGGCGCTGCATGTGGCGGTGAAGGAAGCGTAGAGGGAAAAAAAAATTCCCCGCAACCCCACTTACCTCTGGCGAATAAGTAACTCAATGATGGTCTCGTCCTCGATTAGGTCTGGGTCATTGCTGGAATGGGCATTGACGTGAATACGGAGTCCTAAAATTTAGTAAGTGATCTACGAAGTACCTGTGTACCTATTGCAAGTGGAGTAAGGGAAGGTCTGGACGCCCACGGGCCAAGGGCCAAACAGCCTCGTGTGTGACGCATGCAACTCTGTTTGACTGGCTGAGTTGTTGACAAGCTGCATATAGACCACCCCGGGGGGCAAAGCAACGGGTTGTCAATTGGGGAAGGAAAGGAGGGAAACCTGGTCTCGAGCACCCGGGTCCGAAGCAGAGGCTCAGGGAGGGGGGGTGGATCGTCGGAAGGTTGAATGGACGGAAATTGAGAAGATTCGGGGCTATGACGAACTCGAGGGACGGGAGAGTGTCATTGCATGGCTCTGCGCGTCATGGTCATGGTGCCCGATGGGCTTGGGAGAGAAGGAAGATAGATTGGGCGGAAGACGTAGTATCCCTGCTTGAGGCCGGGGAATGTTCGAGGAGATGGAGGAGGGTGGTGGCACGGTGTAATTCGGCGGATGCGTGTCAACGGGGCATATTGGTCCTAGTCAGGCTTCAAGGCATGCAGAAGAACCACGGTTCAGGAGCAGTGAGGCAGATGGCAGGGCAGTATCTTCCAGGGCATTTGCTCCCCCAAGGCATCCAAATGGGTGCCCTGCGGCAACACCGGTTCGGTGTCAGCAAGGGTATCTGGGACCAATGATGACTCGGGGTGTTGCAGGAAATTTTGATTTTTCCAGCTCGTCGGCCGTCTTTGTCCCCCGAAGAAGCAGGTCATTAAGATGTGCATGGGGTGGGGGTGCTCTAGCTAGGCGTCTAGAGCGCTTGTGCTGCATTGCTTCCTGTCTTTCTAGCCATTTGCGGGGTGTGAGGCATCGTGTTCATAGGCAATAGCCGCATCCAGGCGGAAGAACAGGGATCGTTTCTCTTCATGGTCTTCTGTGACCTGACCTGATCTGACGCCGGTCACACAATGGGTCGATATTGCAGCCGGGATGATACTAGCTCGATGGACACTTGGGCCTGAAGGCATGGGGGCCACGAATTCCGCTTGAATCGTTGCCGCTTTTCTCCACGGTTCGTCGGGCCATGCAGTGATGTCCAACCTCTGATCTTCAGACCGTGTGACCTTGACTCTTCTCTTCTTGCTGCCTTGCAGGCTCTTTGAGTTTGGAGATACTTGGGACTCTGCGTAAGACATAGTCCTATCCCTTGAAGAAATTGGCTCGGACTGAAGTCCGTGAGAACATTGCCAGATCTCCGGGTACTGAGCAAGTCCGCTCTTTTCATCACCCCCATCGGCACCCTGAAGAGGATTCGAATAAAGAAACTAACTCGCGGTCAGTATCCGAATTGAACTGTGGAGTCAAGGGCTTGGGTGGAGAGGGTTCAACAGTTGTATGTCATACCAGGTCTTCTGTAGTTCGCAGATGGGCGCCCTCGGTCGAGCGAATCAATCCGAGCCTCGAGTCAACACCCGCAACCCCAGCCACCAAATTTCGAAGGAACGGCAAATAGTGAGCTAAGAAGGGGGGATAAGCAAAATGGGAAGGATCTAAAGAGGGAAGAAGAAGAAAAAAAAAAAGGCCGGAAATTTTTGGGAAGTAGGAGAAGGGTGGCGCCGTCCATTTTTATACTTCACCTGAGCAATTCCTTAGCTCCACCCTTCACTCTTCCCCCCTCCTAGCCAACATTTCAGATGCCATTTCCAAGTTTTCGCTCGGACCCGGACGGTCAGACCACGCGTAGTTGATACCAGGGTGGAAGGACACGGGAGAGCGGAAAGGCCTGGTGGAGGCATGGCTGGGCTCGACCAGACATGGAAAGCTTTCCCAGCCGGAGCGGGGTCATGGCGGTGCCAAAAGACGAATGGGCGGACAGAACCGGATCAGCAAATGCAGAAGCTCGGGGATTGGGGGATAAAGAGGAGGAGGGGGCGAGTCCATGCCTCCATGTCCCTCCATGTCCCTCCCGGTAGTCCAATGGCTCCAGTCCAGGCCCTCTCAATCCTTGTCGATTCCTCCTTTGCTTCGTCACCAAGATGCCCCCGCCGGATGGAAGACTCTCCGGTGAAGGTTATAAATTACTGCGTCTGATCCGGCGGACAAGGGATCCCTTCTTCTTCCTTTCTCACCCTTCTCGGCTCCTCTGTTTGCAAGCCCTAACCTTGTCATACTATATATTACTTCACCCACCTGGACACTTCCCTTCTTACAACTAACTTATCATACCAACTCACATCATCCGCCATGGCTACTCACCGTCACTATTATCAGCCCGCCGCTGGCATGCACATGCCTTCCAAGGCACCCGCCCCAGCCAGCATGTACCCTGTGTCTCGGATGCCGGGATCACCACCAGACTATTCCGACGCCAGCACCACTGCCGGCAGCCGTTCTTCTGGCGGGCTCACCTTCAGCTCCGCTGGCGGCGAGTATGACTCTAGCTCAGCGTCATACTCTGGCGTCGATGTTGTGGACGTCCTGAACAACCGCATGCAGAATTCTTTTGATCCCACACCATTGGATCGAGGTCTGGCAAAGCAGGCGCAAACGTGAGTTTCTCAAAACTCCCACCGCGCGAGCACCGTGTCTCCAAATTGGCGACATGTCGTTCTCGCAACGAAGAACAAGCAGTCCCAAAACGCGTATTGCTGCTCGAAAAGAAGCTGCAATTGGCAATCAGCGCGCTAACAGAAATATACCTGAAACAGCTCCGGCAGGCTCAACGCAAAGCAGCAAGAACTGCTAGAGCTGCAAGCCCTGGCCCAGCGCCGTCTTAAGGGCGTCCGAGCCAATTTCAACGAAGGACTCAAGACAGCCCGCGAAACCAAGCGGGATCTCGAATGGACCCAGAAGCGCGTCAGGTAAGATCACACCAAAGCCTCATCCTTCTTCGTTCGAAGACATGAAGTTGCAAATTCCGCCCCGCTCCGCTTGGGGGGAGGTTCACATAGCCTCCGCTCCGCCAAAACTGGGCACGTGCACGGGGTGATCGACAGGGCATCTCACGCGGCGCATGCAAGAAATAGAAGGCTAACGAAGACTGCCAATAGCGCGCTGAAGGGCAAGGCCGAGAAGGCCCACCCTGACGAATACCGACGAGCCTCGAAGAAGTACACCTTTGACGAGTACTGATTCGGCGGTGGACCCCTGAGCCACCCTGTAGCGTGTTTCAATGCTTAATCTGACGACTGTGATGAATTCGGACAAAACCGGGACTGTTTGGGAATTTGGGACTCTGGGACCGGATGCGTGTCTATTTTTGGGTTGGATTTGCGTGTTTCTGTTCTTTCTGTGTATAGCTCTTGCCCTAGCTGTGGATTTGGTCTGCGCTAGGGTGTATATTGATGTGGAGGCCGTGAATGGTACTCGTTTTACCTGTTTCGATGTATCGCTGGTGCTTTCCAGCCATTCACGGAGGGTAGATGCTCGATCTAGTTCGTATTGAGCTGTAGGCCCGTACTCCGTACTGTACGTCTTTGGGTAGCAAGCCCTAGCTAGGGTTACCGCGAAGGACGGCCAGTCATAGGCTGTGAGCAGCTGAAGCTGGGGCTGTGATTCCCCATGTAGATCAGATCCTAGACTTAGTATGGCTGAATTGGGTTTAGTCGTGGTATTAGTCAGTTTCACCGAATTAGGGCTGTTGAAGTCATTCTTTTTTCGCAAAGTGTCGATACCTTATCTAGTGCTTCCCTAACAAGGGATGCGGAATTGCTGGTTTCGGCATTCTTCAATGACGGGTAATGGAAGCACAACTTCATAGCAAGATTGCAGACCGCCCTTGGAAACCATTGCTTACATAGAAAGAATGGAAAAGAAAAAGGAAAAGGAAAAGAAAAAGGAAAAGGAAAAGGAAAAGAAAAAGGAAAAGGAAAAGAAAAGGGGAAATTTGAGAAGCCTTCGAGAAATTGCACGCAGTTCTGTCATTGTTGTGGAGAGATTACAAGACTCTAAAGAAAATTCTATCTATACACCATCCCTAGAAGGCCTGCTCCTCTTCAATGGCCCGGTTAATCACACGCACGAAGCGGCCCACCTTGTCAACATCCTGCTTGGCCGTCTCAATACCAAGCAGAACCTTCTTAATACCAACGCTAAGACGGCCATCATCAGCCAGGCCACCGACTCCCTCAAGAGCCTGGGCTATTTCCCGTGCATCAAAGGCGCCGGACTGTTCCATGACATAACGCAGCTCGCCAAAGGAGCTAACGTTAGGAACCATGATATCCGAGTTGAACGAGTTGTAAACGTCCAACTGCTTCATCAAGGCACGCTCAGTGGTAGTGGCAAGAACCAACAGGCGGCGGCCGTGTGAAGGCTGCTTCCGAAGGAAGACCATAAGGGCTTGCAGCACACTGTTGCTGAAGCGAGGGCCGATGGGCACCCAGTCGATGATTCGCTCAATGTTGTCAATGACAACAATACTGGTCTGACTCTTATAGGCGCTGTCGAAGATGCGGCTGATATGCGAGATCTTTGCGGTCTCACTGAAGCCAACCATATCCTCGGGGCTGATCAACTTGATGAAGGGGAAGCCGGAGTCGATGGCAATTCGTGCGGCAAGGGCGGTCTTTCCGCTACCAGGAGGACCATGCAACAAGACAGAGAAGAGGGGTGTGGCTTCAGCCTGGCCAACCTGCTTGACGAACAGCTCGCCCTCACGCATAATCTCCTTGATGACATTTGAGTAGTGGATCACGCCGTACTGAATTCGGCTGGAAAGCTCCTCCTCGGAGACACCGAATGCGGGTTTGACTTCCTCAAGGGCTCGGTGGAAGTCAGCTCGGTTGACCTTCATGTTGACCACGTCATCGTTGATACTGGCCATCGTGCCAACTTTGACATGACGAGAGAAGGCAAATGACGAGGCGGACTTGACTAGACCAGCGATTTCGGCACCGGAGAAATTCTTGGTCAAGTGAGCGAGCTCATCCAGGTCCACGTCATGGTCCATGACATGGTTTGTTCGCATCTTCTCTGTGTGAATGTTGAGAATCTGGCTTCGACCCTTCTCGTCAGGAAGAGAAATCTCCATGTGGACCTCGAGACGGCCGGGCCGCAGTAGCGCCTCATCTATCATATCCATTCGGTTGGTCATTCCGATCAACAGAATGTTGTTGAGCTGGTCAACACCATCCAGTTTGGACAAAAGCTGGTTAACAACGCTGTCACCAACACCGGTACCACCTCCACCGCTACCTCGCTGCTTGCACACGGCGTCCAACTCGTCGAAGATGATAATGTGGAGACCACTTTCGTCGCCCTTCTCCTTGAATTCCTTTTCGGCGTCTGCGAACATCTTTCGGATGTTCTCCTCAGACTGACCGACATACTTGTTCAAGACCTCGGGGCCGTTGATAATCTTGGGCTCTCTGGCGTTAAGCATCTTTCCGATCTGGCGGGCAATCAATGTTTTACCAGTACCTGGGGGTCCATAGAGCAAAAGACCCTTAACGTGGTGAATACCGAGCTTCTCAACGAGGCCAGGAGGGAAAATGCGAGAAGCAAAAGCACGACGGAAAATGGTGCTGAACTCAGAGTCCAGACCGCCGATTCCCATATCCTCAAACTTGAAACCAGGCTGGATGATGGAGTTCGCAGCGGGGCGACGGTTTGAAGGCTTGACATTGATTCCGGATTGTGAATCCTTGAAGAAGTTCAGTTGTGTGTGGCGGGTGATAATTCCTCGCGCCGTAGGATTAGTCTCGATTTCACCAGATGAAAGATCAGGCTTCTCTGACAGATCCACTCGTTGGACAGTCTTGACATGCAGAAGAAGCGGAATGCTTTTGTTATCCATCAGGATTCTTTGTCCGGGGGCAAACAATTGGTTTTCGAAGTTCTGATCTTGTTAATAAACAGTAAAGTTTGTCAACGGGACCAACTTACTCTGATAACGGCATTTGTCAATTCATCCTGGTCGTACGCGGTCTCCACGCGCTTCTTGACGGACGCAAAGCTAACTTCGATATCCGCAGATCCCAGGTAGGCCTGACCACCCTGGCTGAATGGATCATACAGCTGTACTTTCACGGCATCTCTCATACCGATGTTCGCCCATGTGCGCTGAGGGTCCGACATGCTAATAAGACCGGGAGGGAAGCCCTCAAGCGGGCGCGCGGAAAAGACATAGAGGTCATTGATGAGGAGGAGGAGGTCGGTACCGTCTCGGGAGGGGGGAATATCTTGCGGCGATACAGCAACGCTTCGAAAGGTCAGTATTGATCGTAAGAGTGCCAGTGTGAGATACATACAGGTTGCCGAAGGTGTAGTTCTCGTTCGGGCTCTTAGCTGGGTTCAGCATCCAGCTTTGACCCCCACCTGGCCGTCCAGCCGGAGGCCGAGCAGGCATCTGTTGCGGAGATCTTCCCATCGATGGCGGCGGTGCTCCATATCCCCTTGTTGTAGTAAAAGCATCAGTCATGGGCACATCGTAATCGCGGGGATCCCCAGCGCTGGAAACGGGGGCGAGACTGTTGTCATACCGTGGCGGTGCTTGGTTAGGGTTCGAGTAGCCCTGCTGCGAGGGACGTTGGCCGCCAGACCCAAATGGATTGGGAACCGACGGAAGGTTGCTCCTATTGAACATGATCGTGTTGTAGTCAGGTAGCTAAGTGGGAGGTGTAGGAGGTAAGGATGCTTGGTATCGCCACTCTGTCTTACTGGGAGCAGGCAGCGACGTAAGATCGGACCGGTGCGGACAATCGGTATCGGGTCCAAAATGAAGTACCGTGGCCCGAGTATCTTGTTTCACAAAGAGGAATTGAAAAAGAAAGATGAAGCTGGTAAGTAGACAAGCTGACAAGCTGGGGAAATCAGTTGCGCCGGGAACAGCGTCGGGCCGTGGGGCGTTATCGATAAGGAGAGCTCCTGCTGGGCTGCTTCATCCCTCAACCGTCTGTCCACGATGCCGCTGTAAGCCTTTTTAACTATGTGATTGTGAATTTTTACTGACCTTCTGTAGTCATCTTCTCGGCAAGAAGTCATGGAACGTCTACAACCCAGAGAATATTGCCCGCGTCCAGCGCGACGAGGCACAGGCCAAGGCCCGCGAAGAGGAGGATGAACGGCAGATGCAAGAGGCCGATGCCGAGCGACGAATCCAGATTTTGCGTGGAGAGCGAGTACCTACGCCTCCTCCGCCGCCAGCTTCTCGTGAATCACCGCAGACTCCTCGACAAGACAGAAGGTCCCTAGATGACGGAAGAGCTCGCATCAAGAGACGCCGACTGGCTGGCGAGGATGATACAGACAGAGACATCAGAGTGGCCCGAGAGGATGCGGCCCAAGCTGTTGCAAAAAGAGATGAGCTATCCCTGGCCTCCCAGAGAGATCGCAAGGATACACAAGTTTCCATCGTGGACAGTGCTGGCCACATTAATTTATTCCCGGAGCGTGCAAACAAGAAGGCTGAAAAGAACCCCGAGGCTGAAGCTGAGGCTGCACGAAAGCAACGTGGATTTGAAGATCAATATACAATGCGATTTTCTAATGCAGCTGGGTTCAAGGAGAGTGCTGGCCGTCAACCATGGTACTCGTCTAGTGGCCAAGCTGCGACGGCGCCGGATGCAATGCCCGAGAAGAACGTATGGGGGAATGAAGATCCGATGCGCAAGAATCGAGAGAAGGCCCGTATGGATGTCAATGATCCGCTTGCAGCTATGAAGCGTGGTGTACGACAATTGAAAACGACACAGCAAGAACGAAAGCGATGGAACGATGAGAAGAGAAAAGAGATTGAAGACCTCAAAGCTACTGAACGCCAGCGCTCGAGACACCAACGGAAACGATCAAGGTCTAGGGACGACCTTGATGGTTTCCGGCTAGATGCGCAGGCAAGCAAAAACGGTGGCTTCGACCAAAAGGAGGACAAGGGCACTCACCGTCACCATAGTCATCATCGTTACAATCGCGATCGAAGCCGGGATCGAAACCGAGAGCGCTCGCATCGGGACCGTAGTGGGGAACGTTCCCTTCGACGATCACATCGCTCTTCAGATCGTGCTCATCGACATCGCCATGATGAGCCGCGTGGTGACCACAGGCGTTCACAGAAGTCGGAGCCAGGCACAGTTTACGAGAAGTGTTCAACGCATCACCAGTAATAATGATAATCAACATTAAAACCAATGGGCTTTTCATATGCAAGCTTTATTTCATCGGAGCTAGATTCGAAAGCCATATCCAGATCGCAGAATGCCTTCACTGGGTATAATCATCTCTATCCATGCGAGTCATCACCGAACCTTGTATTCATTATGACCATGAACATTTCAAACAACTTTTAAATCATATACCGTTTATGCGAGAGACCAGTGCTGGGCACTCTTGGTGTTCTCATCTTGCCACTCGATATCAAGGTTTAGCAAGCGGGAACCCTTCTCCTTCTTCTCGTAGCCGATCTTGCCGGTGAGAACCTGTCCCTTCTTGAGGGGCTTTGGCGCGTGCTTTCCATGATCGATGAGGCAAACGGTCTGCATCCAGTGAGTCTGGGTTCCATTGGGGCCGGTAGTAAAGGCCACAATGCCCTTCTTCTGCATATCCGAGGGGACGGCGTTGTCGGGGACTGCTGAGTCCCTGGAGGGCATGAAGAAGATATCGAACCAGATAGCCCAGCCATCGAGCGCGTCGATATCCTGGTTGAGAGTCACCTGGAATTCTTTCAAGAAGGTCAATTCGTCAACCGTAATGGTGTGCAGCGGCAGCGGCAAGAAAACGGCCGAGTCACCAGCCATTGATGTAGACTCGGTGCAGCGAACAAGAGCCTCTTCGTAGATGTTCAACTTCATAGGGTTCATCTTGAAGCCATAGACGTTGTCCCAGAAGGAAATGTGGGACGCAATGAAATCCGGGTCGGCGTAAGGAGCGATCCGGAGAGTGGCGTGGGAAGGGACCATAAGACCGTCGGGAGCGAGGTAACGGTCCCGAGCATAGATGACAGAGTCAAACATGGCCTCGAACAGGAGAGCGTAGCCCATCCATTCAGAGATGATGATGTCGACCTTCTCGACAGGCAGGACCACCTCTTCGATCTTGCCGCGGATCAGACTGTTCAAATTCGATTAATTAAGTACTTGAGCACATATGGGAGCGGTTCTTACGTGATAACGTCGCCGAGGCCATTGTCGTACACAATTTCCTTAGCACGGTCGATGATGTCCGAGTTGTCGACCGAGATGACCTTCTTTGCACCAGCCTTGGCGCAGAACATGGACAGAATACCAGTTCCACAGCCGACATCCAGAACAACCTTGTCCTTGAAGACATGCTTATTCTCGTAGACGAAGTCGCGATAAGCATCGGTACGGATAGTATCCTTCAGCATGGACTCGTGGATTGCTTTGGAAAGCAAGTCAGCGCAGAAACGGCAAACAGAGAATGGAATTGGCAAACTCACTGTTGTAGGCGTAAGATGTGAAGTAGCCCTCATCGGCCTCCTCGATCTTGTCAGCGCGCGACTTCTTCACAGATGCACCGGGCTCAAGCTTCTCATCCTCCTTGTTCAACTGGTCGGCCAGCGACTTCTGCACTGCGAGTCTGTATTCAGAGAACTGAGTCTGCAGTCGCTCAAGGTCCTCCTGAAGTTCAATAACTTTGCGCTCGGCATCGTTGCCGGGTGCGGCCTCAGTGTCCTCCTCCGCAATGTCGTCCAGGCTGTAAAGAAGAGCATCGTCCTCCAAAACGGGCTTCATGAAGGCATCGTCGACGAACTTGTCCTTTGAGGAAACATCGGGGGTCTTGTTTCCAGCCTTGACCTCGGAGCGCACGTAGTTGACCAACTTGATAGTGTCGAGGAAGTCCAGACCTATCATTACATATATCGTCAGCACCAGACCAGTCAATCGTTCCTTCTAAACATACCAAGGTCCTTCTGGATCTTCAACAAGTCAAAACTGTGCTTCTCTTTGCACTCCTGCAGCATTGAGCGCACATCAGGGAAAACCTGCTCGGTGAAGAGTCCGACAACGGGCTGCGAATCATCCTCGGGCTCAACATCTTCCCAGCCCTCCTCGTTACCAGAGTCGGAATCATCCGAAACCGAGCGCGCGTCGGCGGGGACATGGTCCACAGGGGTTTGAGTAGCACTAGAAGAAGCCATGATGAATTGTAGTGCAATTGACAAGGGAAGTAGAGGGGCAAGCGATAACTAAAAAAAAATCACTTATCAGCATGGCGGCCTCAGGCCAACGGTTGCCCCGCCCCGTTTGTTTATTACTGCCGTATCGCTGGTGTACCGCCCTTCCGAGGGAGAGGTTCGATCCTCCCTTCACTACACTCTCGAGGCCATGGCATTCTTCTTTAATCGTGGCCGGTCGCGGCAGCCTGCCGATGTTGTCCGCTCAACCAAAGAGCTCTTGATGAGACTTCAGGAAGCACCTCACACCCCCAAGGTCCGAAGTTCGAGCCCATTCGTGTGACGGAGCTGCTAACGTGCTAAGTAGGCCGAAGAGGATCTCGCGAAGCAGCTCAGTCTGATGAAAGTGATTGTTCAAGGGACGCAAGGTTGGTCGCCCAATTCTCTTGGATAATTTGCCGCCGAGCCTGGGCCTTTCGGATGGAATTGGAATGCATGGCTGACGCCCTTGAATTGTAGAGGTCAACACATCCCCGGATCAAGTCCACGCTTTGATCCAAGCAAGTGTTCAAGAAGATTTACTCTACGATCTATCTCGGTCTATCCATTTGCTCCCCTTCGAAGCTCGAAAAGACACCCAGACAATATTCTCCCATATCCTGCGCTTCAAACCCGCCTCCTACCAGGATTCCAAAGAAGCTCCCAAAGACCCTCCCGTCATCTCATATCTTGTCCACCATCGACCGGAGATTCTCATTGAGCTATGCCGAGGTTACATGCAGAGTCAGAGCTCCATGCCCTGTGGTGTGATTTTGAGAGAGGCGCTCAAGTTTGACGTGGTCGCGGCGGTGGTCCTATATGATCAGTCGCATGAGGGGGAGCCGGCCGTGCGCCTATCAGACTTGAAGCCCAACCTCCCTCAAAAGGGCGACGGTGTGTTCTGGAACTTTTTCGATTGGATCGACAAGAGCAATTTCGAAGTTAGCGCCGATGCATTTACAACATTCAGGGTAAGAATCGGACGACCAGTAATCTGGGGAACGGTTGCGACTGACCCGTCTGCCATAGGAAATCCTGACCCGGCATAAAAACCTGGTGACTGCATACCTCGCGACTAACTTCGAACTATTCTTCGGACGATTCAACAACATTCTGGTCCAGTCGGACTCCTATGTCACCAAGCGACAGAGTATCAAGTTGCTAGGGGAGATTTTGTTGGACCGTGCGAACTACAACGTAATGATGGCTTATGTGGAGAGCGGGGAGAATCTCAAGCTTTGCATGAAGTTGTTGCGCGATGATCGCAAGATGGTGCAATACGAGGGTTTCCACGTTTTTAAGGTATGCGCCGCCGATCCAGGGGGAAAGAACACGCAACTGACCAGCACAGGTATTCGTGGCCAATCCGAACAAATCGGTGGCCGTCCAACGGATTCTTATCAACAATCGCGACCGACTCCTTAGATTCTTGCCCAAATTTCTGGAAGACCGCACCGACGATGACCAATTCACCGACGAGAAGAGCTTCCTGGTCCGCCAGATCGAACTTTTGCCCAAGGAACCAGTGGACCGGAGCCGGCCTACACAATCACAATCCGGGGTCAACACCGCTGCTGTTGCCTAAGTATGATCCGACGGTGGACCGCTGGATCACAATGCTAGTGTGTTCCCCCTTTTTTGTTACGCCCATGATGATATTTGAGGAAGTATAGCCGGCATAGTTGGTCCCCCTTTTGCATTAGCAGCTGAAGGTCTGCTGGTTTAACAGCCTCAGCTTACTGGAGTTCCATGCTTTTTTTTTCCCTTTCTTTTTTTCTTCTGTGTATACAGGTTGCTTCGGGGGTTTCTATCAAAAATGAATTGGTTCCTCAGGACTTTGCTCAGATGTAGATCTACACATCAGGCTATAATTTCACCCCGCAACCCAAGCAATGCAGAGAAAAGCTATTAAAAGCAGCATTCCATCTAAGAAGCCGGGAAGAATTACGCCGTTCGGGAGTGTTCTAATCTAAGGACTGCTAGCGCGCTCCACACTCCTTGTCTGGTCTCGCCCGGTCCCACTGCTGCGCGGCCCAAGCTTGTTGGTGGGACGAAGATGCGACACCCCTAGAATTTGAGATTTTGTTTCTACAAGTCACTCCTTTTGTGTGTCACTATAGCCCATATTGCATTGCAATTTACTTTCATTCCTTACCTGCGTGGAATGATTAAAGCGGCCTCCCGCGCCAAGACTCCACCTTCCCCATATCTTTCTCCTTTCAATTTTAATCTCCAGACTTTAACGAAACGGTGATGCGGGATCATTTGTCGCTCCTTTATTCTCTGTGATCCAGCTTCAGCTCTAAAGCCCCTTTCGCGCCCCTCTGGCCATGCCGGGATCATGGTGAATGAGGCTCCTGCATCGTTACCCGTCCCGGAGTCGCGTCCGATCCATGCTATGTCCTGCGACAGTTCTCAGCGCCCATCCGCCATTCGCTCGACCTCACTTCCTACACCTGAAGATGCGCCACAGGACGTCAATGGCCGATCTTTGAGCACCAGCGCCGCGTCGCCTAGTCACCTTGCCCGCCCCGCCACCGCCGTCGCGGGGGTGAACTTTTCGAGGAGACGCGATGGACTGAGACCGTCTACATCTGGTGGAGGCGAAACCCGCTCGTTGAGATCAGTGGGCAGCCATTCTGATGTGCCCTCGCTTCGCAGTGTGCCCAGCATTGTGGTCAATGATGCGGCTCCCCGCCCTGTCTCACGACCAGGCTCAAGGCCAGGGTCTCGCTGGTCGGAGCGCAAATGGCCTGGCTTGAGGAGGAAATCGATGGAATTGAAGCCGGATATGAGCATGGAAGAGCCGCCACCGGTTCCCAGGATCGAACCCTCTTTCAATGGCATTAGCATGGATATCCCGACAGGATCTTTGGACGGGCTGGGACAATCAATGAAATTCTCTACTCGCGGTAGCCTAATCAAGAAGGACAAGAAAAGCCCACACCCAAGATCCAGACCCGAGCAGGTGTCTGAAGAGCCAAGTGACGAGCGCTCTGAGATGAGCTCAGAGCCTCCATCCGAGCCTCCATCCGAGCGACAATCTATACAGCAAGACATCGACATCACGCCTGGCCCTTCCCCCTCGGTGGAACAAGCAGAACACCCCGAACCTGGAAAAGAAATGCCAAAGGCGACCCCGCGACCTCCAAGGCCGCAAAGCACGCTCGGACCAAGACAGAGCAGTCTCCAGAGTAGAGCTATTTCTGCGGATGAGGACATGTTGTCCCGCCGAGTGCGGCTCATGTACGAGAAGGGCGATGACAAAGTCACGGACTTAGATGTTGCCAAAGCAATGGCAGATGATAACGGCGTGCTCTGGGAAGAGGGTACACCTGACGCTGAAACTGTTTCAATCGCTGGCCCCAGCTTGACTGTCCAGGACGACTATTCCAGGTCGAATGGCAGGGCATCTGCCGAGGTGGAACGTGTTAGAATGAAGCGGGAGACCCAGGAGTTAGCAGGTGGAATTGAATATTGGGAAGATGTTGGTGCAGGGCAGGTAGATCGCTATGGCTTCATCCATGCACCTCCTGATAGCACCGAACCCCATCCCATCCAACGAGTCACCACAAGTTTACTACTTGCCTCAGAGGCGCCCCGCCGCAAACGCTCCATTCGACCTCCATCTGCCCTGGCTAGTAGCCGGTCCTTCAATGGCCCTTCTCCAACACGCAAAGGGTCCCAAAGTTCCACAGGACCCCGTCCAACCTCTTCGGCAAGTACAATTAGTGCGCCAGTACGGCGTTCCACATCCCGTCTGCGTTCTGCTACCAATCGCCTGCCTTACAACAGAGATCGAAAGTTCACGGATGAGGCAGCTGATATGCTCACTCTCCCGGCGGAAGCTGCTAATGACGACGGGCCTGATAATCCTATTGCGCGCGCAGCTCGCAAAAAGGAATGGCAGCGCGAGGACAAATGGACCAAGATGGCGAAACCAACCAAGAAGAGCGGCAATGGTGGCGGCATGTCGTTTGAATTCGACACAACAAGCTCTAAACTGATTGAGCGGACTTGGAAAGGAATCCCAGATCGGTGGCGAGCAACCGCCTGGTACTCTTTCCTTGCGACCAGCGCAAAACGGCACGCGGACAGTCCGTCCGAGGATGACCTTATTAATGCTTTCCACGAGTATCAATACGTTTCATCTCCGGATGATGTGCAGATCGATATCGATGTGCCGCGCACCATCACTAGTCACATCATGTTCCGACGGCGTTATCGTGGTGGGCAAAGACTATTGTTCCGAGTCCTCCATTCCATGTCATTGTACTTCCCGGATACTGGCTATGTGCAAGGTATGGCTGCTTTGGCGGCAACTTTGTTAGCTTATTACGACGAGGAGCACGCGTTTGTCATGCTTGCCCGACTCTGGCGATTGCGTGGCCTCGAGGAGCTCTACAAGTCCGGATTTACCGGACTGATGGAAGCTTTGGACGACTTCGAACGAGAGTGGCTAGCTGGCGGTGAAGTAGCCACCAAGCTGGTTAGAACTATCCCCGAACCGTGATTTGAAATACTGGCTAACGAGTTTCATTACAGACCGAAGTTGGAATCCCACCCACCGCTTATGGCACTCGTTGGTACTTGACTTTGTTCAACTATTCCATTCCATTCCCAGCCCAGCTTCGGGTGTGGGATGTCTTCATGCTCCTTGGAGATTCTGAGGACCTGTCTGCTCACGCGAGACCAGACACGTCATCCGGTAAAGGAGGGAAGAAGGAACCTGGCACATTTGGCCAGGGTCTTGACGTGCTTCATGCCACCTCGGCCGCGCTAATTGACGGCATGCGCGACATTATCCTCGAGTCTGACTTTGAGAATGTCATGAAAGTCTTGACCAGCTGGGTTCCAATCAAGGACATCGAGATGTTCATGCGAGTCGCCAAAGCGGAATGGAAAGTCCATCGCCGCAAGAATACCCACCCGTAATACCCTGTCTATTTCATGGTCTTTCATGTTCCACTGCACACTACTCTTTCCCTACTCATTGTCATGACGGCCTTCATATACCCTAATGATCGGGCTGAATCCCGAACGCTCGATGTCTAATATTCTTATACCCAGTCCCTGGTCCCAGAAAATTGGACCGTTGCAGGACACCAGGAGCAATACTATCGATACTGCTCGTTTTGTTCTTAATACCTGTGTACCCTACCCGATCTTGTTCCCTTGACCTTTTTTACTTAATCCCTTTGAGCCCTGATTCTCTGACATGGCTCCCTTGACCGTGATTAGGTTTTGAAACGATACTTGCACGCTCCTTGTCTTTTCGTTGACCCTTGTTTCTATTGTCTCCTTCTGTCCTGAAACTCTGTGTACATGTCTGCTTTATTTCTATGATTCCCTGCCGCCCAGCCATTGTTACTCATCGCAGAGCAGCAAGTCTCGCAGTGTTTGGGAAGCAGACCTAAAGGTACTTGCTTGACCTGCGTTTGGGCTGTTGATACGCCGCTGTGTGCTTGTTTATATGGAGAAGAAATCGATACCCTCTCGAGCATAGAACCTGATTGCCAGCTCATCTACCTGTAGTCGTAGATTCCGTTAATCAACAATCTTCACATCATTGCACAAAACTATCAAAGATAGCACTTTTACCCCAGCAGACCCGTTCCAACCTTAGCACCCAACTTGCCCTTGTCAACATAAGTCGCCTTGAGCCAATCTTTGGCACGCGGATTCGTCCCCAGCTGCTCCTCATAGATAACCTCAATATTGTACACAGTATCCAAACCAACCGCATCCATCATGATACAAGGTCCCTTCTCTGCCTTGAACCACGACTTGAACATCTCATCAATGGTTTTCGCATCACTAACCTCATCCTCCATCACAAGCAGACACTCACGCTTGATGGCCGCCCAGATCCGATTAAACACCAATCCCGTCGACTCCTTCTTGGCACACTTTTGAGCTTCGAACCCGGCTAGATGCGCTTGCAAGCAGCCTTTTCCGCCGAATTACCGAGGGTCGGAGTATTACCCCACGCTAGAAAATGACGCGATCTAGATTTCCAGGTTCTCTAACGCTAGTTGCCGCTGCAAGTTCACAGGCATAGCCGGTATCCTTAAGCAGGTGACGCGGGGTGTGGTGAGACAAGTAGATTCTAGCAATGCCCGAAATGGGGGCACACACAGTCTACCGGCGGGTTATATACAAGAATATTCCAAGTGCGGATGATGACACGCCAGGCATCCAAAGAATCAAAAGACTCTTTGTTAGCATTCAGCCTAAATCAAGATATGCCAGACTTTATTCCCAAACCTACACCACAGACCGCTGCATGTACATCCTCCCAGGATTTAGTGCAAGGGCCCCGCGAGATGTACAGAAAGATACAAGGTCGACCAGATCACTACCAATAAAGCACTAATACGAGAGCAAGAGCAAGTACACCCCGAGCGAACAGACCATAGAAATCCAGACTGCCCAACCGCGCGGCATGGGGCTGGCATACCCCTCATGCCAAGGCAAGAATTGAAGATCTCACCAACCTAGAACGCGGGGGGAATTTCCGGGGTTGCGCAGTACCGGTATAAATACACGCGAGAATCTCGTAGATCCTCTGTGTCAATTCTCGCGATGCTGGATCTCACAGACACGATGGAGAAACCCTCCGAGTGCGACGTCGACCATGTCGAGAAGATGGTCGTGAACGAGAAGAGTCCGGATCAGAAGTTGAGCGCCATTTCGAATGAGTTTGCATCGATTGATGAAGCTGCGGTTCTTCGTAAGATGGACCTAAGGTTGATTCCAATGCTCAGCGTGTTGTACCTTCTTGCATTCTTGGACCGAGGTAACATTGGCAACGCCAAGATTGAGGGTTTGGTGGAGGATCTACACATGACGGGACCGCAGTACAACTGGACTTGTAAGTATCCATGGACATGTTAGGATTGTAATTTGACTGTGAAAAGTGACCGTATTCTTCTTCACCTACTCCGTCTTCGAATTGCCGAGCAACCTCCTGCTCAAGAAGCTCAGACCTTCGCGATGGCTACCGTTGATCATGGTTGCATGGGGGATTGTGATGGTAGGTCGCATTGCAATGACGAATGAACGATATTAAAATCAATTCTACAGACACTGATGGGCATTGTGCAAAACTATGGGGGCCTCCTCGCAACCCGCCTGTTCCTAGGCGTCGCTGGTACACTCCAATCCCACTCTCAGCACGACCTGTACTGACTTCCCAAAGAGGCCGGCTTATACCCTGGTGTAGCCTACTATATCACTTTATGGTACCCCCGCCACCGAGCCCAATTTCGCCAAGCCCTATTCTTCAGCGCTGCTAGTATCGCCGGTGCATTTTCTGGACTCCTAGCATATGGCATCGCTGTATGTTTCCCCCAATTACCAGTTCTGACCACTTTTCTAATAATATAGAAAATGGATGGCGTCGGAGGATACGCCGGATGGCGCTGGATTTTCATACTCGAAGGTCTTCTCACGGTCATAGTCTCACTCTTTGCACCGCTTGCCATCCATGATTCTCCTGAGACGGCGACCTTTCTTACCGAGGAAGAGCGCCGTTTTGTCATCCATGCTTTGAGGATACAAAACTCGGCCGACAGGCGCGAGATGATACAGGATGAGGGTGAGTTCCGCATGAAGTATGTGATCGATGCCTTTACGGACTGGCAAATTTATCTTGGGCTATTCAGTAAGTTTGACTCCGAGGAGCTGGATAAAATGGTACTAATGAGCGCAAAAGTGTACTGGGGCATCACTTGTCCGCTTTATGGAATCTCGTTGTTCCTGCCCTCTATCATTAAGGATTTGGGGTATAAGTCATCTACAGCTCAGCTGCTTACTGTGGGGTCACCTTCTATGATATTTGGAACTACAGCTAACATTTGCATCGAGGTTCCCATTTACATCACTGCAGCGTTCGTCGCGGTCTGTGCAGCATGGTTCTCTGATCGCCGCAAGCAGAGATCTCCATTCATTTTGTTCTTCATGTCTATGATTGCTATCGGGTTCATAATCTGTCTTGCATCGAGTGGTCACAGTGTACCCGGTGTGGTGTACTTTGGAGTATTCATTGCAGTCATCGGTAAGAACTCCGCCTCCCATATCAAAGACGAGCCAAAGACTAATTAGATTCGCCCAGGAATCTATCCCGCCTTCCCCGGGAACGTCACCTGGCTAAGCGTCAACCTAGCAGGCGACTATAAGCGCGCCGCTGGGATGGCTATTTACATTGGTCTAGGAAATCTCGCCGGAGGTAAGCATAGCTACTTCACCCTGTTTTCATGATGTGGTAACTAATAAAACACCGTTCAGCCATGGCTTCGAATTTCTATCGCACACAGGACGCACCGCAATACATCCTCGGTCATTCTTTGGAACTTGGATTCGTGGTCGTGGGCATGATCGCGACTGTTATCATGCGATTTACGTACCAGCGCATTAATCGGAACAGAGATCGAATTGGTCCTGCGCAGTATCCCGCAGATCCTGATTCGATGGGTGATCGGTCTCCGCTTTTTAGGTACATGCTGTGAGGTTGGACTTCCATGGCCGGCTTTACGCATGATGTATAGATGGTATACAATGAAAGGGTTCCGTAAGGACTTGCTTCCGATGAACTCGGGGCCAAACAGTTGGCTTTTTAGCTTTGTAGCTTTGTGTACTTGGTAAGAATATACAGGACGTAAAATGAGGGTGGTAAGGGTAATATGTCTTCATAATGCCATGGAGTAAACGGTCCGGCCGCATCAACTCATGGTCGGGGTATTTTTGAAGTGCTTGGGAGAGATGAGGGACCTGAAGTGGAGAATCAGGGCCAGCTAAGGTCTGTCAGGATTCGTGGTGCCCCCCGATTTTGTACTCATACCAGTCAGCGATTCCGTAGATAAGTTTTCGATATCCGAAGTGGAGAGCGGACGGTCTTGAGTTTCTCGATCTGAACTTCGCTCTTGCTGTTTTTTGATGCCTCCGCGCCGTTGCAGCAACTCGTTTCGATTTAACAGTGCACCAGCATAGAGTTCAGCACGCGTAACAGATGGTGGCTGCTCTCCGTCGACTGAGCTGGACAGGTTTCTCAGATCCATCCGGCGCTGTGATCTTGGTGATGCTTGGGGTTCTCCAATATATTCTCTCCTGCCAGGTGGAGCTGTCTCCGTGGGTGTATCGAGCCAGCGATGTGGAGGTGCATGATCATGATGAGGATATGATGATTTTCGTTTACGACCCGGTTGAGTATGGGCATCAGCCGGTCCGGAGGCTTGTGCTTGCGCTTGTGCTTGTGGGGGAACCCAGTGGTGGAAAGAGATAGATGGAGAAGATCGGCGTGTCCTGGGCTCACTTCGGGTTGTCGCAGTCTGCTGTTGCTGCTGCGAAACACTGGTACGTGGCGTCGTGGAAAAGTTTGGCGGTATCTGAATCTGACCTGGGGTAGGCACGTCTACCGGTCGAGCAGGGCGGCCAACGGGCTTCAGAACACCAGTAGTCGCCGAATGTGAAGGTGGCACGTGTGTGGTAATACTTCCAGCTCCAGGTGGTATATTCGGAGAAGAGGTGTACAGAGTGGGGTTTGTGGAGGGTAGATCCCGTTGCGGTCCTGCCGGTGCTGTTTGAAGATGTTGGGGGAGTGGCGGAAGAGTTGTAGATACCCCAGAGCCAGGCAATGATGCTTGGATATGAGAGCGAGGGCTTCGAGACGTTGCGTGTATTTGAGTAGCCCCGCTTCGCAGCCACTGATGGGCCATGTCTGGGGTTGGTTCTGGATAAGAGGGCCCATTTCCATTCATACTCGCAAACAAAAACGGCAGCATATGGGGAGGAACACCAGAACGTAGAGAATCCGCCAAAATGGCCTGCTCAATCTTGCGTTGCTCTAACTTCAGCGCTTCTTGGCGGGTTTTCTCTTCTTCCTGGCTGCGGCGGTCATCTTCGGCCTTTGCCTGCAACCAATGCTGCATATGCTCTGGATTATCTGAAAAGCCCGGAGGCGGGGGCATAGGAGTGGGCATGACTCTGGGTAGTCGATAATTGATCAGGACGGGGGGAATGGGTCGCTAAGAGCCCATAGAAGAGGTTGAATCCAGCCTGGGCACGGATGATCACTGCGAAGACCGCGGGGTTGTCGTGAATGGCCGGTTGATCATTAGGACTGGCAAAATTGCTGCAAAAGAAAGTATGTGTAAGCAAGTGAGGGTACAAATGATACAGTAAGCAATGAGAAAGAGCAATACGATACGAATGCTTTTCCCCAGAAGCTCAAGGTATCCCAAATAGGAAAGCACCTACCGTGGATGAGTCAGCACTCAGGGAGGCCTCGGAAGCTGCGTAACAGGAGCGAGGCCGCGAACTAAAAGGAACAGGGAAAAGAGGGGCCCAGGAGAACTGCTTGAAACACGAACTTGAGGAGGCGCGTGCTCGTCTAGCCACCTCTGAAACCGAGCCGTTCAGGGCGGGTCGGTCCGTGAATACAAGATTGAAGATTGGGATTGAGAACGGAGTAAAAGACAGTAGTGAGGGGTCAGAGGGGTCAGAGAGCAGTCTAGGAAGACTACCGGAGTGCAGAAGTATAACCGGAAATCTGACTGTAGATACGACGACACACCAGAGGGACCGTTTAGATGAGAGGTGTATCGCCATTGCCCTTAGCCTCGTAGGAGCCGCCTGGTGCGGGCAAATCGATATCGCTGCGCCAATGATAGACGATGACAAGTCCAAGTGAAGTCTGTAGAAGCGGGCGGGATGCGGGTTCCGCGTACCTCTGATCCACTTGCCGATCCACTGTCCCAGGGGAGTGCCATTTCGCGGCGCTTGAATGCCCGTGCGTTCTCGATATCCGCTCTGCCCTATGTTTGAGATAGATTCAGGGGATGTCGCGACTCGCCTTACCCAGACTATGCTGTGTTGAGCAAATCATTGAGCCCCAGGCTTAGCTCGCGCATTGGGTAGCTGATTGTTGGATCAGTCCATTTGAGGAGCCACTTGCGAGTCAGTTGTCCCAAAGGGGAAAGTGAGGGAGATCGTACGGAGTACACGCGTCGGCTACTGGCGATAGTAGCTGCCACAAGAGGGCATAGCCCCCGATACTTTTAAAGTAGAAAGAGTAGTTCGACGCGTTCCATAAGACGTCCGAGAAGATGTGGAAAGAAAAGTTCCGGACAAGTATCCACAAGTCCTAGAAGCCGGAAAGACAGCTAAAACCTTAGAATGTTGGAAAGCTACCTGGCTAGCTTTTGAGGTACCACGTGCAGTTGACTTGCATTCAAGAAAGCCTTATTTCTCAAGGATATGGAGTGTGTATCGTCCAAGATTTCATAGGCCACGCTTTGACCTGATCTGAAATAGCAACCAATTGAGTTGTGCGTCGTGAAATAGCCCCGACCCTAGTTGTGATATGTCAATTATAAACCGCCTCCTCGATCTACCTGGGACTATTTCTACATACTATCGCTCGGGCCAATGATAAGCCTTCCATGTGCCCTAGGAACACGGGAGCACGACTAGAAGGTGAGACCCTTAGATCGATCTTATTCTGACCGGGGTTCTGTCAATTATTGCCCAGGGTAACTTCTGGATACCAGTTATTCCTGCCCGACTCTAGCTCTCTGACCTATAGAGGCCATTTGATTGCGACCTGGCCGAAACCAAGAGACACCCATTGCACCAGCAGACATCGGCTTTGTGACCAATCTATAGAGACTGATCTAGGTCGCAAACAATTGACAAAAGCCAACGCAACAACTTAGACAACAAGCGAGAGCTCTGTGCCGCACACTGCTTTTTCTTTTTCTTTATTTTATTTTTTATTTTTATTTTTTTTTTTGGCGCTGTGAATATTCCTCTGATAGAATAAAATGAAATTGAAAACTATCTAGAATGCCAGAATTGCAGCTTGGGAGGGGGATGACATCATGTTATACAAGCTGACAAATGTAGGCTCCGAAGGGCCGAAGCATTACAGGAAAAGAGCATCTTCGGGAACCTATCGGATGTGTACAAAGCTCAGTGAATGTTCCAATGCAACTACTTACTAAGTTTGTCCACTTGCAATGCTTCCCCGCACCATTTCTTCCAGCTTAAAAGCTGCATCTCGACTCTCCCGTCTCTCGTCAACCATCGCACCCTCTACCATGTCTAACATCACTCTGTACACCTGGCCCACGCCTAACGGCATCAAGGCCTCCATTACCCTGGAAGAGCTCGGCATCCCATACAAAGCCGAAGGAATTGACATCAGCACCAATGCTCAGAAAGAGGAGTACGAACCCTCCACACACAATGGGAGTCCCAATCACTAACTCCAAACAGCTGGTTCTTGAAGATCAATCCTAACGGCCGCATCCCCGCACTCCTCGACGGCTCCCAGCGCGTCTTTGAGAGCGGCGCGATCATGATCTACCTCGCCGATAAATATGACACCGAGCGCAAAATCAGCTACGCCCCCGGCACTCCCGAGCAAATCGAGCAGCTATCCTGGCTGATGTTCCAGATGGGCGGTCTCGGGCCCATGCAGGGTACGTATCACAAACAAACAAGGCATTTTCCAACCCATCTAACAGCCCCACAGGTCAAGCAAACCACTTCCGTCTCTTCGCCGGAGTCCGCTCAGACTACGGTATTAAGCGGTACACCGACGAGACCAAGCGTTTGTACTCGGTTCTTGAGTCTCGATTGCAGGAGAGCCCTTACCTGGCTGGATCTAAGTATACCATTGCTGATATCGCGAACTTCTCGTGGGTCCGTGGCGGACCTGGAGCATTGGAGATTGATCTTTCAGAGTTCCCGGCGTTGAAGAAATGGGTTGATGAGATCGGGAAGCGGGCTGCTGTGCAAAAGGGTTTGGATGTGCCTCCAACTGGTCGGACGGAGGAGCAGCGAAATGAGTTCTTCCGGAATGCTCGGGCTAAGATTGAGGCTATGTCAAATACCGATAAGCACTAGGTTTGAGTTCGCATAATGGTATTGCGGAACAATGACGTCTTGTCCAAACCAATGTTCCTTCCGTGTGATGCTAGTCCGGTAGAAGGATAGACTTGGCACAACTAATATGCACTGCACGCTTGAATAAGAACACGGAATCCACGAGACCCCGCCTCCAGTCCCCACGGACTATTGTCATGGGGAGAATGGGAGATGGTGGCAACGCGTAAACATAGAAAGGCGGTAGGCTGACAGTGGAGGATGCATAAGTTGGTGAATAGAGATAATTGAAGTGAGAGGTGATTATTTGATACTTATGTGAAAAAGCGCTGCGTTTCAGAATGGTTCTCTAAAGCGTAGGTTCAATGTCAATCCTGAGTCCTAAAAATAGCCTTCCCAAGCCCAGAGCCATGTAAAATCCATTGTCCAATCCAACCCAAGATCGCTAACGAATCAACTGTTTCGTTGATGTCTTGCTTCGTCTTGGAGCCAATATCTTGAACATCGATAGGTACCTACAATGCTCCAGCTAGAAAATTGGGAAATGGCGCACTGGGAAGGTGGAAAAGAAAGGAGAGAGAATGGCTTACTCGAGATATCTATAAATTAAGAGTGAAGATTGCCTGGAAAATAAACGTAATTGTTCCGTGCCAGGTGCGCAGAAAGTGAATGGCCTGGTCTTGAAGGCAAAGACCAACCTAGGCAGTGAATGAAAGTTACTATTGGGCATCAAGGCAGCACCGGCGCAGTCTTGACTCCAGACTTGCCATCTCACTCCAAAGATGCCCAATATAGTAAAATCATTGCATCAAATGTAGCTAATTGCTCTATACAGCGGTGTCTCATCTAATTAATGTATTGGATAAGCGCTAAGGAGGCCCAGATAGTCTTTACTTATCATGATAGATAGAGAAAGCGACTTTCCATATTGAATCGTACACGATGTGTCCAGAAACGAAACGATCTACTCTATATTGGAAAGCGTTGACCAATGAAACAAATAGATACCCAGGACGTAGGTATAGAAATGAGACTAACAAGACCCTCAGATTTCACCAGGTCGATAACTTCCCCAGGTCTTGAAGCCAACTTGCTCATACCACCCATCCAGAGCAACCCAATCTACGAAGACCCCTTCAATACCGCGCTCCTTCATGTTCTCAACAGCATGGCAAACAAGAGCCAGTCCGATTCCTGATGCGCGGTGGTCGGCGTCCACGCCCACGCAGCCAATCAGCCCGGTGTTTGGACCACAGATCTGCGGGAAAGCCCAGGCTTTGTTGAGGGCCGCGACAGGAGGGAGCATGAGAGTCCATCCGACTTGGCGGTTCTCGGAATCGAAAGCGGTCATCACGCAAGAGGGGTAGTCTTTGGGGTGTAGCATGACGTATGCTTCGACCCAGCCCTGTGTCATGTTAGTAACGCTTTTATAGATAATTGGGCGCCTGCTTACGGCATTGTAGGAAAAGTTCTTTCGCTGTCCGACCAAGCACTCGTCGTAGTCTTCGGGCTGGAGAGGTGCAAACCGGAAACCTCGATCCCGCGCACGATTCATGTACTTCTCGGGTGATTGGAAGTTTTGAATATCTTGGTACAAGTCCAAGGACCTGGCTTCGGGTGGACTCAGTCGGAAGCCGCGGTGGGTGAAGAACTCCTGAGCACCGGGGAGCTCGCGAGGCACTCCCGGCCAAAAACGAGGGAATGAGCTACCCAGTTTCAGAGTGTTCAAGTCGAAATGCTTCCTGAAATACGAGCGAGTCTCATTCAGCAGCGCAGTTCCAACGCCCTGGCCTTGGAATTTCGGAGCCACAGCCAAAACTGCAATGTGGACAACAGAGTTTGGCTCACCATGAGCATTGCTGTAGGCAAGGCAGAATCCCACGAGCTCCGGGCCTGATCGAGCCACGAAGTGGTGTGCATTGGGGCGAACGACCAGCGTTTTCAGACCCTCTGCCGGCAGAGCATACGTGGGAAAGGCTTCAGTCCAGACGGAGACAATTCCATCGACGTCTGTCTCGGCATTAAAAGATGTCACTGTTGCAGCAGACTTGGTTGAGACACCAGGGCCAATTGGAAGGGCTCCTTTGGGGGTCTTCTTGCCGAAAATGATATCGGATGCCACAGAGAAAGACTCAACAGTGGGCTCGTATATGGTCAGATAGGTCATGACCTCAGGGACATCGAGCCAGTCGTAGGGCTGACATGCAGCAATGGCTACCAGCGATTTGACCTGCCCAGGAAGTGCATTCCCTAGGGACAGCTGGTATGGCGATTCCTTGGCGTTCATCGACACAAGAATCACAGCATCGGCAGCTTTCACGACAGACCATTGCTCGTCCGACAATCCAACTTTAGAATATTTGATTTCCGTAATAGAGTTGTTGTACCTTCGGAGAGTGTCGAGGTACTTTGCAGAGTCGTAGTCGCCTGCTCTACCCATACCTTCTCCATCTACGGCGCCTCCCGCAGGGGTTCCGTCTCCCGGGAAGAGGAAAACGATGGTCGAAGTGCTCGACAGTGGCAGGATAGCAGCTTCGTCACGGACAAGAGTAACTGATCGGTCATACACACCCTTGAAAATCTCGGTCTGTTTCTTCTTCAGCGCCTCAAGCTCTGCAAAGTCACCTTTGCGCAAAGCTGTGTCCCATGTCAAGAAGTTGTCTTTCAGTTGGGCAACATGACGACAAGCATCATCAAACCGAGATTGAGAGAGTTCGCAAGATTGTACCGCTTCAGTGACCCTTTTGATGGAGGCTACATGCACTTCAAATGTGTGGCACATCATGAGGCTGTCACTTCCAGCCTGTAGCGCAAGGACCGAGCCATTCTCCGTGCCATATGTAGCCCGAATTCCATCCATCTCCAGACAGTCCGTGATAATCATTCCATCGTAGCCCATGTCTTTACGCAAAATGCCAAGAGCCTTGGGAGACAGCGTGGCGGGGAGCTTATCATCAATGTGCGGCAGTGAGATGTGGGCAGTCATCACGGTCTCAACCTTTTCAGCAACAGCGCGGCGGAACGGAATTAATTCACATTGCTCCAAATCATCCCTTGTCTTTTCAATGACCGGAAGACCGTAGTGAGAGTCGGTAGATGTGTCTCCGTGTCCGGGGAAGTGCTTCACACTGGGAATGATGTGCTTCTCACGCAGACCCCGCGCCGTGGCACTTGCGAACCGGCTCACAAATTCTGGGTCATCTCCCGGGCTACGAACTCCAATAACCGGATTTAATGGGTCCGAGTTGATATCGCAGACAGGTGCATAATTCATATTAATTCCGAAGAAGCCCAAGGTTTCGCCCGTAGCTAATCCTGCTTGGTAGGCCAACTCTGGATCCTGCGTGGCCCCCAAAGCCATAGGCCCAGGAACTTGAGCTGCAATTGGGGGAGCAATGCGGGTAACCTGGCCATTCTCTTGATCGATTCCGATCAACAGAGGTCGCTTGTGCCCGGCTAGTCGCGCTTCATTTTGTAGAGCCAATGTCAGGGCCTATTTTGATGTTAGTACTAGTGAGTTCGTATAAGAAGATTGGTCTACCTGAAGTTGTTCGGCATTTTGATAGTTGCGAGCAAAGAGAACAATGCCTCCAACATGATAGTCGTGGATGAGTGTCTTGATCTCCGGGCTTGGAGTGTACCCGTGAAATCCGACCGCAAACAGCTTCCTCGCTGGTCAACAATGATTCTCAATGGCCATAGATAAGGAGAAATACCTGGCCGACTTGCTTTTGAAGATCTGACATGTTGTTGACCGTGAACCCTAGTGAGTAGAGATGCCACGAGGCGCGGAAAGGGCAAGTCGATAAAGAGGAGTCGCGCCATTGGCGTTGCTCCCCGCGGTTCCACTGATCCACTACACGCGGATGCAACGTTCCACTGGGCTCGCACCTGCCCTAACTGATCATCAAGACATCGTCGATAAGCCGAAATCACTATCTGAGCCCGCGGAATGCGGGGTAACGTGAAAAAAGGAAAGGGGAAGGAGCGAGAGGTTGAAGCCGAACCCCTACTCTCATCTTCATCTTCATCTTCACTTTCATCCTCGACTATACCAAGATTCCCGGATACATCGATCACAGCTATGGATGACGTGACAAATCAGCCATATGAAAGTAAAGAACCCATGTCCAAAGAACAGGCTGCGCTCAAGGTGGACACCGCACCGTCCCAGCCACCCCACACGATACGGGAGTACGAGCGGTTGTTTGGAGTCGACGAAGATGTCTATGAGCAGCCTACAACGACCAGGAAAGAGCTCTGGTCTTATTACCTCTACTACAATGGTACGACTCTTATGTACTTTGACGTCGATCCGATCCATCGGCTAACCAATATTGCAACTTCAGGGGACAACGGCGTGGGTCCGGGATCGTACAGTCAAACCCTGTATGTACTCTGCGCCAGGACACTAGAGTATCAAGACCATTCTACTGACATCTTGGAGCTTTCAGTGGGCATTAAATGGCGCAGGGTTCCAGCCCGGCACTAATCCGCCTAAGCCCTGCACTAACACATCGGCATGTGTAGTTCCTTGGGCTGGTGGAACGAAATCTATTTCCTCGGTCATCCTGATAGCCAACGGTCTGTGCTTTGCCTTCATGACGGTCATTTTTGTTTGGCTCGGAAGTGCTGCCGACTATGGGTCTTTTGGCAGATGGCTTCTTTTGGCCCTGACTGTCGTCTGCTGGGCGCTGCAGTATGGTATGATGGCCGTCCGCAACCCTAGTCAATGGCCTGTTGCTATGGGATTGTACGTTGTTGCGTATATTTCCTACGGTGCCACGCTCGTCTTTTACGCTGCCGTGTTCCCTCGTCTTGCTCGGTATATGCCGCATGTCCGCAAGGCTCGAGAGGAAGATCTGAGAGAGGGCAAGATTGACCAGCAGGAGTACGATGCCATCGAATCATTGGAGAGGAACCATCTTAGGTATGGTCATGGTATGACTCTTGTCACAAATTGGCTACTAAATTCTCTGCAGCAACGTCTCCACTGCACACAGTAATATCGGGTACCTGCTCACTCTCGCCCTTAACCTCAGTGTTCTACTCCCCATGCAGAACAATCAATACTCCAACAACCTAGCACTCTGCTTAACAAATTCTTGTATGTTGGTCCATCAACTCATATTGCCTCTTTCTAACCGTCTACTCAGATTGGGTTGTTTTGGGTATTTGGTGGTTCATATTCCAGCAGAAGAGACCCGGCCCAAGAATCCCGAAGGGGTCCAACTACGCCACCATTGGCTTCAAGCAGATATGGCTGGCCATTCGAGAGATACGATCCCTCCCCCAGACCTTTTTGTACTTCGTGGCGTTTTTTCTCCTCGCTGACGGGCTCAACACAACCGGTACTCTCGTCAGTATCATCCAGAACGACTACTTCGCGTTTTCTTTCCTACAGATCACCTACCTTGGGATCGCGCAAGCGGCTTGCTCTATCACGTCGACCTTTGGTTTCTGGTATATCCAGAAATACTTCAAGTTCAAGACGAAGACAATGTTCTTATTCACGAACTTTTTTAGCGTTTTCATTCCATTCTGGGGAATGCTAGGTCTGTGGACTAACAGGATTGGTTATCATCATAAGGTACGAATTGAAAGGAAGCCTCAGTTGAGCCAGAATGCTTTTATATTGACTCCGGACTATCTCTAGTGGGAGTTCTACTTCTACAACATCATCTTCGGGCTTTTCCAGGCACCTTACTACGCAGTGAGTACAACTTCCGTTGTATTGGTCCCTAACTATATAGGAAATGCCCTAATTCAGTCCCACAGTATGCCCAAACAATGATTAGTGAGCTCATGCCACGGGGCTACGATAATATGTTCTTTGCTCTCTTTGGAATCACCAACCGCGCTGTAAGTTCATTCTACTATACAGTGTATGTGCTTGGACACGCTATTGATATTCTGCCCTTAAGTCTTCAATCATCGGCCCCAACGTCATCCAGGCTATCATCAACAACACTAACAATAACTGGATGGGATTCCCCTTCCTATTTGCCATCTGCACAGCCGCCATGATTGCCATCGCCTTTGTGGATATCGAGAAGGGCCGCAGAGATGCTAGAGCATTTACCGAGAAGCGTAAAGTAGATCGTGTTGTAGCTGAGACCGGTCTCAGTGCAGATGCAATTTTGAATGGGAAGATGGTCGATGAAGCAGTGGCTACTGGAAATGATTCTCAGTCTACGGAAGTGCAATGAGTCTGGAGGTTTGCTAGAAAACAACCCTATTGACCAGTTAAACAAAAACCCTTCGGCTCCAATTCGGGATAGCTTAATTTAATCCATGTTCATCTAGAAAGACATTTGCCAAAACTTTTGGTCAAAGTTTGGGAAAGACCAAGAGAACTTGAGAAGACTCTAGGCTCTTTTAGATCTTCTTCTCGATAGGGCTATGGATGGGGTGTTATTGTAGCCAAGAGGGTTGTTTCTATAAGCAAGCCTTTAAGTATTTGAGAAACGCGCCATTAATTCTTCAAACGTATCTAGCTTCTAGTTAAACGCTCTGTACATCGTGAAAATCATCAGACTTTATAAATGTTAATTTCTCACGCCTCGGCTTTCTTCTCATCCTCTTCGGTCTCTTGCAAATGCCCACTCTCACCTCTCGCAGCCGCCTTGCGCTGATCCTTCACATCGATTTGATCGCGCCACTTATCTCCAAAGATAGTAGTCGCCCAAACGCAAAGCCCGGCAACAACCAAGAACACCGCACTGATGGTACTGAACCAGCCAACACCAATTTTCTCCACGGCGGGAAGAACAAGTCCCGAGCCCAAAGCCGCAAAGACATATCTGAACATGTAATTCCCGGCAACGACCTCAGCACTGCGCCCTTTCGCCTGCATAACATCCAGACAATAGGTATTCAGACTCGGGAAGCAGAACAACTGCGCGACACCTTGCAGGAACATTGCCAGCACAGGAACTGGAATCCCACCAACAGCCTGGTCAACCGTCCATCCGTAAACGAGGATACATCCCGGGATGATAACGCCCAAGAACACCAGACACGACTTCAGGCGGTCTTCAGGTACGCGTCGCCCACGCTTGCGAATCCACTTTTTAACAATATGATCCGCCCACCGGCCGCCCATGAATGTACCCACAAGATATCCACATCCAGGAGCGATATAGAAGAGACCCGACTGAATGGGGCTCGTGAGATGGAACCGCGGGTTAAGCACGTATCGAATAGGTGTAAGCAGGGAATACTGGTTCCAGACCAGAGCGCCAGCCGCAAGACCCGCGAAGAAGAGATTGGGATATGTGAACAGAAGCACACCGACGCGAACGGGATTCACGCGACGAGCGAGGAACTTTGTTTTCTGTGAGAGGCTCATCTCTGTCAAGTCGGATTTGTCGACGTTGGGATATGTTTCTGGGAAGAAGAAGAAGACTAAAAGTGTACCACACCCTCCTAGTGCGGTCTGTAGCCAGAAGACAACTCGCCAAGAACAAAATGTGACGATGACGCCCTGTGGTTGATATTAGTGGGGGTTGAGTGCATGCGGATGGTAAGACGTACGCCGATGAATGGGCCGAATGCTGGGCCGATGAGGGTTCCAGATAGGAACCATCCGAGTGCCGTTGCGCGCGCACGAGGTTCGTAGATGTCTCCGATGGCGGAACTGCCTACTACTAGGAAAGATGTTCCTTGGAAGGCAGTGAGGACGCGGAAGATGAAGTACGAAGCAAGATTCGGGGCCAGAGCGGTTCCAATGCTGAATACAAGAAAGAGGAAGGCGCTTGCGAGGAAAATCTATTTAATCATGAGTAACCGAGGCTACATTAAAGAATTCTAAATGTATAGGATGGATATGACAAACTTACCGGACGTCGTCCCCAGACTTGGCTGAATGGCCCCCAGAATGGAGCAGAGATACCCATAAATGCCAAGTATAGTGCATTGCTGGCGTTAATGATACTTCCTGTGGTATTGTATGTCTTTGCTACCTCGGGGATGCCAGATAAAATCGAAGTTGAGGAGACAGGAGCCAAGAACGAGCAGAACGACAGCACGAAGACGATGACGGTCTTGCGTGCTGGGGAGAAGCGCAAATATTGTTCTGCGTCTACCTCGGTGAAGTCGTTGGCCACAGGCATTTCATGGTGGGAGAGATGACTCTGCACCAGATCGAGATCGTTCGTGCCCGTTACCTGTGACTTGGATGCTCTGGTGTTGATCGGTTCTGTAGGTGTTGAGGCTTCCTCGAAACTAGATATGGAACGCGTGGACGGCATGGTGTATACGGCATCCAATGCTAAGTTAAAAGAGTAGATATTGAACAAATGAGATTGTAACGCATTTGCCAGGGGTTTCCTCTTGTGCAAGTTCTTCGCGACTAAAGCTTTCAGTGGCTCCGTTCCGGGGCGCGGGACATACTCCGATGGCAGCTCGGGAGGTTAGAAACGAGACTTCAATTGAAAAAAAGCACTTTTGAAAAGACGAATATGAATTGGTTACATTGCAGAAGACTGTGAGTGAAAAAGAAAAACTGCAGACTCGGCCTTCGGCGCCAGCTATCTTTGGCCGAGGATCGGCGCGGGGTGTCGCAACGCAACAGTACAGTAGGGCAAAGAAGCGTCCAAACAGAGACTCGCACTGATCCATCCATGGTCCATATCACGGTCACTGGGCGGCCAATGAATAGCCTCAAATGGAACTGGGCTCGGGTAGAAGACCGTGGGGAAGTACTAACGAAGCCTTGTCCCTACGGAAAAGAATCCGTGTCGCCCGCGATAAAGACGATTCGGGGCCGGTCGGTCGGCATGTATTATTCTAGTTAGTATCACATCTGGGGTCTTTCTCAAAGGGTCTTTCGGAAGATAGATCAAGATCTGGGCCCTGTTATGTAGCCTAGATCCCCGAAATTCAGCTCGAGCCAAGCATAGGTCCACTAAGGATGACCAGGTGCTTGGTGCTTAGTAGGGAGCGGCCCTAAGAAGTAAGTGAAGTATACGCAAGTAACGTTCTGACAGCTGACAGGCCACGCGGACCATGTAGTGTTTCCGGATGGCGTTGAGACGTTGGTGAGATCGCAAATGATGATTGAGTGTGGCTGTACCCCAACGATCCCCCCTGGCGTGATGACGTCGCCCGAATTTGACCGCCCATAACCATCTTCTTCCTCCCCCCACCCCACCTGCTTCGAGGGAAGTTCTAAAACCTTTCCTGTTCGAGATCTTCTTTCCTTGTTTCACATCTACTCAAAATGGCTTCCAAGAATGATCCTTCCGGCGGTGTCCCCGCTCACAGTAAGGGTTCGTGGACTAGTTTCCTGAAGGTCCGTATGATATGACGATGCGACGGCATGCGAGTCTCAAGTTCGAGACTGGAACTGACCGGAATTCTAGTCGATCGCCTCCTTCAACGGTGATCTCTCCTCCCTGACTGCTCCACCTTTTATCCTGTCCTCCACCTCTTTGACCGAGTACTCTGCCTACTGGGCCGAGCACCCTGCCGTCTTCGTCGCTCCCGCCAGAGAGGCCGATCCGGAGAAGCGGGCGCTCCTCGTGCTCAAGTGGTTCCTTACCACCCTGCACCAGCAGTACTGCAGCCGTAGCGAGAAGCTCGGCAGTGAGAAGAAGCCTCTTAATCCCTTCCTAGGTGAGCTGTTCATCGGCAAGTGGCAGGCCGACGCGTCAGACCCGGAGCTCGGCGAGACCGTCTTGGTCAGTGAGCAAGTCAGGTAGGTGATTCGCGATTCACATACGACGAGGTATATTCCAATTGCTAACATGTCTTTACTTAAGCCACCATCCTCCCGCGACTGCCTATGCAATTCAGAACGAAAAGAACGGGGTCGAAGTGAGTGGATCACGGCTGCCTAAAGTGAATATCCCGAAGGCTAACCAGACGCGTTTCAACTCTAGCTGCAAGGATACAATGCCCAGAAGGCGTCCTTCTCGAGCACCATTCAGGTGAAGCAGATCGGCCACGCCCTCTATACTCTCACCCTGCCCGGCACTCAAGAAAAGGAGCGCTACCTCATCACCCTCCCCAACCTGCACATTGAATCCTTGATCTACGGCACTCCCTTCGTCGAGCTAGAGAAGACCGCCAAGATCGTCAGCAGCAGCGGCTATGTCTCGAAGATCGACTTCTCCGGCAAGGGCTGGCTGAGCGGCAAAAAGAACACCTTCACTGCCTGCCTCTACAAGGCTAGCGCGGGCGAGAAGCACCCCATCTACACAGTCGACGGGCAATGGTCCAACACCTTCACCGTGAAGAATGCTAAGAAGGAAGAAATCGACAGATGGGTTGTCGCTGAGAACAAGACTACCCCGCTCACTCTTGCTCCCCTCGACCAGCAGGATCTGTACGAGTCTCGTCGCGCCTGGAAGGACGTCGCCGAGAACATCCAAAAGAGCGACATGGACGCCGTCTCGGCACACAAGTCACGTATTGAACACGCCCAGCGCGAGCTCCGCCGCATCGAAAAAGCCGAGGGCCGCGAATGGGAACGCCGATTCTTCAATCGAATCGACCCCAAGGAGGACGACGCCGTGATCCAGCAGCTAGCCAGTGCTCTCGACCTGCCCTCCAACCTGGATGGCGACAAGACGGGCGGAATTTGGCGCTTTGAAGCCCATCGAGCTGCTGGTGCTCAGCCGCCCTATTTCAAGATTGGTGGCGAGGGGCTCGGCCTCGAGTAAATAGACTCCATGGTCCTGCTTCAACTGCGGGTCTGGAAGTTTGCACTTCGTTTGGATCGAGGCCGGAATACCCGTCATGAGTGCTGACGTGAGTCTCGCCTTTTAAACCCAATTGTCTGCACTCATAGAGTTGGCCGTTCGATGTCCTTTTCTTTTTGCTGAGTATCGTGTCATGCTGCATTTCGATTGTATATAGTTCCGGGCTGAAGCAACGGCCGCTTGCTCTACGGTTGAGCGGTGACAGCCACCATCTAATGATACGTTTGGGATTGTGTTATTATATTGTCACATTGGATTCCCTGTTTTTCAAACAGTTTTCAAATAGTTGGTTGATGCTAATCGCCCCAAGAGCCGATATAGTAATGAGGCACGTAGTCTCGTGCGGCTCGATGTGAGATGATGTGAGATGGGTTGGAATTCGAACATCCATGCGATATAGAAACCATAGCCAGAATGTTTGATGTACGAGAGCAGGGTCTGAAGAATGATTGCGAGGCAGACAGGTTGGTCCTGGAATATCCGATTTGTATAGGTGCATACATAACTCATCACATTTTTTGGCCAGCCCAGTATCATGATAACATGAGCCTAGTCCATCACGATCTACCTCTCTACCAGACCCAGTAACCATCAAGCATGGATAATGCACACGGTGGAGGACAGATGAAAGACAAGGGGCCCCCAAATGAAACCCCATCTTCCCACAAAATGACACACCGGACCTTGACACCGTGAGTTACCCTAGATAGGGTGGAGACAGGAAAAAACAGTAGAAAAAAAAAAAGAAAACCTTGGGAGAATTGGTGGATTTAATACAGACCGCATCGACAGGGAGCAGTAGTAGCAAAATGGAAAAAATAAAAATAAAAAATAGGAGAAAAGCAAAAACGTAAAATGGAGGAGGAAAACACACAGACACAGTCCCAAGCCAGCCAAAGCTCCCAGAAGAGAGTAGAGATTACACAGATGTTGAGGAAAGAAAGATGAAGAGAACTGTTGGGTTTCGTCCATCCGGTCGACCGGTCGACTAGAGACATCGCCCTAATGGGTGTGGAAGACAAAAAACGAAAACCCCGTTTCAAATCACCCGCAAATGCAACGCCATATGTGTGTGTGTGGCGTGGAGAATAAATGAAATATAAGTGAACCTCCCCGACTTTATGTCACTTTAGTGGGTGTAGTTGTTGCCCCAGCCACCACGGGTGTTGCCGCCGTAGTAGTTGCTGAAGCCAGCGCCGTAGCCACCGTAGCCGGAGGCCTGGTGAGTCTGCGAAGCCGCGCCCTGGTGGTTACCAAGACCGCCAAGGCCACCGTACTGGGGGTTCAGCTGGGGGTAGGCACCGAAGCCCTGCTGGCCCTGCTGACCCTGCAGCGGGGGCAGACCGGTTTGGGCCTGAGGCTGGCCAGGGACGCTGTTGGTAGCGGATCCGGGGCGGTTCTGGGCGAGAGAGGGGCTAGGGCCACCAGTCTTGGAAGCCTCGAATCCCTTAGTCTCCTCGGCGGTCACCGGAGGCTGCCCAGCGACGGGAGGGTTCTGGCCGAAACCAGCCTGGGAGCGACCGAAGACATCAGACATGCCAGAGCTGAAGGCGGTGGTGCCAGTGGCGGACTGCTGGGTGTCAGAGGGCTGGGCGGAGCCGGTGCGGCCATAAACGGAGTCACGACCAGGCATGGCACCCTGGTTGAAGCTGCCGGCGTTGGCGGGAGAAGAGTGCTCGTAGAAGCCTTGGGGCTGACCGTACATGCCACCCTTGCCGCCGTAGGGCCCGTACTGCTGGCCACCGTACCCGTACTGAGAGGCATGGGGCATGCCGTAGTGCTGCTGTTGCTCCTGGTCATAGCGACGAGCGTCATCATACATTCCACGGTTCCGGCCGTAGTTATGCTGGTTCATCTGCTGCATGTACGAAGCATACTGGGGGTTGGAGTAGTAGGGGTAGCCACCATAGCCGTAGGCGTGCTGGCTCTGGCCAGGCATGTGCTGAGCGGCCGGGGTAGCGGTTGCGCCAGGCAGAGTAGGGTTGGGGGTGTTCTGGCCGCTGTTGTTGGCATCGACAGGACCGTAGCGGCTAGGAGGCTGGGTAGTGGGAACCTGGGGTTGAGCCTCAGCGGCGGACACACCGAAGCCACCGGCAGCACGGGGACCGGCAGCATCCTGGGTCTGGCCGTAGTTGCCGTAGTTGTAGTAGGGGAAGCGCTGCTGGTCGGCAGCGTAGAAGGGAGAGAAGTCACCACCAGTGGTGGCAGCGGGCTGAGCCGGAGTCTGATTGGCGAATGGCTCCTGGATCTGCTGCTGAGGCTGGCTGACCTGCTGAGTGAAGGGATCAAAGGGCTTCTGGGGCTCGCCGTAACGGGCAAAGTCGGTGAAGGACTCGGCAGCGGAAGCCTGAGGGACCGGGGGCAGGCCGGGGGCGGGGCGAGCAGCACCCGTCTCAGGAACACCGTGGTTGGTAGGAGGGAGGGAAGCACGAGGGGCGACAGGGGAGTGCTGAGGGGGTTGAGCACGAGTCTCGGCCTGCTCACGGTTGTCATCAATGTCCACGGCATCACCGTTCAATCCCATGCTGCCAAACTGCACGGCCGCACGGTCAACGGCATGGTTGCCGGGCATAACGACAGCTTGCTGCTGCTCCATGACACGACGCTGGAAGCCAGGGGCACGGGTGCTGCCCTGTTTCAAGGCACTGCCGGGGAGACCAGACGAGGTCGCGCGAGAGGGAGTGGCACTGGCAGCCGCGGTGGGGTCGAAAGCACTGCCAACGGTGCTGGCCGCAGTGGCCGTAGGAGCGGGAGCGGAAACATCGGGAATTTGCTCGAGGTTGATCTCGGTAAGGTCATCGGCCGGGGGCTTAGCAGTGACTTGAGGGATAACGGGGGCAACAGGTTCGGCGGGTTTCGCAATGGGAGTCTTCTGGGTGGCGGCGGGGGCGGGGACGGGTTCGGGGGCCTTCTGCTCAGTCGTAGGCTCGGCAGCCTGCTGGGATACAGGCGCAGGAGCCGCCTGAGGAGGCTTCTTTTGGGGAGGAGGCGGAACGGGTTTGGCGAAGAGGCTGGCCCATCCCTTCTTTGTGCCCTCGGGGATCACACTGGTCTTGGGCTCGGCCGCTTCCGACTCCTCTCCAGGTACGGGCACACTTTCAACCTCCTCTGCCGCCTTAGTTGTAACAGGCTCGGGCACTGCAGCAGCCACCGGGGTCTCTATAGTACCAGCTGCCGCACGGGTTCCATTCGTATGAGTTGTAGCCCGGCCACCGCGGCCGCCACGACCCCGGTCTCCGCGGGCACGTCCACGGCCTTCGAAACCACCACGCCCGCGAGTCCCCCGGACGGAGGCCGCAATCGACTCGGTCGGGGTGCTCTGAGCTTCCTTCGCCTTAGGCTTAGTGCGGTCTGCGGCCGTCTTCTTCTTGACCTCTCCCCACTGCGATACGTTGCCTAAAACGAAAAGCAAAGTCAGTACAAACGTTCGAACTACGAAATCCGGACCAATAGTCTGAAGGGAATTGATGGGAAACGACCTTCAGTAATGCGCTCAATGGCTTCCTCGAGTTCACCGTTCGAGTCCTCGAGAGCAAAGACGAGATCTTCGTCCTTCCAGTCGGGGAACAATTCCTTAAGAGTGGGCAAAGTGTCCGAGTATTTCTTCTTCATTTCTCCAATTTCACCCTCTTCAAAGGATGAGAGGTCTGAGTTGTCGGCTGCGGATCTGCTGCTTCCACCACGGCCACCTCTGGAGCTGAAACCGCCGCGACCACCGCGAGCGGATATTCTGCCTCGTGCAGAACGGCTTTGAATCTCGGACATGGCGTCTGAGTGTTATGTGAGATGAAAGAATTCGGAATTGGGAAGGAGGTCACGATGGCGTCGCAAGGGTTGTAGGGGTGGAAGGATCTGAGGAGACTAGAGATTGGATGCACCCTCGCAAAAGAGGAACAGCACCAGGACCACAGGCACGGGGCCAAGATCAGATATCCAGAATGGACTTTAAAAAGGAGGAGGTTGAGGATGTGAATGGAGAAGGACTGAAAGCTCGGGAGATCCAAAGTTCTGATGTGTTGCTCCCAGTCGCAGCTGGTCTTGGCACTGCCCGGCTTTTTAGCGAGTGCCGCCCATTGGTTTTGCGGCTCGAGATGCGCTTCTTTCTTGATATTCTTTGTCTTTTAGCCTCTACAGACAAGTCTTGTCTCTACTCCGTTCTAGTCGAGGCTGGCCCTCGCCTTCTCCCTCAGTTTTCTCTTTTCTTTTCTTTTGTGCTCGTCTCTGTGCGCTGTCTGCTCGTCATCAACTTTGGGCCGCTGTTGCCTCACCGCCCACCCCTCGCGGCGATCTCCCTTCTCCTGCAGTCGATGTCTCTTTTGGTTACCCTGGTACTCACCGACATCACATCATGAAGGGCACCTCGATGTTTCAGTTTAAGGGATGGCCCAAGATTCACCAGCCGTTGCCTCGTACCCCGCGTGAATCTCAGCAACTCCTTAACGCTCTTACCTCCTCCTTCCGCCGTCAACTCGATCATGCATACCCAGCACCCAATGTTCCCAACTACAAAGGAGATCGACAGCCCCTGAATACCGAGTCCTCGGTACATGCCACTGACAAACATCTGCATATTATCCTGGACAACCCTTTGTTTCGACTTATGCCCCGAAGACTCCCGCCTGTTGGTCACAACGCGCTTCCTAGCGATGAGAAGACACGGATGGCAGAAGAGCCCATGGTAGTATTTGATGAGCTTGTAGCCTCTGGCTCAGTCACTGTTCCGGCCGTCGTCGCCTGTTTAAAATCACAACTTCTCCTTGCGCGATCTCTTGATGATCATGGGGTTAGCGAGGCCATGAACACCTCAAAAGCCGCTTCGAAGGTAATCAATTGGTTTTGGACTACGGACGACCGTTCTAGGCTGGCGTCTCTGCAATCTCGAGGCTTTACCAGTGCATTGACCAAGTTTATGGCTGCCGAGGGCGTTCATGGCACCACCGTATTGGATTGCCTGCGTCTGCTGATAAATCAAGAAGTACCCGTCAGACAGGCTTTCAGTCACCTCCTTGAAGATTTCCTGGATGCTGAGGTTCGATACGGGCATGGCTTTGGCTCGGCGTTGGAGTTCTACTTGCAAGTATGCAAGTTGTGCATTGCATCTCCCCAAGTCAATGGATCCGCCCGATCAATGCTGCTGGCTGCAGGTGCTCAACTGAGCAGGGTAGCCATGGATCAGAAGCCATCTATTGAGAATGTCTCAGTCGGCCTCTATGAACATTACATGGACGTGATCGCTACCTTCACTTCAAATCGGTCACTACTCTTCAGCTCCGTGGCAGTCTGTCATCCCACGCAGCCTGACCCGCGACCTTTTATTCGCTTCATGGAAACCTGCACGCCGATCAAGTTTCAGAAATACAATACAGTCAGGCGGGATGCCTTCCTTCGAATTGGCTGTGATGCGCTCCGCATACTCATGGTCGACCGAGATGACTACCGAAGTGCCACCAACCTGGCTCAGCAAATGCAGAACCTACTTCCCGATACGACAAAATCTACTACGAGCGAGAAAACTCGCCGCCACGCCTCGCCAGATGAGGACTATTTACTAAGTCGTCTGGACTTGAACCTGACTTGATAGGTCCCCTGTAGTGCTATGTTATAACACTTCATCCATATCTGGTCTTGACTGCAACACCTTTGGTACTTTGAGAAAACAAGGCCTTCATGTTTGTCTCTGGCGATATACCGCGACACAGCAACCACCCAACCCCTCTCCTACAGTCTCTGCTTTACAGACCACTCTCAAAGTTGCCACTTTCACCCCGGAAATGAGAAGGATTTTTTTCCCGAGGGACGATCAGTCCACATCGTCGCGGAGCACTGCAGTGCGATGACGAAGATTGAATCAGGTACTCCGCACTGACTTCTCCACTCTCATTGCGCCATCCGGATAAACTTATTCTCCCCGAGGTTTCTTGGCGTGCCTAGCGTATCGACGCTAAATGACGACCAGCCTGGAAATGCATGGAATCTAGGGTCGAGGGTCGAGGGGCGCATTCTGTGGGGTTTCTATGGAGTTACAATTGGCCGCTGTGCGACAATAATGGTTTTTGCAGGGGCGAATCAGCTCAATCGTGACGAGATGAAACGAGTTAGCGTCACCCGCTGCTCTTAGTAAACGTCACTGGACAACCTCACTTCACACTTCCTATACGAATCTACTGCAATAAAGCTACTTTTCTCCTCTGTAAACCATCATTCTACTTATCTATCTTGTCGCAACAACCCCGCGATCCTACTTTGGAAGATTCTTCTCCGCAAAGCACGTGCCAGCCCTGACATCATCGATCCAACATGGCCAGCGAAAGCTTCCCCGTCCAGGCCGCTCCCCCAGCTCCAGGTACGTTTCTCGGTTGCGTCGCATTATTCTTTCGGTTTAATTGGTTGCCATTCCTGGAAAGGGGCTACTTACCCCGAAGTGGTGCTGTCATGGCCGTCGTTCGCTCATGCTGAATGGAAGTGTATATGCTGACTAATCGACGATAGTCGCAGCGCATGTGGGCAACGAACAGGCACAGCCAATCCACAGCGTTCTAGACAACCTCCAAACAGACAGTGATTCTGTCTCACTCGAGAATGCAAATACTGCCGCAAATATCGATAATCCGGAAGCCCTCAGGGAGCCGGCGGGCACACAGCCGGCCTTCGCGGATAACACTCTGAGCGGTGTTGCAGCCTCAGAAGACCAGGGGTCAGTGGAAGCAGCTGGTGCACCTTCAACAGAACAGAAGAAGGAAGAGCCAAATCAAGAAGCGCCAAAGCCCACACCAAAGCCCAATACTGGTGAGAAGCGTGATATCGACTCAGCTACGGCTCCTATCTCCGAAGATAAGGATACGCCTGTCGTCGAGAAGTCAGACGAACCCGAGGCTAAAAAGCAAAAGACTGAGCCTGAGACTGAGATTGAGCCCGTTAAAGAGCCCGTTAAGGATCTTGCCAAAGTTACCAATGGTACCGCACCTACCCCGGCAGCCGGTGATACCAATGGAGAGCCGAAGAAGGCCGCACGACCGAAGAAGGGAAAGGTCAAGGAAGCCGTGAAGAGTATCATTCCAGGCGATGGAATCGGCAGTCGAACTCGCAGCCGAACCAAGCCTACCTAATCTACGTGCATGAAGAACGAAGAGATGGTGCACGATTTTGGCGCCTACTATGTTCAAATTAGGTGTCTGTTTTCTTTACTTTACCGGTCATGTCTCTGGCAAGGGACTTGATGAAAGCCTTGTTAATGTGCCGATTGACATGAATATCTATATTCTGATCAGTGTAAATCAAAAGCGCCCCGGAATCTTACAAAGATAGCCTACTCTCTGTGTAAGAATGTAATTCTAGAACTTCCAAATACTCTATGCATTGACCGTCCATTAAAATACGAGCTAAACGCTCGAAATCGGAAACCATATTCGGAAGCGCCGCCGATGATCGGGGCTGACTCACATCTTCGGGACGGAACAACCAGCACCGCTATCGTCGGGGGAAAGTGTTTGTCCACCGATAAAGCGCAATCTAATTGTCTTGCTCTTCTACTTATTCTTCGGATTCTTCCAATTGCTCAATTAACATAATGTCCTCCCAAAAGATTTGGCTGCGCGCCGAGACTAAGCCCGCCGAGGCTCGGTCTGCCCGTGAGTACCCCGCCTACTTTCAATGGCAATTGTATCAGACCATGAAGGTTGGGTTACTCACTGCTTGAATATGCAGTCACCCCTACCACCTGCAAGGCATTGATGGATGCCGGCTACGACGTGACTGTCGAGCGCTCTACACAGCGTATCTTTGATGGTATGTAACTGATACCTTCCCCATCTGCCCCGCGGACTCTTGTCTAACTTCAGACAGACGAGGAATTTGCCAAGGTTAGCTCTCACTTCGTCGCCTTACTCCTTCACCTACAGAGTTCTTAACTCTCGAACAATACAGATCGGTGCCCCTCTCGTCGAGGAGGGATCGTGGGTCAAGGATGCGCCCAAGGATGCCGTCATTCTGGGTCTGAAGGAACTCCCCGAGGATGACTTCCCCCTCGAGCACGTCCACGTCACTTTCGCGCACTGCTACAAGCAACAAGGTGGCTGGGAGCAGGTCCTGAGCCGCTGGCCCCGTGGAAAGGGTCTCCTGCTCGACCTGGAGTTCCTCACTGATGACGTTGGCCGCCGTGTTGCTGCTTTTGGTTTCTCTGCTGGTTACGCCGGTGCTGCTCTGGCTGTCAAGAACTGGGCTTGGCAATTGACTCACCCTAACGGTGAGACTCTGCCCGGTGAGGTTCCCTACGCCAACCAGGACCTCCTGATCCAGTCTGTTTCGGAGGCCGTTGAGGCTGGCAAGAAGGTTGCCGGTCACTACCCCCAGATCCTTGTCATTGGAGCTGTAAGTTGTCCTTCGATTTTTGAAAGCTTGTGCTCTGATGATGCTAATGACGCTTCAGCTGGGACGTTGCGGTAACGGTGCTGTTCAACTGGCCAAGGACGTTGGCATTCCCGAATCCAACATCCTTCAGTGGGATATGGCCGAGACCAAGAAGGGTGGTCCCTTCAAGGAGATTGTTGAGTCCGACATCTTCGTTAACTGTATTTACTTGTCGGCTCCTATCCCCAAGTTTGTGACTGTCGAGTCCCTCTCCACCCCGGACCGCAAGCTGTCTGTTGTCTGCGATGTCAGCGCCGACACGTAAGTACCGTCCGCAAGACTTCTGTCAGGCACATATATACTGACCCTTTCGCTGTAGCACCAACCCCAACAACCCTGTTCCCGTCTACGACATTACAACCACCTTCGACAAGCCCACCGTTCCCGTGACTCTCCCCGCCGGCTTCCAGAACCCTCCTCTCAGTGTTATCAGTATTGACCACTTGCCGTCTCTGATGCCCCGTGAGAGCTCCGAGCAGTTCAGTGAGGCTCTCTTGCCCAGCCTCCTCCAGCTGAAGGATCGCCACACCGCCCGAGTTTGGAAGCAGGCCGAGGACCTCTTCAACGAGAAGGTGGCTACTCTGCCCGAGTCGCTGCGCCCTTAGATAATGAGTATGAAGATCTATGACTTGATGGAGCATTGATAGAATATCCCGTTGGACCTGGAACACGAGGTACAAAAGCAAAAGTCGCATGTTGAGTAGTATATCTCGGGATCTGTGCTTGATTATTTGCTCGAGACAGAATTTATTGACATTGACTTGTCGAGTTTCGTATATCTCTATCGTTCTTAGCACTTGCGTATGTCCACATATTTGTACATGCATTATGATGGACCGAATTTCCTGGACAAAATTTTCGCATGCCCAGATAAGTCAAATCTATCCAGGCTTTATCTTTTAGCGTATCTCTAGGGCTCGTTCGGATATCTTTTGCGCAAAAGTACTGGACATGTGCTTTACTCATGATCTGATAGCCGTGCGGCATATATACGCAGCAGGGCGCGGACCGCTCCCCCGGGACACGAGACAGTTTCGCCCTAGAAGAAAACACCAAATATCTCCCAGGGCCCCAGAAGTCCTACCCCAGACTGCTTTCACGGTTCTGTCGACTTCAAACCCAATGCGGGGTATGGCTAAACGACGGAGATCCGAAGCATCCGTCACACGGAAATGGTTGGGCTAGGCTTGAGCCAAGGAGAATGGAACGGCCGACGCTCGGGATACCCAATCGCCTTCTCAAACCATGCAGGCTAGAGATCCAGCGGCATCGAATTGGGCCGACAGTGAGATCCGGCGGTTACCCCAAAGAGTGCATAAGAACCGGATTGTGCAGCGACACCCCATCTTCTCCGCATATGAACCCTTCGGTCCACTCTCTGTCCCGTCTTCCCCGGCCGAACTTGCTGGAGCACAATTCTTCCCTCTAAAGCAGATACCACAGTTTGCCTTTCTCTTCGCTTGCCCTTTTGTTGTTTATCCTCCTAGCGCTCTCGTCGCCGCCGTCACAGCCATCCTGAGGATGGGGCGATGAAAGTACGGAACTGACCTCAGACCAACCACCTACGCCACGACCTCCCCATAACCCCCTCCTCACTACACCGCGCCTTGATGCAAGAGAGACCGACCACAGTCGCTGCATATGCGGCCGGAGCCTCGCTCGCCGCAGTCGCGCTATTCTACGTCTTCGCTCCCAACTACACGATCGATGGGGACGAGTCCAATGACAGCAACCGCAAAAAGAGCATCGTGGGCCTGTCCAACGTAGCCAATGACTGCTTCATCAACTCGGTGTTGCAAGCACTGGCCGGTCTGGGCCACCTGCGCGTCTATCTCATCCGTGAGCTGCACCGACGCGACCTAGACGGACCGGAGGTTTACCATGCGGTGCCGGGCCCGAACGAGCTGTCGCGCGGCCAGCGGCCAGACAAAGAGCGGGAACTGCAGCAAGGGCTTATTACAAGAGCGCTGAAAGAGATGCTGGATCGATTGAATGAGCGACCCATCTACAAAAAGACAATCTCGGCGCGCGGGTTCATCCAGGCGCTGGAGTTTGCGTTCCGCACGCGCATCAGCCGGAATCAGCAGGACGCGCAGGAGTTCTTACAAATTGTGCTGGAGAGGTTATGTGACGAGTACCATGCCGGTGTTCGAGCGAGACAGCGGGCAATCGCACTCGATAGCGCGTCTGCTGATTCAAGCGATATGGGAGTCGTGCCCGAAAGCCCGTCGGAGGTGGAAGTGCGCATTGACGATGGGTCCGAGAATGGGTTGCCCGCCATCATCGACACGAAACTGAAGGAGATTGACGAAGAACCAGGATTTCCATTCGAGGGAAAGCTGGAATCTCAAATCGTGTGCCAATTTTGCAACTACGAGTATAAACCCAATCAGACGGCCTTTGTCAACCTCACGTTGCAGGTGCCGCAGAAAAGCTCTACGACTCTCAACAACTGCTTTGATGGACTGTTGAAGACGGAGTATATCGATGATTTCCGCTGTGACCGCTGTCGGCTGACGCACGCCGTTGAGATCAAGAAGGCGGAGCGAGTCCGGACGTATTCGAAGAGCGAGCAGGAGCGGTTGGACCAAGAGATCACGCGCATTGGAGAAGCATTGAACACAGATCCTGAAAATGAACTGGAGGGAATTGCTCTTCCTCCGTCGGAACTCGCACCCAAGCGACGAATTGCACGACACATGCGCATCGTATCATTCCCCAAGGTTATTGCCATCCATCTGTCACGGTCGATCTTCGACCGAAGCAGTTCAACCAAAAATGCGGCCAAGGTCTCATTCCCGGAACGATTGCCTCTAGGTGGCATTCTGAGCCAGACCTGGTACAAACTGCTAGCTATCGTCTGCCACAAGGGTAGCCACCATAGCGGCCACTACGAGTCGTTCCGTCGCAACCATCTGTACGCCCCATTCTCAACACCAGAAGCCTTCAGCTCCTACGCACAAAGCCGCGTAAACAGTGTCAACCCCTCAGCAGCACCAAGCCCGCGATTGGCACCACGCAGCAGCCCGGAAGTAGACACGGGCGGGAGCAGAAGCATCTCAACCGCGACCTCGACCACGTCGCTCTCGGGCGCCTCGCCAACCTCCCAACTCGCGCCCTCCCAACCGCGTCCCACGACATCAAGCTCGCGTCTCTCATTCCAGAGCAGCCAATCTCGGTCTCGCTCGTCGACCCCTCAACCCACCGACTCCGATAGCAACAGTCCGACCCCAGATAAGGGCCGGTTCAGTACATCGTCCGCCCCGCGCCCCTCCCGAACCATTCCCCGCTCGTCGACTGAGACGGCTGGGGTGAGTTCGCGACTTCGGCGTCGACGCAAGCCTAACGACCGCTGGTGGCGTATCTCAGACGAGAAGATCAAAGAATGCAAGACCTCTGACGTGCTGGGCATGCAGAAGGAGGTCTACCTGCTGTTCTACGAGATTGAGCGACCCAACACAAGCCCCGCGGTGGATGAAGGGCGCCTGTGAGATTTCGAAGAGGTATTTTTTTTTTCTTATTTTTCTTCTTATTCATGTAGAAGATCATGACCAGTATATAAAGGAATACATGTATCTCGTACGTGCAGGGGTGTGAGGATATAGAGATAGACATGCGAACATAGTTCGAATTTTCTTGAATATAAACCCAATGAATCTGATTGATTGAAACCAGAGGGCCTGGGCGGAGTGAAGGGACCACAATTACCGGGGCAATTGCTCGGATTGATGTCAGGGCAACCAGTTTACAGGTAGGGTCGCGCAGATCCAGCAGGGAGTACTGTACCTTAACCGGATTCTCGAAGGATCCAGTGGAACTACCCAGGTGGTCAAGGGGGAGGGAACGAGATAGAACCGGATTCACACGTTATGATTAGGTTGTCGGGCATGACTGGTTTCAACGTGGACCGCGAGTTTCAAATGCGGCCCGCCGAAGCGTCGAAAAGCGGCGAACGGCCTCGAATCGCAATTGAATTCCTCGGTTCCCCGCCAGAGACGAACATATTACGGAGTCGACGGGGCCGCGGGGGATCAATCCTTTGCAGCTGCCGACGGCCTGGATATAGCTTTATTTTATAGTATGGGTTTGATTCAAATAGTAGAGCATCATATATAAATTTTCCGGACCTAGAAACACGCTCGTTCTTGCTACCTTCAAGCTGCACGGTGCCCCGCGGCGGGGCAGTAGAGGTTATACAGATACAGAAACGAAGCCGAACGGCAAGGCAGATCGGGCCATTGCGGAGAGGACCGGGTCGAACAGAGCTAGGAAAGGGACATATAATGCAGCTCTGTTCCCTAGCCACTTCGATGATCTCATTTTCCAAAGTCTCCCTACCGTGAAATCACCGTGACCTCAACAGAAGCGTTACTGGCTGCTCAAGTCTCCACCACCGGTGAGTAACAGTTCAATGTCTTCACCGATGACGCTTCTGCCCCTCCAGACAGCTACCCTTCGCTTTTGCCCCTCTCTTATTTAACTCAACCCGCTTTCGTCGTCTCGGTAAAGGGCTTGCTTTTTATTACTTCTACAATTGAACTGACCTCTTTCCTCCTCCTTTCTTTCTTCTACCAGACTTACATTTCTTATCACATCACAATCTATCATCATGGGTGCCCTTGAGAAGCTTAGCCGCAAGTCCGGTGTCATCGTCGGTGACGATGTTCTCCGTCTTTTCGAGTACGCTCAGGAGAAGCAGTTCGCTATCCCCGCCATTGTATGTTCCCGTCCCCCTACTCAGCCTGGAGCTTGCCAGCTAACCATCTCCAGAACGTTACTTCCTCTTCCACTGTCGTCGCTGCCCTCGAGGCTGCTCGCGACCAGAAGTGCCCCGTCATCCTGCAGATGTCCCAGGGTGGTGCCGCTTACTTTGCCGGTAAGGGTCTCCCCAACAGTGACCAGGCTGCCTCTATTGCCGGTGCCGTTGCTGCTGCCCACTACATCCGCAGCGTTGCTCCCGTCTACGGTATCCCCGTCATCCTCCACACCGACCACTGCGCCAAGAAGCTCCTGCCCTGGCTCGATGGCATGTTGGATGCGGATGAGGCCTACTTCAAGCTCCACGGCGAGCCCCTCTTCTCCTCCCACATGATTGATCTCTCCGAGGAGGAGGTCGACTACAACATCAAGACCACCGCCGCCTACCTCAAGCGTGCTGCCCCCATGAAGCAGTGGCTCGAGATGGAGATCGGTATCACCGGTGGTGAGGAGGACGGCGTCAACAACGAGGACGTCGACAACAACTCCCTCTACACTCAGCCCGAGGACATCCTCGCCATCCACAACGCTCTCTCCAAGATCTCTCCCTACTTCTCCATCGCCGCCGGCTTCGGTAACGTCCACGGTGTCTACAAGCCCGGCAACGTCAAGCTCCACCCCGAGCTTCTCTCCAAGCACCAGAAGTACGTCAAGGAGCAGACCAAGTCTTCCAAGGACAAGCCCGTCTTCTTCGTCTTCCACGGTGGCTCGGGCTCCTCCAAGGAGGAGTACAAGGAGGCTATCAGCTACGGTGTCGTCAAGGTCAACGTCGACACTGACATGCAGTACGCCTACCTGAGGGGTGTCCGTGACTTCATCCAGAAGAACAAGGACTACCTCCAGTCCATGGTCGGCAACCCCGACGGTGCCGACAAGCCCAACAAGAAGTTCTTCGACCCCCGCGTCTGGGTCCGTGAGGGTGAGAAGACCATGAGCGAGCGCACTCAGGTCGCTCTCGAGGACTTCAACACCTCCGGCCAGTTGTAAAATTGCCGGGGTGATTGTTTGTTCTCTTTCTGATACTTTCATACTGCCATGCCGAAAAATAGGTTGGACGCGCCCGGGGACGCGGCGTACCGGTTGTATGTAGCGATGAATTTCGACACGTTGTAATGAAATGTCTATATCCATTTGCTGGAAAAAAAAGAAATGCATAAAATTTTTCCAAGATTCTTTCCAGAATGTAAAGGTTTCGTAAGCGTGTTACTCGAGGTAACCAGGCTAGGATAGTAGTTCAGTGAACGGCTGCCATGGGCTTTGCGCTAAGCAGAAACTTGCGCTTGGCAGCAGAGTCCATGTGACTCAGTCAGAATCTTAGTCTGCAATCCTGTAGGCGAATGATGAATGTATTGCTACATAAGAGAGTTCCACGAGACATGCAGCGTAGATGCCATGCAGACCGACCGAGACTACTAGTATACAGGTACCTCTTGCGAGTTCCATGTGACCCGGTCAGGAGGGGGGCAGTTGGTGCCTTGGTGCCTGGATAATGAGGCGTGAAATAACTGATACCTGGGGCACCACGTCTCCATGCCAAATATCCAAATACTATGTATCGCACAATGTACTATGTAAATGTGTGTTGACAGTACAGCAAAAGACCAATCCAGGGTATTTCGCCAAGTGTGTCAGCGTGACCAGAGTTCTATCTGAACCAAAGCACCCGATGTTCCAGATTCTCCCTCATGGGGCGCATGATTGGCCTCCCAAGAGTTGCAGTGAGACGGACTGCCAATAATACAAGCCACGATGGGGCAGATGGAGAGCCAGGTTGGCATTATTTACGGAGTCTTGACTTAGACGCGAGTATCGACGCACTAGGCGAAAAGTCAACTGCAAGGCAGATCGGCGAGGCCGCTCATCCTTCTAATTATAACCCCGTCTGGACCCTCGGTGCCGTCAGAGCCCACTTTTCTTTCATTCTCAAGCATCTTGTCTCACTTGGCACTTTATTTTTCAGTCTCTCTTCCCTACCCCCACTGTTCGTTAATGCCGTTATTTTAATTAATCTCTCTACCTCATGCCGACTCGACTCTCGTTCAACTGAACCGTCATGGATCCGCGCGTACAGCTCCGCAACGACGGAACTGACCAGTTCCTCAAGCTTATCGCGGATCCCTTTCAATCTGCTGTATGTCAAGCAAAATCTCTAGACCCTCATGGAAGCTGACAATCTCCAAGTTCACGGTCAGCGCTCTGTGGGCCTCCCTAGGCACCTCCATCGGCATTTCCATCCTCCTCGCCGCAGCTTTCTCTCTCTTTCGTCCCCGTCACTCGCTCGTCTACGCTCCCAAGGCCAAGCATGCCGACAAGAATCACAAACCGCCCCCGGTGGGCAAGGGCTTCTTCGCCTGGATCAAGCCCGTCATCAAGACCCGCGAGGCGGAGTTGGTCGACACTGTCGGCTTAGATGCAGCCATCTTTCTCCGCTTCACGAAGATGCTGCGCAACATCTTTATCTTCATCAGTATTATTGGTTGTCTGGTCATGATCCCGGTCAACATCGCCGGGAGTCAGAATCAAGATATCTCCTCGACCGTGTCCGTTCTCACGACCATGACACCCCTCTACGTGAATGCCAAGTCTATCTGGAGCCAGGTCGCGTGCGCCTGGGCCTTTGATGGCATCATTGCATTTTTCCTCTGGAGAAACTACCGCGCTGTGCGAACACTGCGGCGGCAGTATTATCAAAGCAGCGATTATCAGCGAAGTATGCATGCGCGCACTCTCATGATTACGGACATCCCCCAGCCAGATCGATCCGACGAAGGTATCTTGCGAGTCACCGACGAAGTAAACCCGACCGCTGCCCTCCCCCGCGCTGCTATCGGACGCAATGTTAGAGATCTGCCCCGGATCATCAAAGAGCACGAGGAGAATGTGCGAGAGTTGGAGTCGGTCCTCGCCAAGTATCTCAGACGCCCCGATCAGCTACCTGCAAAGCGGCCGATGATGCGCCCGCCCCGGAGTCAGCGCAGTAAGCACCCTAATGGAAGGGTGGACAGCATCGATTACTTGACAGTGCGTATTCGCGTACTTGAAGAGGAAATTAAGCATGGCCGGGCGTCAATTGACCGGAGAAACGCTATGCCTTACGGATTTGCCAGTTGGGAGAACATCGAGCATGCCCACGCCGTGGCATGGACTGCGCGTCGGAAACACCCCAAGGGCACTACAATTGCCCTTGCACCGCGCCCTAGCGATCTTATATGGGAGAATCTGCCTCTTACCAAGAAGTCGCGCAAATGGAAGCGATTCATCAACACACTCTGGGTAACTCTACTGACTGTGGTGTGGATTGTTCCTAACGCGCTGATCGCGGTTTTCTTGGCCAACTTGAACAACCTGGGCAAAGTCTGGCCCAGGTTTATGACTTCGCTCGAGGCCCATCCCGACGTCTGGGCTGCGGTTCAAGGTATTGCATCGCCTGCCGTCACTTCCCTTGTGTATCTGCTGCTTCCGATTATCTACCGACGCCTGGCCGTTCAGGCTGGTAGTAAGACCAAGACTTCTCGAGAACGCCATGTCTTGGGCCAGCTGTACGCTTTCTTCGTCTTCAACAACCTGATTGTCTTCTCGCTTTTCTCTGCTGCGTGGACTTTCGTCTCGAATGTGATTGACAAGACCAACGACAATGAGAATGCTTGGCAGGCTATAGTGGACAGTGAGCTCTACAGCCAGCTGATGAGCGCTCTGTGCACCATCTCGCCGTTCTGGATCACCTGGCTTCTGCAGCGAAACCTGAGCGCTGCCATTGACCTTGTACAGATGATCACTTTGGCTTGGGTCTGGTTCTCCAAGACATTCCTCTCGCCCACTCCTCGACAGTCTATCGAGTGGACAGCGCCTCCTCCATTTGATTACGCCAGTTATTACAACTACTTCCTCTTCTACTCTACAGTTGCCTTGTGCTTCGCCACTCTGCAGCCCCTTGTGCTTCCAGTGACTGCCCTGTACTTCGGCGTGGACGCTATCTTGAAAAAATACATGCTCATGTATGTCTTTGTGACCAAGAACGAGTCTGCTGGTGCTTTCTGGCGTGTTCTGTTCAACCGCTTAATCTTCGCGACCATTCTTGCCAACGTCATCGTTGCTCTGGTTGCCAGGGCGAGAGCCAGTTGGACACTGGTCTTCTGCATTGTCCCACTCCCGTTCCTAATGCTGGGTTTCAAGTGGTACTGCTCGAGGGCCTTCGATGCCGAAATCGACTATTATAACCGCGCCGATCTTTCTGATGCCGAAGCTCTCAGTGTCTCCAAGTCTGGCAAGAAGGCCGGTGACCGTCTCAACTCCAAGTTCGGTCACCCAGCCCTCTACAAGAAGCTCATGACACCCATGGTCCACGCTAAGGCTGCGGAGGCACTGAAGCAGATCTACCAGGGTCGCCTCGACCACGGTGACATGGCAGGCGAGTACTCAGACATTGCCATGAACCCAATGCTCGCCTCCCAACCTGGCAAGGCCGAACCAGCACCATTCGAAGTCGTCCCGGAGAACCACCTAGACTTCTCCTACTTCAAGAATCGCGCCGACTTCCGTGACGAGTTCGGCGGAGGAATTTACGGCCGCCCGGAAGATCTCATGACCGAGCGCTCACAGACACCCCGCAGCCATCTAGGAGGCGAGTGGTCACCAACCTCATCCCGAGCCTCCTCTCCCGCCCCCTCTCTCCCTTCAATGTCCGGTCTGAAGTTCAACGAAGGCCACGGAGGCCCCTACGTCGACCCCGACCCCGACGCTCCCCTCATCCACCCGGCCTTCCGCGTCCCCATCTCAAGAGGAAACAGCGAAGGCCCAATTGGCAACGGTCTCTACCAAACCGACGAAGCCACGACCGGACTCCTGAGCTCCGCACAAGTCCCCGCACATACAGACCCAGCTCCACTCAGTCGCTGGAATACTGGTGGATACGGTCCTGTCGAGCAGGACGACGATCCATACAATACATCGTACGAACATTATCGGGCCCCACGATAAGGCGCGTTTCTTTGATTTCTTGGTGCATAGACATATTGTTTCTTATACTGGTGAATCTGCTTTCGGGATTGGGGGCAGATACGAGATTACGATTTTTGAAAGTTACTAAATCCTTTGCATTGAGCGGCACTTTGGATGTAGTCTACATACTTGACACTGTACAAAAACATATACTTTTTCATTTAACAATTGAATATCCAATGCCTGTTGTTCCGAGTAACCACTAGTCAATTTTGAAGTTGATTGTAATAATTGTAAATTTGGATGCCATGGGGTGTCTCTGAAATCCATTTCTCTGCTAGAAATCCCAGTACATCGGGTAAAAGGTTCGCAATGCAAAACAAACCACCTCACCATCGCTGAACAAGCCGACGCAAACGTGCACAGAGGGGCTCAATACAGAAAGCCAGTGTGCTCACCAATCCAGGATCCTAGACAAGCATAATGTCGCCTCACTTCTGAAGGGCCAACCTCAGTGCCAAATCCATGCCGAACCTGGTGTTAGACCGTATTGGACATTCTGAACCTCCTGCATAGTCCACTGCCTGATGTCAATCATTCTGTCCCGGGTAATCATGTCAACCGTAGAAAACCACAACGCACGCGAGGATCTATCGAGCACACAAAACAGTTATGAAGCTTTCTCCTTTTGAAATCTAAGTCTATTTGACTTGGCCTTGGCGACAGGTTGGGCACCACAGCAGTACGTACCTTCCTGTTGACATTCGAAGAACTCCACCAAGAAACAGAAACCCCCAACTCCGGCACATGTATTGAAACCAAGCTCCAGAATGTGGAGACGTCGAGCTCCAGGTGATGTAAGGGTTGCTCTATGCTTTTATATGAATTGACAAGGAAGGCTTGTGGAAGATGAGTGAATAAATTGATGACAGATATATAAGCTTTCTAACCTTGAGGAAATCCTTATTTCTTATCTCTCTATTCATATCTGTTCTTCGAAAGACCTACATTCCCAGGGAGTCAAAAACCAGAGCAACCGATTCATCCAGAGCTCAGCTCAGCGGTAACCACTCGATACCATTGCGAGTCTAAGCATCAATCTTTTTACCCCGAGCAAGCGCAAGTCGATCACGGTGCCACTATAGTCCCAATCAGAACAGCTTCACAAAAAGAACGATTAGCAGAAGAACTCACCTTTCCACAAGAAACAGGCTCATAAAGAGCCGGGTGCTCCTCATCAATACAAGAAGGCACAACCCGGCACACCGAATCCGGATTGAACCCAAGGAAGAAGGGCATCGAATAACGCGACTTCGTCTGACGATTATAAACCCGATGCACAGTGGACTTGAACCGGTTATTCGAAAGTCTTTGCAAGAAGTCTCCGATATTAACGACCAGGGTATCTGGGATAGGTCTCGCCTCTAGCCACTCGTCTTTGGCAGATAAGACCTGCAGTCCACCGGACATATCCTGCCAGAGGAGCGTGACACATTGGATATCGGTGTGCGAGCCTATACCGACGTCTGTGTCGACATTATCTGGTACGGTCTCTGGGGAACCGGGATAGTGGACGTAAAGGCCGTCTGCGCCAGGGTTTGTTGTTACAGCGTCGAAATAGTCTTCTGACATGTCCAGTGCTAGGGCGAAGATGCGAATCATCTTGCGGGCGAGGGTGAGTCGGCGTTGATAGAATTCTATGGTTGTTGTCCCGAAGTCTGGGATGTGTGCTGTTCCCTTCCAGAGGAAGTCGTCGTCTCCATAAGAGTATTTCTCGTTGGAGAGCAAGGCTGTTGGATCAGACACTGTTGGGTCATTTGCCGGGTTGTACCGAAGTGAGAAGGTTTCTTTGCGATCTGCGATCGATTAGCTTATGGAGTCATATATAAACCGAAGTTATTGCAGACCTCGCGTCTCCTTCTTGTTGATTTGAGTACTTCCGACGCTATGGAATCCATCTGAATGTGCTGACTTCACGTGGGAAACCAAGTTCTTCTGCTCGTCGGTTTGCGCGAAGAAAGCCCGAGCTGCTGCATGAGCACGCTGGATCAGCTCTGGCGAGATGCCATGATTCTTGATGTAGAAGAATCCGGTGTTCTCCGCAGCAGCTCGAACCTGCGGTGCAATGGCTTCCCTGGCCGTGGGACCGTCATCGATGGTGCTGAGATCGATGATTGGGATCTCATCTTCAGTAGATGGCCGAGGCGGTGCAGTAGACACACGACGAAATTCGGGTCCCTGGAGAGTAAGGAGTTCAACTTGCGTATAAGTGGTGGTGGTCATTGCGAAGTGCGGGGAAGTTACGAGACTGTTGTACAGAGGCTATCTTTTTAAGATGCCAGGATTCGAGGAAACCCCCGTTGAATCAATGCAACGCTGAGCTCCGCGAGACATTCCGGCTTGGCTTTTGATAAGCAAGGATACCACTTCTGATCTAGAGCTGCAGTCTTATCACCGGGGGATTGATCCCAGTCGTGAGATCGGGTGGTGGTTGGCGACTTGCTTATCGGCTCCAAAAGGGTGGCGTAGCCCTAAGTAACCTAAGATCTTGGCTGTTGATACTATCACATTTATCTGCCACTCTGTCCATGCCATGGATCATTTCACACTTCTCAAACTAGAGCAATGGGGTTCGATCTATCGTGGCTCCACGACCGCCTGGTTGTCAAAAGCGTCGACCGTGATGGCTTCCAGCGCCCTGTGGACATGTTGGATAATGACTCCATTCGCCCAACACCCGCCAAAGATCGAACTTGGAGTCAACTCACGTACTTTGTGTTTTGGTGGTCTGCCACAGCCAATGTGAGCAACTTGTATTCCGCCTCTACTGGTATGGCGATGGGCTTGACCATGTGGGAGGCTATTGCCTGTTCCTTTGGAGGCCAGTTTCTTGCAGGCTGCCTGATGGCGCTGAATGGGCGTGCTGGTGCTATGTATCGCATTCCATTTCCGGTCTTGTGTCGCTCTAGCTGGGGTCCTTGGGGTGCCTTTTGGCCGACCTTCAATCGTGCGGCTATGTCAATCGTGTGGAATGGTGTTAACTCTGTCCAAGGAGCGCAGTGCCTATAGTAAGTTTCTTTATCATTTGTGTCAACAGATACGTACTGACGTTGGGGATAGTGTTTTCCTGCATGCAATCTTTCCATCTATCGAAAACATTCCCGACAAGATGGGCTCCAAGTCTGCATTGACATCCGCTCAGATGATGTGCTTCTTCGTTTATTGGTATGTTACGTGTGGTCCTCGATAAAAAAAGCAAAAGCTAATGAACGAAAGGCTTATCAACTGCGCATTTTTGATCGTCCCCGTTCCCAAGATGAAGTCGCTGGTCTACGTCAAGGTCTTCGTCTATTTCGCTGCTGCGTTTTCCATGCTAGGCTGGACTGTTTCCTTAGCAGGAGGCTCCGCTAAATTCCTTCACACGCCTTCAACAGTTCATGGTACAGAAAAGAGTTACCTCATTTTCAAGTTTTTCTTCCTGGGACTCGCGAGCTGTGGAACCTTTATCTCAAATGCGGCAGATCTCCAGCGTTATGCTCGCAAACCAAACGACGTACTTATCGGACAGATCATCAGCTTCCCTGTTTCCAACCTTCTGGTAGCAGTGCTAGGGAATGTGATTGCAGCTGCAAGCAAGTCCATCTTTGGAGAGGTATGGTGTTTTGAATTGAATTCACGCCCTGTAAGCTATCAGAGCTGATCATGATATAGTTGATTTGGAACCCGCTCACTTTCCTTGATAAATTGATGGAAGGGGAGAGGTACACATCTGGAAACAGAGCTGCCTGTGCCTTTATCTCCTTGGCATTTGTTTACTCCACTGTCTTCTCGGCCATTTTCGAGAACTCGATTCCGTAAGCTGCTTACGCTGACGCTGGTGGATTGCAATAGTTGCTAACAACATGTCAGTGCTGGAAACGACATTGCAGCTTTGATGCCACGCTACATTACTATCAAAAGAGGCTTCTTCATCTGCGCTGGTAAGGCGCTCCCTACGTCTACGTCTACGAGTCTCGTTGAAGTCACTAACTTACCGGTGTAGTGCTCTCATACGCCATTTGCCCATGGTATCTACTCTCAACCGCCGCGATCTTCATTACATTCCTATCATCCTACCAAATATTCCTCTCGGCAATCGCAGGAATCTTGATTTGCGACTACTACCTAATCCGACGAGGCTACTTGAACATTCCGGCTTTGTATACCGCTCATCCCGAGAGTCTCTACCGATACTTCTACGGCTTCAATCCGCGGGCATTTGCGGCGTATCTCATTGCTGTTGCGCCCAATTTCTATGGATTCCTCAATCAGATGGGCTTTAAAGCACCTCTTGGGATTCAGAGATTCTATTACATTGCATACCCGACTGGGTTGTGCATTGCATTTGGCGTGTACTATGTGTCTTGCTTGGCTTCTTCCCCCGCCGGGATGGAGAAGTCTGCTGGTTGGAAGGAACCTAAAGATTATGTGGATGAAAATGATTTGGTGAGGGATGATGGTATCGGGATTGAGGTGGACACTGCCATCATTGAGAAAGGCGCTGTGGCTACTTCAAAAGAAGTGTAGAACAGTTATGGTGGTTTGATATTTAACATGTGATTTTCTAAGCCTTAAGATCGTTCTAGAAGTGGTGGTGTTCCATCAAACCCAACGAAAATAGTCACCCTGCTATGTAGCTTGCTTAGCTGTCTCCGCGAACCGCTTAAAGGTGGAAGATATATAGCTCCAAACCAACATTAGCTTCATGACGACTTGATCTCAAGACGATCGCAATGGAGCCGCCTGGAACCGTAAAGTTCAATTGGTACCATTCCAACTTTGGCTTGAAAGCAAGGAAAAGGCAAGCCACGGGAACTGATTAGTGGGACATGGAGGGTTGTGACCGTGTATCGACGTAACATATGCGATGCCGATGACGTCAGTCCAAGAACCAAACCAGACATAGCCAACTATTTCCTTTTAAACAGAGCTAGGGGCAAAACCCGAAAGGAGCTTAAATCAATCCATACTTCCCTTCATCATTGGAAAAATTGCATTATTGAATCTCTCACCACCTATAAATCCACTACTCCGCACTATCCGCACTATCCGCAACCATCACTACCATCATGTCCGCCGCACGCATTACTCCCATCTTCAGGTCCCGCGTGGCCACTGCGCCCCGATTTGTGGCCTTCCGATCCATCTCCTCTACTCCCATCTACCAGAAGAGCCCTGTCGACGCGGCCAAGGACACCCTGAAGAAGGCTGATGAGGTGGCCTCCAACGCAGCTATCAAGGGTATCAACCAAGGAGGTATGTTCAAACCCTGGGAGACATGTAGCAGTCGATTTTCAAGAGAAATGCTAACGAAAATTTTCAATCCAGAGAAAGCTGCCCACAAGATCCAGGAGACAGTCGGTTCCACGAGCGAGGCTGCCAAGTCTGAAACCGACTCGTTGAAGAGCGAGGCAGAGAAGAAAGCGGGCAAGGCCAAGGGTGAGGCTGAGCATGTCGCGGGAAAGGTGAAGGGCAAGGGAGAGGAGGCCGTGGGCGAGATGAAAGGCAAGGCTGAGGAGACCAAGGGCAAGGCCGAGGAGGCTAAGCGCAAGCACCTTGGCTAAGCATATTGCTTCTAATTAACCTTTCTGTCTTCGATAATTGTAACAACAACACATTGCATCGCGATATTGTCGCAACATACGGTTTTCCTTTTTGAGTATTGCATGTAAAAATGGCGTAGCTTTGATGCCGAAATACGCAACTCCCTCAAGATGGTAGCATGAGAACGTACTCGCGAGTACTTAACCCAAATCGGATCACATCCTTGTCCATTAATTCCATGTAGCGACCGGCTGGAGCAGCTTCGCCATTGACAGTAGAGCCATTGGCACTCTCGAGGTCAATGAGGTAGGGCTTGACCTTGCCAATTCGGTCGCCGTATTCATTGCGCTTCTCCACGAATCGGAATTGGATAGCAGCATGCTGTTTCGAACAGCTGGGGTGATCGATCGGGAAGTCCACGACAAGCCGTTCGCGACCGACCAGCCAGCAACTGCGTTCGCCTAACTCCACCATTTCTAGCAATTCTTCCCCTTTGAAAACATACATGCGCCAGGCTTCTTTCGCTGGTGGTTTGCGCGCCTCCGGAGGCTCATGGTATTTCAAGACAATTCCTTGTCCGTCGTCGGTTTGAATTGTATTGCTTTCAGCAGCGAGTCGGCCGGTGCTCTTGAAGTTGGGCTTTTCTTTATCCGGGGGAGGTGCGTCGCCTGTCTGCGTCACCTCGTTTGAGAATGCATCGTTTTGCGAAGGAAGTGGACCGCGTCGCTCCAATGCCTTGGGGCTTGGGGATCGTTTGGGAGAGCGAGATCGTCGTCGCGGGCTCCGGTGTCTTCTCGATGACCGTTCACCATCCCGATCACGATCACGGTCTTCACGGTGTCGATGGCTGCGGTGTCTGTGTCTTCGGCGATCTTCGTCTGCAGAGCTTGTAGATCGATTCCTGCGTTCTCGAGGTCGTCGATCTCGGTCCCTTCGTCCAATCTCCCTTCCAGAAGGACTGCGAGACGATTGACGTCGTGGGCTATCCCGTCGAGAGCTTCGGCGGTCGTCATCTCGCCGACGCGAGCGGTGGTCGTCGCGGTGGTCTCGGCGTCGATCGCGGCTCCGGTCCGAAGATTGCGATGGTGAGCGTCGCGCTCTCTTAGTATCGATGTTCGATCCGGCCATTATTGCAGAAATAAGTCCCAACGAGGACGGCTGTAGATGCTAAGGTCAAAGCTTTAACTGAAGAATCCCAGAAGCTCCGTCTCCACGTGACCCGCCCGGAGCCCGGCCCAACACAGTGAGGGGATCACGCACACCTCCGCACTTCAAATACCTCGAGAGTACCGGAATTTTGACCGTGCTCTCTCCCAAAGAAAACCATGTGGCCATGTTTAGGAAGGCTAGCATTCTCTGCTGCGGGGGCGTTCAGCTTCTGAGCTCGCCAACAGCAACCTTGCCACTCACTCGTCCTAGCTTCGGAACTACAAGCCATAGACTCTGGGCTTCCCCGACCAACAGGACCTATGCCACTGCGTCGGACCCCCCGGAGCACGCATACTCATGGCCTACTACGCCGACCTTTACCCCGTACGACGTCCTCAATCTAAGTCGCACCGCCCCATACTCCAAAGTCCGTTACTTCGAGCTCGTGAAGATCTATCACCCAGATCGGCCCTGCAATGAGCATCCCCTTTGTCGAAATATCACCCCGGAAACCCGTCTCCAGCGTTATCACATCGTGGTCAACGCACATGAGATCCTCTCCGACCCCGATAGACGAGCCGCCTACGACCAGTTCGGGACTGGATGGAAACACCAGGCCAAACGATATAACACGGTAGCAGACGCAACGGCAGAGTGGGGCCCATACGGTCCAACAATCTATGCTAATGCCACCTGGGAAGACTGGGAGCGATGGCATAACCGCCACGGAGAGAAACAACAGAACATTGTCGACCATCGCACATTCACCCGGCTCGTGATCCTTCTTGTTCTCTTTGGAGGAGCTGTTCAAGCATCCTGGATTTCCCGGTTAAACACCGGGTATGAACAGCGTCTACGCGAGGTCAGCGAGGATTCGATGCGTTTCCTCAGTGGCCGTCGACAGCATACTGTTCAGCAGATGCCCTCTAACGATGCTCGTGTGCAAAGTTTCCTGATTCGAAGAGACCCGACTGGCTCGGGTCTAAAGGATGGAGAGCATGGTGTCTACGAGAAGGAACTCAGTCAACGTAACAACTCGCCTGGTGTAGACCCAGCGGGTGATCAAGCGGGTGACCGCCAAAAGGCGCCGGAGACAATGGAGACGGCGCAGATGGATGAAACACCAAAAGAGTCTCCAAAATGATTCGATCCGATTTGATTGCATGAAACCATAGTTTTGCATGGCGTCTACTAGAGTGGCTATCTATGTATCTAGGCCCTTTTGTTATTGACACGATTTAGGCCGCTGGAATACCCTGCGACACGGCACAAATTAAAGACCACTCCCAAACTTGAGAACAAGAGTAACACCTAGATGCGTGGCGAGTGTGTGGCTATGCTGAAATAAACCCTGGGACTTGTGTTCGTAGATGCGAGAGTGGAGACGCTTGATGCAGTGGAGACCGAACCTCGGCATCTGACGCCACATCTGAATCCGGTTTGTTCCCAGGAGTGATTTTCTACAGTTGAGTATATCCAATTCTCATCTTCCACCCTGGTGGGTTTTGGATTGTACCTGCCCAAGATGAGCTCAGCCAAGCATGCTCTCCGCATGCTGCCGTTGCTGCTTGTTCGGATTCCTCTGATTCTCAAGACTCTTCTCCTTCGTGGCGTTCACATGTCTCCCGTCAAAGGGAAGCAGGACCTGCGCACCGAGTTGACTGTCACAGTGATTCGCTCATTCATGACTTTCAACAAGCCGCTTACCAAAGTGCAAATAAACAGTATGCGCGATCCTGGGATCAAAGGTCCTATGTGGGTGTCAAAGATCACACTGCCAGAGCCAGAGTTCGATGTGCGCGATGCCGTTCTCCGCGCAATTGATGATCTGAACACCGGGGACGAAACTTTCGATGTCCCTGGTATCGCTGCTGTTGAGGCTGAATGGACTGGCTACCGCAGTGGCGTGGGAAAGAACACCCCCCAGCCTGATCTCTCGGAAGCCGAGAAGTACGCTGAGCTGCGAAAGGAGTCGCCGTCTGATATGACGATCTTGTATTTCCACGGTGGTGCCTACTTGTAAGTGTATCTTCCCTTAGGAGATAATCCGAACATCGACTAATCAAGACTATAGCCTGATGGATCCATGCACGCACCGCGTGCCTGTTGCGCATCTCTCTCATTTGACTGGTGCCCCAGTCCTCTCAGTGCGGTATAGACTCGCGCCGCAGAATCCATTCCCTGCTGCGCTGGTCGATGCCCTGACAGCCTATCTGTCACTTATTCACCCACCACCAGGCGCATTGCACAAGCCCGTGCCAGCGAACAAAATCATCGTGGCCGGCGACTCTGCTGGTGGAAACCTATCACTCGTCCTGCTCCAGGCTCTGATGACTCTGAAGCGCGCATCGCGACCAATCCGCTTCCACGGCAAGGAAGTTGACGTTGAGCTGCCCGCCGGCGTGGCTACTACCTCGCCCTGGTGCGATGTTAGTCACTCAATGCCTTCCATCGTTCGCAATGCCAAGTATGATTACCTAAAAAGTCCGGCCGGGTCCGCTGAACATCCCGACGATGTCCCCTTTACTCCGCTTCCATTCCCTCCAGATTCGCTGTGGCCTATGTCTCCTCCGCGCGTGGACATGTACGCCAACGCGAACATGGTGCTCCACCCCCTCGTATCCCCATTGGCCGCAAACCCGGATCTCTGGAAAGATGCACCGCCAGTGTTTATCTCGACCGGAGAAGAGGGCCTCACAGACGAAGACCTAATCCTCGCCCGTCGCATGCACCAGGCAGGTGTTCCCGTCATCACAGAGCAATTCGAAGGCCAGCCCCACTGCCACGGGTTGCTATTTATTTCGACACCGACAGGGAAGCGGTTCTTCAAGGGAATGGCGGATTTCTGCCGTGATGCTGTGGCTGGCCGTGTCACACCAACAGGGTCCCTGACCTGGGTTGGCTTCCAGGTGCAGTCGATTCGGGAGATTCCTCTTGAGAAGGCTTGTGATATTAGCGATGAGGAAGTCGAGGCGCGTATGCGCCGGAATCTGGAAGCTCGTATTGAGGCTGAGAACGAGCTACGGAAGGCGTGGAGTGAGCGGGCTCGGCTTTGAGTATGCTCACTCTTAGTCTGAGCTTGTGGGTGGTTATCTTGTACATTGTATGTTTGATACCCCTATCTATTGCTCTTATTTTAGCAGATCTATAATTCAAATTCCACGAATCTCCTTCAAATTTTCACTTGATTTCGGGGCATATGTAGTAGACAAAACGATGTGGATTGGTCCTTTGTAGATCAGGTCATGCTGGTCGAACAAATGCCGTCGATCGCGATAGACGGTCTCTGTGTTCCCCGTCCCTTTGGTGATTCTGACTTTGAGCCTCGGGTGCGATGCCGGGCGCGTGGCGCACGATATTGCCGATTATGGTGTCACCCGCGGCGTAGCTCCAATATGGAGATGCCGCGAGCTCGATCTTGAGAAACCAATTATGAAACGGTCCTACTGGTGGTATTATAGGGAGCAGTGGCGATGTTTGATTTATTCTGGGGTAGATACCTGGATAAATAAGGCGAGCTTGCGTATTTGCGTATGTGGAGGCTGTGTCTGGCAGCTGAAGATGTTTAGGCTAGCCTCAGTTAGTTCCCCCTTAGCTAATCACAATTTCACAATGGTCGAAGAAAAGAAAAACTTGATGATTGGAATCCTTTCAAGTTCGATTAATGAGCTATCATTCGAAAAAGGTAATTAGCTAAGTATATTTCCGCAACCATTCCATATAAGAGCAAGCCCTAATTGCCTTTCCGGGATATCTGATAGAAGAAAAAACGCCTTGAATGCTCTGCCGGTTCGTAACTAAACAAATTCATCATCATCCATCGAGGGCTGGTCCTCTTCCCACCTAGCGGGGGCCTCATTGCGTTGCGTCCACACAGGCGCCTTTGGCTCCTGGGGTGGGAGGGATGGGGGCGCAGGCGCGATGTTCTTCGCATTAGGAGGCGACAGCCAGGGAAATGAAACGGAAGTGCCGTTGATGCGAATCTCGCCTACAAGTTTGCCCAGTCCAAGCTGCGGCTCATCCACATAACCATCCCATACACCCAAAAGCTGCGCAACAAGACGAAAGACAGCTACGCCGATGGTGATAAGCGGTGCTAGCAATGTTGACAGGTGAGACCAGCGCCAGAACATCGTAACTGCCACAAAAGGAAACACGGGAGCATCGGGTTGAAGGCAATAGCCGTCGCAGACGTCGGAAAAAATGGGGTGGGAGTACGCCTCGCACATGGCGCATTCGACGACATACCAGCTCAATGACACAAAAGTGACCCAGCCGAGTATGGTCAGTTGACGACGCCCAGACACGGGATTTCGCTTCCACAAACAGGGAAGGGGGATGGCGGCGTAGACGCGACCATCAAAGGGTATAAATTGGTTACCACCGGGGTGTACTATTCGAGAACCGCTTGGTGGAGAAGTTGGCCTGGAGGAGAGCTCATTGTCTCGAACAACATGCTGCTCCAGACTGTTGAGGCCTTTCTTCACTTCTTTGATGTTTCTTGCCAAAGATGACAGCTTGTCATGCAACCTGTCCATATCCACGGAAGGCGAAATGTTTGACTCGTCTTGCTGGAGATTTTCGAATATTTCTTGCTCCCTTGCGGCTTCTTCCTCCTCCTTAGTGAGATCAGTCTGGTCATTGATTATAGCGTGAAGGTATTCAATGGTATCGTCACTCAAGTCCAGATCTTCCTTGCCAGACTTGACGTCTTCCATGACTGTTTCGAGGCCACTCTTTGGCAGCTTGGGTCGAATCACGGACGGTCTCGATCGTTTAATAGGTTGAGCATCAGGGACGGTCTCCTGCTTTGTTTTCTGCTCTGGACTCGGCTGTTCGACCTTAGGCTGGACATCCACAGATGATTTCGCAGGCGGCTTCGTCTGCTGGGTCGACACTTCGGGCTCTGTTGGTGGCGGCGGGGGGACGATGTCCTTGGTCAGATCCTTCGGTATTTCGGCGACTCGCTCAGTCATAGGAGTGTCAATCCACGCTCCGGTGACTCTAGGTGTCTTGTCGTAGATTTTCCTTTCAAAATGTTTCGGTGGCTCTGGCGTCTGCATCGATTCTAACTTGGGACTTTCAGTCCTCGATAGCCTGCGTAACAATTCTTGTGAATCTCGCTTCGTTGGGTTTGGTTTGGTCAATGTGGAGTTTTTGTAAACCACGATAGGTGTGTTGGGAATCGGGGCACCGTCGCTTGGTGCTGCAGTCTGGTCCAAGCCAGACGGCCGTTCATTCTTGCTGTCTTCATCGGCATGCAGATTGACGTTGCGTTCCCCAAGGGCACTTCGGTTCCTCAAAGCTGTCCTTGAAGTAGGTGGATCAATGGACGTGGATCTTGATGCGGCCGTTTCTTCTATCTTCGACCTCGAGTATGCAGCACGATCCCGGTTCTCTTTCTCCTCAGTCTTCTCCTGTGTTTCTGAAGCACTGCTTCCGCTGACGTTCCTAGTCCATTCGTGCCGCCGTGCCGCACGACTGCCCCAGGTACGCGGGAGATTCAGAGACGGACCGCGGTCGCCATCATCCTCAGAGACGAATTGGTCCTCCTCAACTTGTTCCTCCCGTCTATGCAGATTATTCGCAGTGAGAGCTGCCTGTTCCTCCCGCCGCTGCAAATTATCCGCAGTGAGAGCTGCCCGTCCACTGTTGGCTTTGCTGAAGATAGGAGAGTCCTTACCCGTCACACGCCGTAGTCGCTGCTCGTCCCTGCTGTAGTCGGAAGTTCTCCTTGTAGAATGCGGTGGGTATCCCCCACTCCCATCAACTAGACCCAAGCCTGCATCTGAGTATGCGTATCCATCATGCGACCCCGAATATCCATTCCAGCTTCCATCTCGCCGACTGAGGCGACCTGCCGGGCGCGTTGCGGGCGCAGAATCCCAGTCGTCATACGCGACATAATCAGCTATCGTTCCATCCTCCTCAATCCTTCGGTAGACATCCGCAAGCTCCTCGGGTGGGTTCGAGGTCTCAGATAACGGGGAGCGTTGAACGAACGGCACGCGACTACGTCGAGGACTGGGGGTTGAGCCCAGCGGCGCGCCGTCATCGGACATGCTTGCGTGTGAAGCGGCTCGATATGCGCCAGCTAGAGTTCCAGTACGAAAGTTGTGTCGAGGACGCGTCCCATTCTGTTTGGATGAGAAGGCGTCTAGATCGAAGTCGTAGTTGGATTCGCGGGCGTGACCGAAGGGAGATTGGTGAAGATGGTTATTCGGACGCGCCAGCGAGAAATCATTCTTGCGGGGCGTCGACATGGCTCTTTCTCGCCCTGACATGGAGCTTAGATGAGAATCGCAAGTTCCCCAAGTAAACGCGACGGAGATCCCGCATTCCCCAAAGGGGTTAGGCGGCAACGAGCTTCATCCACCCTTGACAACTTGACACTTGACACTTGATCACTCTTCCCACAACTTGACGTGACTCTTTTTTACTTTCTGCGAAGCTCGACTCACGAGAACGTCACCTGTGACTTGTGACATGTGATCTTGTGACCCTCAACACGAATACAATACAAAAACCCAGGACGGTCCGAAAGCTATCTCGAGCACCACATACATATACACCATGGGCAAAGCCTCTCGTCGCAAGAAGACGCCCACGCCGCCTTCGGGTGCCTCAACACCAACATCCGGCCCCATCCCACCCTTCACCAAAGTCCCGGAGATCCTGAAACCCTTTGTCGAGCCACTCTCCCATGAGGAAGTATACCTCGTGCACATCGACACAACCCACAGCGATCAAAAATGGCAAACATTCCTCGTCCCTTCAATCGTCAACATCTTGGTCGCCGCCGTAATCGCCGTGCGCGTCTACATGGCCTTTAGCACATACCCAGCCCTAGTCAAGATGCTATTCGGGCTCCAAAGCGCGCTAAGCGTCGACACAGCCACCGTGTCCTGGATGCAACAAGGAGCCCTCGTTCTTCGCAGAACAGGAGCCATCTTCATCGACTATTTCCTCGTGACGCTCTTCCTATCCTGGCCGTTCAATTTCGTCCTCGGACCCGTGCGCTGGCGTCGAGCCGTGGGGTTCCGCGACCGCGAAATTATCGTCCGCCGAAGCGCAAGCAGCTGGAGCAAAAATCTCGAGCGCAATAAATGGATGCGCGATAATGAGGCTATGCGGGATAAGATCGTCGCGGCTGTGACGCCCGAGCGGATTGGAAAGACGGGCTACCTGCTCGTTGACGCGGATTGGAATCTGGACTATGATGCTATGATCTGCGCGCATCGACTAGTCGATCGGATTGCCAAGGGTGATGGCGTGCAGCTGGATGAGTTCCGGACGGCTGTGCTAGTCTATACTGATACTGACGGATGGTTGATTTGGCGTGTCGAGGATGAGAATACGCCTGCTGGACGGCAACGATCTGAACAGCGGGATCAGATCCTTGCATATAAAGACAAGTTGACTGAGATGGGGAAGGAGGATTTGTTCTTCCGCTGGGTAGAAATGGTTCAATGGGAAAGCTCGCAACCTGGTGGGTTTACACCGGCAAGGCAGAAATCTGCTATGCTTCAGGCGAAGCAGATGTTTGAGGAGGAAGGTGTGAATTTCAGTGGCTTCTGGGATGATTTGGGTGGTATGGAGGGCATCGATCTTGATGAGACATGATATTTCTTGGATCGGGATAGCTTTGCTTCTGAGATTTAGCGAATAAATTGGTTTCGTACGTATGCCTCGCTATTATTGCTTTCCGTCTAGGCAAGGGTTGGGAGTGCTCAAGTGCTCGTAGCCCTGCTTCTCTTGTGTTGATGTGGGTGCAGTAATTCACCCATGAAAGACCAAAGAAATGTCAAAAATGCTATCATTCATACTACTGGGTATCTCAGGCGAATCCCATCATGGGACATATATCGATGCCTCCCACCGCTGACCCGCGGGTTTGGGAGATCTAAAACATAAATAAACAACATGAGAAGAAAAGAAACAATCCAATATGCCCAATCACACCGGCAATCACTTCTTCCGCGGATCATCTTCGTGCCGATAGTCGAGCGACCATAGCTTCTCCCAAGGACGCGATCGTCCACCCCGGCGGGTGGATGTCGACCGCGACGGAGGCGACGCTGGAGACGTAGCGAGGCTGTCTGAACGTGGCTGTAGCAGGGATGCAGACGTACGGTCCTAGATAGAAGGGATTAGCCTGTGGCGCAGAGATAGCACCCGGGAAAAGCAGTACTTTTTCACGGGCCGAAGAGCAGATCGTGGCGAACCTCGTCGAATATTGGGTCAGCCTCTCGAGGCTGGGTGCGGGCGTCGGCGTCGGCACGGACAAGATCCGTAGCTGAGTCGTCGTTGGCCCTTTGCGAGGGCGTGGGGGTACCCCGTTTGGAGTTGGAGCTGTCGCGACGGCTGTCTAGACTTTTGGACAGAGTCTGCGCGACAGTGCTGTCTTCATTCGGGCGCTTCACGCGGATGCTGCCTTTAGCGTCGACATTTGCAGACGCAACGGTGCTTTTCGAGATTCCCGGAGTAGCGGGTGCGCCGGGCTTTTCTTCCGTCGCATCGATAAGGTACCAGCGAAGACCATCTGAAAGCTCGAAGGGGTTTTCGTCTTCCAGTAGTGAGGCACCGTCGCTGGCATCGCCGAGGGAGCGTCGGTCGGGCCCAACACCATTCAGGGATCTTGAGAGATCAACTACGCGCTCCTCGATCTTGTTGATGCGGGCAAGAAGCCAGTCTCGCGCTTGGAGTTTGTGGGTATCTTGCTCGCGCAGGAAGTAGTGTGGTGCGCCAACGTTGAAAGCCGCCCATGACCGAATGGCTTGGTTGCGAGTCGGCAAGAATAGCGCGAGGTCTCCTTCCTTAAAGGAACGATAGGCGATCTTCTCGTGAGCTTCGCTTTGCACCCGATGATACTTGTCGCGATAAGGCTTGTATGTTTTGGCCTCTTTCGACCATTTTCGGGCAAGGGTTTCGATGTCCTTCATGCGTTTGATGACCGCATCACCGAAGATGGAGACGTCGAAGTGAGCCAGGCTTTCGATGAAAGTAGAGAACTTGGCCTCTTCCTCTTCTAATGTCCCGGCTTGCATCCAGCCGAGTAGCGAGGTATCGGGTTTCACTGAAACAATGCCAGACTGGGCTATGCTTTCCCCGAGACCAGACATAGCATTGACCTTGGAAGCTCGTTGGATAACAAGCTTGCCATCTTGCTGGATAACTGCGAAACCTAGCTGTTCAAGGACCCATTCTAGTTTCTCAATTTGCCAGTACAGTTGCCTAGAAAGGTCGTGAGACTTTGCTCCTCGGGCCTCGAACCGTGCCACAGCTTGGCGCTCTGTCTGCGAGAGTGCTTCGAACCTCTTCTCCCACTCCACTTCTTTTTCCTGGAAGCTCTTTGCCCGTGATTCAGCATCGGCCAATTTCTGCGAAAGGTCTGCGTGCCTCCAGTCTTCCTCGGAGCCGTTTTCACCTGCTGGCGATTGTGACTGCAAAGAGCTCAGCTTCGAACGCTCCTGTTCCAGCTCAGCTCTTGCGTCATTAAGCCCCGTTCGGGCTTGAGAAAGCTCTTCGTTGAGGCGAGCCAATTCAGTTTCACGCTCCTCGGAATTCTTGGTGTGCTCCTCTGCTTCGGACTCGAGTTGCTTGACTCGCTCATCAAGAGACTTATTCTCAGCCAGCGCCTTTGATGCACTATCCTCGGCATTCCTAGCATGAATTGAGAGCCCCTCGGAAAGCACCTCAATAGCTTTGATAATATCAGGGAGTTCCTCGGGCACGGCGCCTCCAGGAGACAAGCTCATGAAGGCTGCCTGGAGAGAGTTATAATTGTCCTGGTCTTTCTGGTTCCAGATGGTCTGCTGGCGCTCGAGTTCGTTAAGCTTCGTCCACAGCTCCCGCTCTTTGTTCTCATGAGCTTGGATGCGCTCATTGAGATCATCGACCCTGCGTGCATCCTCGGCAGAAATGTTCTGGGCACCTTCCAGATCAGCCTCGAGTTGGTGGATGCGTTCGTCGGTCTCTTGCTTCTCATGGTCACGACTGTCCATTATCCTATCGAGTTCCTCCTCGACTTCTTCATTGCGGAGCCTGAACTTCTTCGCCTCCGCCTCAAGGTATCTGCGTTCATCCTCGAACTCTCGCTGGCGTGCTTCAAGGTTCCCAATAAGATCCTTCTTGGTAGATTGTGCTTCTTGGTACTTGTCAGAGCTGGATTGGCGCTCCGCGTGAGCCTCCTTGTGTAGTCTCTGGACATTATCCTTCTCTACTGCCAGTTCAGCCTCAAGTGCCACGATGCGTTGGACAAGCGCCCTGTCCTCCGGGGACTGGGTCATCGAGACACGCCTGGACGAAACTGAAGAGCGTCGTGATAGAGTATCCGGGCGTGGAGATCCCGGGGGATTGGGAAATTCAGATCCAAAATTGCCGCTGGACGGGCGACTGAGATGGCTTTGGCGATGAAGCAGATCCTCCAATTTGCGAATCCGGCTATCCGACCCTTTGAGCTTATCTTCCAATTTCGTTTTCTCCTCTTGGAGACTCCGAACCATGTCATCCCCGCGAAGTAATATAGAGCTTCGACTTAGATCAAATACACTTCCGTTTTTGAATGCTTTCGCGCGCCGTCTTTGCTGGCGAGTGGGGGCATCTAATTCCTTGAACTGTTGCGATAAGTCATCCGCAATATTATTCAAGGAATGCTTTGATCGTAGGTCTCCAATATAAGTTTCGATTTCTTGTCGGTTCACTTCGGGCCATTCATCTTCTTGCCCTTGCAGATTAATCTCGATTCCGGGGGCAGATGAGTCCGCAGAAGAGATAATATCCCCCACGGTTTTGAGCCATTTCTTCCGGCGACGCTGTTCTTCATCTTTCAACACAGCCATCTCCTCGGCCAAAGTCAGGGAGTCGGTCTTGATCTTGTCACTCCATTCCCGCCGTCGCACCGACTCAATTAGGATGGATCCGTAAAGCATCGGCATCTGAAAGACATTGTAGATTATGTCAAATGAGTTGCTATCCACATCCAAGTTGACCATACGAGTATGAACATCGGCCAGTCGTGATGTGATCAAGGAAATGGTGCGCATATGCTGGAGAGCCCTCTTTTCTGCAGTACCACGGCGTTGCACAGCCTGTTCCAAGGCCTGCTGCATGTCTGCACCGAGTTCCAACAATGACGGAAGGAGATTTTGAGTGTGGTTGAGCGCAAGCCTGGAGACATTCGCGAGCATTTTCTGGTTGTTCGGGAGGCCGAGGACATGTTCGTAGTCGGAGCCGATCTTCTTTGCAATCGTTTCCACCTCCTCAAGCAATCCCTCATCGCCCTCGCCGGGTGACGTTATTATCTCGTCGATCAGTTGTTGGGTGTCTGATGCGATGCCACTGACAGTGTTCTCGATATCCTGGACCTGCCCAGCAAAGCGTGGTGAGGCAGATGCAGCCTCTGATCCAGCTCGTTGGACCTCGTTCGCATCGACAAAGTCACGAAGAGTCCCCGTAGGCCGGTCTTTGTCCATCTTTGGAGTAGACGGGCGGCCGACCAGAGGAGAATCTTTCCGAGCCGGGATCTTCTCCAACGTCTCCAAAGCCGCCTGCCAGCCATCCAGGGCGGATTGCTGCTCTTCCAAAAGGTTGTTCGCCCATTCCTGTGTCTCCTGGAACCGATGCTCGAGTGTTCCCACGTGGGATTTTAGATTCTCGAGGGCGACGCCAACTGCGCGATTGATGACATCAGTTCGCTCGTTGTGCTCATGTATGCTCTTGTTGGTGTTTCCACAGCGGCTGGACAAGTCAAGAGCCCAGCCCCGTCTCATCATGAAGAGGTCCCGCCACGCCTGCAGGTCGTTTTGGTTTGTTAGGGAGGCCGGAGGGTTACTCGGTTCAAAGGGCTCGGGCGGAGGTAGCTCCGGGAGCTCGATCTCTCCAGGTTCGCTCACATACTGTCGGTCATAGACAAAAATCTCGGACTGTAGTATTCACACAGTATCTTAGTTTCGCTTTCCTTGCGTGTCAGGAAGGGGGGTGGCTTCATACCTCGGTGGCTAGGGTCTGGGTCTTGACATTCTTGCCGCGGGCAGTCATCAAGATCTGCCTAGCAGGTGGAATCGACGTACTTCGAACGATCCATGATTTGAGTGCATCCGGCCTGGGAACGATCAGTGTTAGTATGGATGCGCGAAGCTTGGAGACGAAGGCCGTCCCGCCATCTCTACAGGGAAGCATACGAGGCAAAAGCGACCGGATCAGCTAGTAAATGCTCACCAGTGTGAGCAATATAAATGTGCAAAGACATTCCCCCTCCTCAGTAGCCGAGCGTAGAAGCTCGAAATACCAGAGAAGTGGGAGGGGATGGGCTTTGAGGAGAGTAAGTAGGGAAGGGAAGCTCTGTCAGATCGACCACTCCACCGCCTCCGCGCCATATCACAAGCACGCGCGCGATTCACGAGGTCCTCCATGGCTACGAAACTTGGCCCGGCTCACCTGCTACCGGCGGAGGTAACCCTGCTTGGTTATGCTGCAGATGACTCCTGTGATATTGCACCGCTCACGGATAAAGAAGCTCTAGTCCTGCAGCTTGCCAATCAAATCCAGGAACAGCGCCTGGAGAAGGCGTTGCTAGAACAAGGTACGTGCTGTATCGATTTGTTTTTTTTTTCTCGGTTACTTTTTACGCTGGAAGGTTTGTTCGACTGACATCTTCGCAGAGCTCGAGTCACTTTCCGGTTATAATGTGGAAGAACAACTCGCGATCGCCGAGCGCGAGCTACTGGAGGCGCGATCTACCTACACCGTCAGGAGGAAGGCCGTTCGTACCATCCTCATGACGGATCCCATTCTTAAGGCCGTTCACCTGAAAACTACGTCTCCGCCCGAACGGTTTGTGTCCCCTAATTATCTTTGCGTTCTTTGTGTCTCATGAAGCCGCACAGGGCCTTACTTCGTCTTGTCAACCGCCGTGATGTGCTTGCACTTGCACATGAGAACCTCGCATCGGCACATGACCTAATATTAAAGCAGCTTTCCAACTCCGAGGTGGAGAATTTACAGATCAACAAAGAGAATCAGGAGCTAGTGCGCGAGCTTCTGGAGCTCACGCGTCAGGATGACTCCTGGCGGGAGAAATTGCAGGACGCAACTCTTGCATCACAGCTGGATGATCTTGAAGCCGATCTCAAAAAGCGCAAGGCACAATGGGAGGTTATGAAGAGCGTTGCTAGTGCCATGGTGGTTGGCAGTGGGCTTAACTGGGCTGAAGATGAGAAGCTTCAAGCTCTGGTTCTTGACGAAAGTGATGACTGAGACGCGTCTGGATGTTTTGATTGGCCATACCCCCGGAGCTTTGGAGCATAAGGCGCTATACCCAACTCATTAAGGTTGAATTTCGTGGATGATTTTACCGTTTCGGAGCTGCCAAGGCAGGTTAATAATAGGAGAGGGCTTGAGTGTGGCCGTGTAAGACTTCTGACCCACGCCTTTCATCACCGCACCCGCAATGACGGAGTGGAAGGATGAGAGAGGCGAGCTGTGGACTGGGTGTGCACCAGTCAGGACTGTTAACAGTCTCTTACAGTACAGTAGATTGTAGCAAAGTTAGCTGGATACGTAACTGAAGAGACGTTTTCTGTGGTCAACAGAGCTGTGGCCTTGAAAACCCGTCCAGTATTGCAAGAGATACAGGATTGCAAGAGCAATACGACGCGGCGTACGGACTCTATGACGCTCTCCTCCCGGAAGAAGTGGAAGGCTTGTAACTTACGGTACGGGGAGTATTGGGCGGTACCTCGTAATGGCGGTACTTTGCTGTGTAGCCGATGTACCGGAATGTTGCAACACTCAGGGAAAGTACTCTATGTACACACCCTTGCTCTGAAGATCTGGACTTCTGTACTGCAGTTTGTTGCACATTAGAGCTTCTGCATTGCCCTATTCCCTAGCAGGATACAGTCTGCAGACTCCACTTGCAACATGACGGGCAGTGTCTCCGGAAGTATCTTTTGGTCAAAGATACCGAGGAAGTCGTAGTCGCGCCCTCGTGATAAACAAGATCAATTGAGCTCCGATTTGCAGTCGGACTATTTGTCCTAGCCTGTTTAACAGTAACTTGGATCGCGATCTTCGGGACAAAATACAAATCACCGAGAAGCGGCCGCGTTCATTATTAATGGTACCGTGTCGCTATTACCATAGTACCGCGGTCTCTGTTTTATTATTCGGGGCGATAATCCGATGCTGGGTACCTGGGTACCCAGCTACGGCCGTGTTTCCAATCGGCGGTTACTCCAAAAGGGCAACGCCACGCTTATGATTGAGCAATGCTTCGGTTGCGTTTCCAGGGAGCCCTTACTTTAGACTAGCCCGGGGAAGCCGCGCTATTACATAGTACAGGGCCCCGGGCGGATAGGGTACTGTGCACTCCGTGCTCCCGCTACAGGTCGTTTTCTGTGCTCACACGCACTTGACTAGGAAAGGGCGATTTGCCCGGAGCACGGATACATTGATCCAAGGTCGTTCCAGCGGTGACTCGTCGACTCGGGCTTATTGCCAGTACAGCTAGGGCACTTGGACACTATTGCGCAATCGCAATTAGTCACCTGGAAAATTGATTGCAAGCGAATCTGCACGTAAAGGGCTGCATATTGTAAAGGAGGCTTTGCAGTGAGCCTGTAAGTGAGCCCGTGAAGGTAGCTAGGTACTGGCAGCGCTGGTGTTTACGACAGGCGTTTACGAAGAGACATCTTTACGACAAGCCCTACAAATTTCCTAACAGCTTTTCAAACAGAAACGGCTCGTTCAGATTGAACCTGAAGCATGTCTACAGCTTCGATTTCAATTAGATACCCATTTGACTATCGGTGGGCTCGATGTGCAGGGAAGAAGGCTCACAGTATCGTAGAATGCGTATTGACTTGGTACTGGGTACTTGCCTGGAGGTCACTTTACTATGGGTTACAGCGTACTCGGTACGACGGCTGCGCGGTTTATGGGAATGGATCAAGGCGTATTTCTCCACCGCGAGATTGCTCAAGTATGTTACCGTTTCGTACGGGGAGCTGGAGACACAGCAGGATCCTTACAAAAAAGCTTAGAGGACGATGAAAAAAGCGAGTTATAGCGAAAGAAAATGGAAAAATCGAGAATAAGTGACAAAAAATACGAACTACTATACCCATATTGTCTATTATAGTGAAGCAGCGAGACAGGGCAGGCAACGCAGACAGGAGAGGCAGGTAACGATACATGACATGGAACACGGTACATTCCCCAGTCAGCAAACTGCCCTTGCTGTGCAGCCCACCCTTTACCCTTTTCCCCCTCTCGCCCGTTTTCCCCTACTACTACGCTGCCCCCCTCTCCTCTCTCTCTCTCTCTTCTTCCTACACTACGCTCCTAAATTTGACCATACTAATCAGGTACTGCATATCCCCCCCCAACTATATCAACACCCGCCATTTGAACTCCCCATTCTCAACACCACCACCTTTCTCTTTTTTTTTTTCTCGTTCTTTTTCACCTTGAATCTGTTTTTTAATGATAATGATTCTTTTTTTCCTTCGCGCGACCGTGATCTCGCAACGTTGTCGTCCTGCACCTTAACGAACCACCATACTAATCGGATCTCTTGAATTCAAATAGGTCAATTTCTCACACTTTCTAAAACAAATTCAAATGTGAGTTGCCATTTTTTACTCGAGTTTTGGAGGTGTTTCCAAGCTCAATCGGACGATCTGGGCGCGCGCCTCGGAACGCGTACAAACAGCGCGTCGCTTTCTGTCGCGCGCGACAGTCGCCTGGTTGCTGGTTGCTCTTGTCCCATTCACTGGTCTCACCTCCCTGTCGTCGCTCTTTGTATCTCCCTGTTGTTTGATCAATTCGCGTCCCCGACTCCATTCAGGTCCTTTCGGCCGAATATAACACCAAGCTCCATCAACACTAAATACTAACTGTCTATCACAGCCACCATGCCTAAGGAGAAGACTACCACTACCCGCAAGGGCGGCAAGGAGCGCGTCCAGCGCCGCAAGAAGGGTATGTTCATTTCGCAATCGCGAGCGGGCGCAAGCTGCGCCGTCTGAGTTCTGAGCTTATTGGTCCTAACCTCCTCCAGACCCCAACGCCCCCAAGCGTGGTCTGTCTGCCTACATGTTCTTCGCCAACGACAACCGTGACAAGGTCCGCGAGGAGAACCCCGGCATCTCGTTCGGTAAGTCATGTCCAACATGCGCACTTGTGCTCCGCTAACACCCACCACAGGCCAGGTCGGCAAGATGCTTGGTGACAAGTGGAAGGCTCTGACCGAGACTGAGCGCAAGCCCTACGACGAGAAGGCTGCCACCGACAAGAAGCGCTACGAGGAAGAGAAGGCCAAGTACCAGGCCGTAAGTCGTCCCACCCAGAACACAAACACAGTTCCCCCGACTAACACAAAAATCCAGGGTGAGAACGACGAGGAGGAGGAGTCTTCCTAAGCGCCTCGCCGCAAATCTCGATTGCGCAGCCGGCGTTTGTGTTTATTTTCGCTAATTCTTCTCGGATTCGTTTTATCACTTACGGGCTTAACGGAATGGTCTCCACGGTGGTTTCTGCTTGCTTTATGATGGCCTCGAAAAGGCTTTCGTCACTTTCGACAGGGGGAACGGCTTTGTTTTTTTTAACTCCATCTTTCTGCTACTTTAGTTCTTGAGAGATGGCCGGACTGGCGTGTTGGGTTTCCGAAACATGCTGGTTATTACTTAGTCTCATCAATTCAACTATGTTTCCCTGAATCATTCATCTCGTACTCGAGTGTATGCACGACATAACGCTGGAAGTGGTCCAAGCTCCCATCTCGGTCCGGGGTACATATTCTCCGATTGCTCACGCCACCCGCCTGATGTCGTGCGCCCTATATGAATTACGAGGTTATCATAACGTTGCAAGAAAGTTAGATGTAGAGAAAAAATTGGGATATTATTTGAGGACGGGAAGTGAAATGTAATAAGATTCTTATTCCCTGGGTCGAAGTCCCCAATCCAGCTCCAACATGCTGTCCTCAAAACATTTGAAGTATAAACGGTGAGCGTATACAATGTCAACAAAGCAGTCGCAAACCCCAACCCAACTTTTATCGTCATGCCAATCATTACCAGCATAAGTCATGATTCATAAGATTCGATGATAGTAATCCCTACGTCAGGAGCGTCAATGCTGCATCCTCCACTGCGCCCACGAACGAATCGGCATCTAGATAAGTCATTAGTATGGACTTCCCAAACACAAACGGGAACTATTAATTCACCATCGCTAGAAGTAAACTTCAAAATATGCTCCCCCCGAGAGGTCACCGGTGGATTATAGTCTTCCGCCGACATCAGAATGATAGGTCTCAACTCACGCACCAGGACCGTACGGTGGTCCAAACGGCGAAGCCATCCGCGCCGGCCGAGGTGCGGTGTTATGAAGGCAGTCCAGACGGGGGTCCTATTGGGGTTAGATCCTCGTTCAGTATACTTTTTGAGATATGAGCTTACCGGTCCATTTCACTCATGTGGACTGATGCTTGTAGTCGTATGGCTCCAGATACAGTATCCTGGTAGATGCGCAGGGCGTGTCGATAGGTATCGTCAAGAATTTGCCTATACCGGGTCAACTAAATGGTTACGGTAGCTGAGTGAAATCCAATTGAATCAAACTCACCCGCCATAGAGCTCTTCTTCATCTTCCATTTCATGATCTCGGATGTTGTCAACGGGTCGGCCCGAGTCTTGGGACCGGAGAGCCAAGAATGTGGTGAAGAATACAACCATGCCTATTACACAATTATTAGATATGGCACGGCCGTTCAAATTGGAAATACTTACTTTCAATGGTGGTGAACTTGAGAGTAGCCCACAAGACAAGCTGGGTTCCGGCACGTCGTCTCCGACACAGTTGTAGACAGGATCCCTCCCGGAGAATTTCGAGCATGTTGAGGGGCAAGCAAAAGTACTCGCTGGGTTTAGTTCGACGGGGAATTTTGATGACGATTCGCACGCGGTGGTCTGTTTCTCGAAGGAAGAAGTAGATAGTCATGTTGGAAGAGTCGTTGAATGCTCTGTCAGGAAAGTTAAAACTTTGAGTATACAGCAGGATCAAGTAACTTACAGTTGAAGAAGCTGCTCGAATCCCTGCTCTTTGAGCACCGCCTTGACTGCAGACTGCGGCTCGCCGAAACACCCTGCCTTATCTGAAGTATTCGGAATAGGGGTTCCAGATCCATAATTAATGAACGCCTCTTTAATCCAATGGTATTGGACGGCATCAGAATGGGTGGATTGGGTAGTAGCCGTGGTCGTAGACGTAGATCCCGTCATTGTCGAGCTTAGCGCATCCGGCGAGTGCGGCGCCTCCGGTGCGGCGGGAATATCGAAAAATGGGTTCGAAACTGGCGATAGAGGCGAGAGAGGTGACTGAGGAGACAGGTGCGGGGGACGCGGACGCTCGAAGGAGCGACGGCGTGGCCGACGATCATTGACCGGGCTTGGAGGATCGGTGCTATCGCTCGAAGGCGGGTTGCGATTCAAAGACATGCGCGCAAAGCGTGCAGCAACACGCTGTTCTTGTGAAGCCATAAGTGACTTCATAGAAGCACGATATCCCGCGATAAGTGGCAGATCGTGGCCGCGGCTTTATACAAGTCAGTATATGGTCTCTGGCTGTTCTACGACGATGGATCTTACTCTTTCATCAAATCCCCGATCTCTCGCAGGAACGTCTTATACTGTGCCAGGCGAGTGCCTAGGGTATATTGCGACTCTTCCCAGAAGAAACCGGTTAAATCCAGCCAAACCCGCTTGTAGCCCGCCTGGGTGTCTTTACCACCGTCGAGACGGCCGAAGAAATCGAGGATATCCTCAATAGTGTACTTCAGGCTCAAGCGCACCAATTCCAGATCACCCTGAACAAGAGGCCAATTGCGGCGATAGCGAGGATCCTTGATCAGGTCGGCCAAACTGCCTAGGGTCGAGCTGAGGGCATAGAAATCGGACATAAGCGCCGTCACTTCCGTCGCATGCTCGGGAAGAGGGGCACGGAAGGTGCTGAAGCCGGCGGCCGCATCTTCGCACTCATCGGCAGACAAGCGCAGATCCATCAGTTCAGGCCATGGGATGAGGAGAGAATACGAGAGAAGTGCGAACACACAAATCGACGGTTTTCTCACGTGCAGATTGCGGCTCTTCTCGCTTTTGACGTGGTCGCGCAGGAATGGCGGGGCCAGTTGGGGGAGGTGGGGTGGGATCCTTCACCCAGGTTGAGCTGGTGCTGGGACCCTCTTGTCAACCTCGTAGATAAGACCGTGCCATTGCTCATGTATCAGACACTCTGCCTCGGGGGTAATATGAGTGTGTAGGTATTGATTGTTCTGGTACAAGTCCATGGTTCCCCCACTTTCGAACCAAGGGTTCATCTCCCCCACACATCAAGGTTTGGAGTAGGGCACGGTGAGCAGCCATGGGGAAGTAAAGGGACGGGGGATCTCAGATGGACCTCAGCTTATATAGATCACTCCGACCCAATACTGAGCAAATAACAACAGTGTTGCCTATACTACCCAAAGTGAGGCTGTGCACTCCATGTACTTTTGGGGCGCCTAGCGCGATCGGACCGTAATATTGTCTTGTGCTTAGCCTGAAATTGACTTTCGAGGAGACGAAGACGCCCATTTGGAGCCGGTGTGGATCAGCCTTATCAGCCTTGAAAAGGCTTCGCTCTACTACATCTACTGTCTTGCTTTTCTAGAGATGGGCCATCAAGTATTCAGGGAACAACCCCCAGATCTTACGGCAGAACAGACATCTTGATAAGCAGAATCATATGGACTACAAGTTCTCCATGGACATCTGAATCGGCTATTTGAGAGCCCATCACATGCCCCATTGTACTCGCTCCCAGAATGGTATATCGCTAAATGCACAAAACCGATCCCATTTCCCTACGTACTTGTTGCCTCTGCATTAGGGAAGCCACTCAAGAATCGCGCGGCCAACCTCTTACTCCGCAGCTCCTGAACCTGTCGTCGCCGGTCATCAAGAGTAGCCTGGTGTTCCGCAGCCCTTGCTGACAGTCGATCCCGCTGGCGCTGGGTCTCCTCCCGAGCGTGTTTCAACTCCTCCATTTGCTTCTTTCGTTCCGTTTCATCACGCGAAAATGCATAAAAGCCCGTTCCGCGGTTGCGTACTTCAGCTTCGGCATCATAGTGCCTCTGATCTGGCGGTGTAGCTGATCGGTCTCGACGCGCGGCGAGGCTAGCCATATGTGAAGCGATATTCGCGTCGGGATTGAATGCGTCTACTTGGACAGCTTCTCCATAGATCAGATTCTCCGGTCGATTCGGTCTCCATCGTTCTTGCATCGATTGCCCACGTTCTTCTTCCTCCTTTGCGCGCACAGCTCGAGCTGCCTCGGCCCTGGTGCCGCGGCGGGTACGACCCAATTCGTCTTCGTAGGAGATGATAGATGCATTGTCATCGTCTTCGTCCTCGGAGTCCTCCGATGCATCTTCTCTTTTGCGTTCCTCATTTGCCCATTTGCGATCGAAATCAACGAGTCCCTCTTTCTCCTTGCGCCGTAACCTCGACAAGTAATCTTCTTTCGTACCGGTGGGTGTGTCTTCTTCGTCACTACTGTTTCCCGCGAGATACAACCCCTTCTTCATATCCTCGTACTGGCGCACCTTCTCTTCCATGCGGCGCTTCGACCGACCCAGCGTGGCGTCATCGATGGTTCCGATGTCCTGACTTCGTTGATGGACTTGCTTCGAGACATGATGATCATCCTCCTCGAGATCCGCAGCAGCGCGCTTCTGTGCGCCTCTGTTTTGTTTGCCAAAGATGTCGGATTTGGGGTTCTTGGATGGTCGCTGACGGCCCTGAGTCGAAGTGTTGGAGTTCTGGGAGATGAGGGAGGAGAGTTGACTGGTGAATGCGAGGGTGGACGACGATGGGAGGTCTTGTGATTTTGACGTTTTGTCACGGCGCTTCCCGTACAGGGAGGACTGATCTGAAGCCATGGTATAGTATGTGTAGCTCTCGAAGCCTGCGACGAAGTGAAACTCGGCGCCGATAGTGATTGCGATAGCCGATAACAGAATTGGTGCCTCGCTTTTCTGGCGAAGATCGATTCGGATGATCTACGGTGGTAACATAGAGCACCACCACTAAGCACAGGAGTATAATTTGATTTGAATGATTCTTAGATATCTTCTAGAACATTTTTCTTACCTAATTCCTTAGCTGCTCACTAGATAGAGTAGAACGTACTAAGTCATTATTCCGAATGGCCGTAATCGGCCCTGAGTCAGCGCTGCCCCGCGGACCCCACGAGATGACCAGCTCGGCCATTTGTCTCGAATTTAATCTTTGCATTTCCCTAAGAATCACTTCTCTCGTATCTGCGCCATTCAATTGAGCGTTCCTCTACCCCAACTCGAATCAATTGACCCTCCATCATGTCTGCCACCCCCATTTATCTCGGCGTCGTTGGTAAGTACTCTATCCCAAAAGTAATTTCCAGCAGATGTACTAACCACTCAATCCAGGCGTCGGCGGTGTTGGTACCGCATTCCTTTCCCAGCTTGCTCGTCTCCCCAATGCTCCCAAGCTCGTTCTTCTTGCCCGTTCCTCGCAGACCCTTCTCGCTCCGGCACCGGCCTACTCGCCGGCGATCCCCCCGGCCGACTGGGCTACCGCATCGGCGGCTCCCTCTTTGACCAAGGCTGGTGCTCTGCCAGCTGAGGAGATCGCCACATACCTCGCTGCTGCTCCTGGACGCGCTATTCTCGTCGACAACACCTCCGATATCAACCTGGCCCGCTCCTACCCCACATTCTTGAAGAAGGGCATTTCCGTCGTCACCCCCAACAAGAAGGGCTTCTCAGATGATCTTTCCCTCTGGAAGGAAATTTTCTCCTCTGCCGCTGAGGGCAAGGCCCTTGTCTACCACGAGAGCACTGTCGGCGCTGGTCTGCCCGTCCTGTCCACCCTCAAGGACCTGGTCGCTACCGGCGATGAGGTGACCCGCATCGAGGGCGTCTTCTCCGGCACTCTTTCCTTCCTCTTCAACACATTTGCTCCCGCCTCTGGCTCCTCTAATGCCCAGTGGAGCGCCGTTGTCGCCCAGGCCAAGGAGCTCGGCTACACCGAGCCCGATCCCCGTGATGACCTGAACGGCATGGACGTTGCGCGCAAGCTCACCATCCTGGCCCGTATTGCCGGTCTCGAGGTCTCCCGCCCCGACTCCTTCCCCATTGAGTCCCTCATTCCCGACGAGCTTGCTTCCCTCCCATCCTCCGCGGAGGGCATTTCACAGTTCATGACCCGCCTGCCTGAGTTCGATGCTCAGATGGCAAACATCAAAGATGCCGCTGAGAAGGAGGGCAAGGTCGTCCGCTACGTTGGTAGCATCGATGTTGCCAATAAGGCTGTTAAGGTCGGTCTGCAGTACTTCGCCAAGGACAGCGCCATTGCTGGCCTGAAGGGCAGTGACAACATTATTAGCTTCTACACCAAGCGGTACGGTGCCAACCCTGTTATTGTGCAGGGTGCTGGTGCTGGTGGTGAGGTTACTGCTATGGGTGTGTCCGCTGATCTTCTCAAGGTCGTGGAGCGTCTGCACTGAGAAGTGTCTGTTAGATAAGAAAAGTTTAGATATATCACGATTGCAAGTCTTATGAGGCAAAAAGCATATTTCGAATTAATAGTAGGTGGAAGCATCGAAAGAGTGTTTGCAATTGTGATTGTAGAATACCAACTAAGACCGCATAAACCCCTTCACGGCCTCCCCCCAAACATCACCCCTCTTGTAGGAGTTCATAGCAGGTACATTCCCTTTCTTAAGCCCATCAGCCGCAACCACCAACTCCTCACCAAGCCCCTCATCCTTAATCCGCTGTATGGGATATGTATAAGTATGAAAAGCAAAGACCAAAGCCTTAGAATGGGGAAGACGATGCAAAGTCTGACGCTCACAGCGCAAAACCGTCTGTAGATATCAGCATCCTTCCAAGCCGCTATCAAACAATAATAGCATACCTTATCCAGATCCAACTCTTCCAACTTCATAGCCCTAGATCCCTGCTCTGAAGAAGGGCTTTCTTCTTCCAAAGACCCATGGACTTCTCCGAAAGCAGCAAACAACTCTGCACCGGTAGTAATACTCCAATTTACCCGCTTCACATACTTCCCAACTTCAACTCGCGCAAAGAATCGGTCCATACTGCGCTCTAATTTCTCTGCATACCCAGGTACCGGGCCGTGAATATCCGCAAGTTTTCGACCTAGTTTCTCACGCGGGTTGAATCCGGATGGGAAGCAGGTTGTGTAAGCTTGGAGTATATATTTCGGTTGGTCTGCCGATGAGGGAGATAGTTCGGGGAGGAGGATCAGGAAATCCTCATCGATAGTTTGCATTAGGATCTCGAGGGCTTGGATAGTGGGCGTTTCTGCTTTGAGGGGTGTTGGCCAGGTTTCTCCCGTGACGAGGTTCTCAAAAGCTCCGTTTTCTACTCTGAACATATTCGGATATCGGGTTGGGAGGTATTCGCCTAGTACAAAGGTGTATAGCTCGCTGACAGCGGCACGAATGAGGGTATCTGTTGTTTTGTTGCCGTCTGAGTTGACGGCGACTACTATATCGCGATGCTGCAGCAGTAATCTCTTGCGGAGGTTGAGACGATCTTTGTACGTCTTGTCTATAAGTATCAACTCGGATGGTTCGAGGATTTCAAGAGCTGACAACGAATTAGCCTGGTTTCATGTTTATGACGGGAATACCATGTTACCCATAGTCAAGTTGAACTTATCCTTCCCTCGAAATGGACGGAACTGCGGAGGCTCTGTGGATTCCCAGTTGAAGTCTTTCAACGGCGCAATTGTAGGAAGCTTTTCATCTGTTTCATTTGTTGGGGCTTTTGATCTCATTTTGTTCCAAGGCAGACTGCGTTGTCGGCTCCATCGCCAGGCCCAGAGACATGATCCTATCAACAATGCTCCAATCATCGACTGGAATGAAAGCGTCCCAAGTTGAAACGGCATTGTGTCTGCTCCGAGGAACGTTCGCGGTATTTTTGCAGGATCGCGGGATGTCAAGTATACGCTATGGTCAGATATCGGACTTGGGGATCTCTAGAGAGTAGCACAGAGTATAGTACAACTTTCAGCACGATTAAAGTGAGCGAGACCTGCGTCTTATCAGTCCCGGACATCTACTCCGCACGGACTCCGCAGAGGGGAATTGATAATCTCGCATCCACCTTCCACTTTCGCCAGCTTACACCTATCTTTTGAAGTCAAGTGAAAAATGAACATGAACAAATGACAACCGTCCCGAATAATGCATACGACCTACCCCGTGCCAAAGGCGGGTATTACTCGGCAAGTCAATCAGTATAAAACGCCATGACACGATACCAGGGAATCTATGAACAATAAAAATAGGGAAAAAAACCCCCATGAACACCATCGCAAGAAGAGATCAAGCTCGTGCAGTTCTGCGCTTGACGTCTCCATCGCCGGAATGTGCCCGTGCATCTGTGACAGGGGCTACATTCTCCTTCTCCGCCGTCCTATCCAACGATCCGTCGCGTGATCGTCCGCGCTCGCTTTCGTCCGGTTCCACGCTTCCTAGACGGAGAGATCGCCTGCTTTCCTCTAGGCGTTCGTTGAGACTTGGAGCGCGCGGCCGCTGTTGGCCACGCGCGCGTCCTCCAATCCATGGGAGTTCCCAGATGATCATTCGGTAGAGCCAGAGGCTGGCGTCAAAGACGATGAGCACTGCCCAGGGGACGATTGTTATTATGCCGAGGAGGATCTGTTGACAAGCGGGTGTTAGAGGAGAAACCAAGAGAACAGTTTGATCGCAGGGAGGTACGACGAACGAAGATGCGCACTGCCCAGCTCTCGAACTGAATGAGCTGCGGCGGGAGGATGGAGTACCACGCCATGGTTCAGTTTGGTGTTGCCGGGTTATTGAGATGAGAGATATTGCGCGCTTGAACTGGCGCCGGAATTGAGGCCTACGCCTCTTGTTTTATATGCCGCAGTCCAAGATCTCGATCATAAGCTCAATGGCTGGTTATCGGAGCTGGTTGTGTGGCGTGTTACGGTACCTCTCCGCAGAATCCGGGGTAATGGGGTGATCAGCGGGCAGGGACGGTGGTCTGAACAGTCGCAGAAGGAAGCTAGAGGCGCTCCAGGGACAGACAATGAGGTATTGACGTATGAGCGGAGATCGCGCCCCTCTCCGCACGGTCCCTTTGGTCTGGGGAGCTGGGTGACTGGGCTGGTCGAGATATGAAGAAGCAAGGCGGTGTCGGGAGCGAGGGAGGTTGAGCCGCGGCAGGCCGGATACTGGGGGATATCGTTGTAGGAAAGCTGTAATGGGCACAATCACGGACAGTAGTCCTAAGGGACAGCTCTCGGGATCGCGGAGTGGGATCCACCGTGGCAATCAACGGCAGAACGCAGAGCCCGTTTAGGCAACTAGTAAGCACCGCGGCTGCTATATGGCGATTCTACTTGGAAGAGGTACCTTGCTAATAGTCTCCGGTACGGTTGTATTAAATTTGTTTCCACCCCTGGAGTCTCTCAGTTTGGACTTAGCTTGATCTTCCAGTAGGCCGTATCACTATGCAATCTCGGCCTCGCGACCTGCTGGTCGGTATGTGAATGGCTTCGAACAACCTCTCTTTGACCAGTCATGAGTAATACCTGCTGAATACAAGAGCGAGACATGAAAACAGGCACGCCGCCTAGTATGGGGTATATTGATTTTATCCGGCGGAGTAACGAAGACATCATCTGAGAGCAAGTATAAAAATAGTGAAACACGCCAGTCCTAGATGCATATGTACAACACCGCAAGAATGCATTGAAGACCACCCACAAGCATGATACCTCTAGGCTTCTACCGTAATGATGATAATCCCGATGCCTCAAACTCCACTAGCAGAGAGCCCCCTCTAAATGCACCGGAAATGCAGATCGTGCGGATAAAACATGAAAATAACAAGAAAACATTACACAAGGGTGCAAATGTAAAATTCCGTGGGAAGGAGGGCAAACTTGAGGATCCAGCCTCATGAAAAACGAACACCCAGGCCATCATAATCAGGTCTAGGCGGGGAGCCACCACTCCTCGGCCGCCTGGCACCATAATACTCCAGCGGTGGAGCTGGCACATAGACATGACTTCCATCATGGTTCAGTGGTCCAGAGATGTTAGGGTGATATAGTTGATAGGTGGGAACATGGCGAGGAGTCTGGAGCCTGCCAGACTCGTGTAGCCGCTGGCGTGCATCTCGCACATCGACGCGATGTCCTCCAAATTGAAGTATTTGAGCGGGCTCGACTTCGGGGTTCCATGCTAAACTCATCTCTCGCAGTCGCTCGTCTACTGAGCCTAGTCTGGGGTGTGACGGAGGGATGGGCGGATATAGTGCGTCGGATTGGAGGGCGCTGTCTGCGAGGGAGCCTCGGGTCCAGTTGGTAGCTCCGGAGAGGGTCTGTGGTTGGGCCATGGATTGTTGGGCCATTTGGCTTTGTGTCATTCCTGGGGTGGCAGCACGTGTGATCTCGCCTGATTGTTGAAAACTTGGCGGAGGTGAGAACTGTGGTGGGTAACGGACTGGCTCTGTAGCCCAGGATTGATGTGAGAATCCAGAAGAGTTGCGCGTGAGAACGTCAGGGCCCGGACGCTCAGGAAATTGAGGGATGGGAGGACCATCAGAAAGAGTCACTTGGAGAGGCAGTGCCCCGGGCATGATGGCCGACGGATGGGGCACGGAAGGTGGTCTCGAAGCTGACCGTGAAGCTGGCTTCGAAGCCGGCCTCGAACTTGACCTTCTTTGACGCGGGACGGTGATACTGATATCTTCATCATATGGCAGTGGTAGCGGAGCATAGGGAAGAAGAGCAGGAGTACTGGCAGACAGCTGTTGAGCGGCGTGGTATGGCATGAGCGAAGGTGTACTGGCAGACAATTCTTGTACAGGATCGTATATGTTAGCGAGCGAAGAGCGGCGTGACTCCATGCAGGACCCAGGGGCAGTCTGGAGATCTAGTAGTAGCTGTTGACCGAAGAAATCACCTCCAGGCTCACTGTATCCCGACCGGGACAACGGCTCAGATATCAGCTCATGAGTTGTCACCTCGTGTGCCAGCGGAGAGGCAAAAATATAGCCTGCTTGGCCATTGAGTGATTCCGCAGAGGGTTTCATCTGTAGGCGTGAAGCTGGTTCCTGTCCCAACAGAGGGTACATTGATGCTGGTCGTCTTGGGGAATCTGCCTTCAGCATACGTTGAGCTGCCACGCTCGCATATGTCGGCATATTCTCTTTACTCGCCTGAGTAGGAGTTGCAAAAGTGTTCTGACTTTCAGTGGCTGGCTTGCCACTGCCACTGCTATATCGCCGGACGGCAGCCAGTGCTTTCTCAGCCGCCGAAGCCAAGACCGAAGAGCTTCCATTTTCCGATGACACGCGACTGGAAGAGCCTCGTCCTTGTACTGTAGAGATTTTGACCAACGGAGTGGCTGGTTTTGTTCCACGCAAGCGACGAATGCCTTGAGTTCGCTTTAATGACTGTCTATCTTGTGTTGAACGCAACTTAGGATGTCGGTCAACCAAGTGCCATTCTGTTACATCGGCTGGGACAGGAGAGCTTTGTGTTGTCGGAGGGGGCTTCTCCGTAGCCTGGCTCATTTGCGAAAGTGCCGGTGAAATCCGAGGAGCCTGCTTTGCTTCTCCGTCCGTCTCGTAGCCCTCTTCTGACTCGTAGCCAGCTTGTCTGAAGATGTGAGGGGGAAATAGATCCAGTTTAAACCGCGGGGGTGCCATAATTTGCTCAGGTGATTCTGCACGGGCGGATCCTGAGTCGGTCCAGTTGAATGTGGATTGACGTGACAGACCTTCATCAGCCGATGATTCAGGAAATGAAGATGACGAGCTGCTTGATCTATCGAAGACAGACTTTTGGTTGCGAGAGGTCTCCTGGGAAGAGCTGGGAGACATGCGATCGATCTCGTTGCTAACACTTTTCGTGAGTTGGCGTAGATATTCCCGCGCTTCTCGAAGGATTGGAGGATGTGAGCTCATTGCTGACTTTTTGGGAAAGAGCTCAGCCAAGCTCGATGCATGAGTCTCGTATTCTCTATAGTCGCGCACGAGACCACAGTCATGATAATGTGCCATCTTCTCTTTTGAAGTCTCGTAAGACTTGCAGAGGAACCGCGTAGCGACGATCAACCACGAGTCGTAGAATCCAGGATCATTCTTGTTGAGGGCATCTTTGTACTCCTCGTCCTTGATTCGGAGCTCATCTCGGCAAAATCGCTGCACCACACTGTGCATTTTGACAATGTCAACGACAGAGCTGCCACGATAAATTGAAAAGAACCCGCCGGCACTGCTCTCAGTCAGAGACTCGTTTAATCCTGGAATGCCAGGTGTAGGTGTCGCATCTATACCGATGTCATCACTTGAAGGATGTGCAGACAGGTCCGGGATGGAAGGGTTATGAGTATCCAAGGTCCGCTCGATCAATCCGTAGTGAATAAGAGTTCCCAAAGTAGTGTCAAGGTCCGGGTCTTCTCCTATCTGAGCACTAGACAATATCTCCGCATTTTCGGCATACATGGCGCCCTTCCCGAGGTTGATCATGCCTACCGGGACATGGTGACCAAGGAACGAGAGAAGATTGATCAGATTCAAAGCCTGTCGGAGGTTCAGGCGGTATAGATCATTCATGATGCTCAAGAATGGCTCGGCAAGCTTCTTGTCTGTCACTTGGTACTTGACACGGTATCTCTCGATTGGCTTGCCCGTCGCGTTCAGGCGATGACCAATGGCATGTATGGCAAGTGGAAGACATTCGTAGTATCCAACTAGCTCAGTGGCCTTATGCACCTGCACCTGCGTTGCCTTTTTGATTCCCAAATCTTTGAAGAGGAGCTTACGAGCATCTTCAACTCGCATCCGGGGCATCGATAGGCAGTATGGTTCGAATAGACGTTGCTTCTTCCGTAACGTGGCATCGATCGAAGTATAAATGATGCTGCACCTCTTATTCCAGGGGAGAAAAGGTCGAAAGTCATTGATATCATCATCGCGATCAAATGAAATCCCATCAAATATCATGAGCCACTCATGACGCGTCTGAAGCCAGTTCCTAACAGCGCTCACATAGGACTGGGTCTTTTGATACTCAAGGTCATGGGCCTCCTTGTGGTCGATCAGCGTGGCTGCTTGTGCGATTTCCCAGAAGCATTTATATGACGACTCGCGGGACTTGGCATCGATCCAGAATATACCGCCTGGGTAGTTCTCGCGCTGTGCAAAGACGTACTGTCGGGCCAGATGTGTCTTGCCAGATCCCGGAACGCCCGAAATCAGAACGGCCATCGTTCGGTCTGCGCGTGCTCGCGCCTTAAACAAGCGGTTGTGTAGCACATCAAGCTCCTTTTCCATGCCATAGAAAGTTGCATTCGGATGAAAACCGGGAGGTGCGACGAAAAGCGGTGGTTCTCTATGAGAGATTTGCGACGATGTGAGGACGCCGCTATTGTTAACGTCAGATACTGGGGAACTGCGACCGCCATCAGTTGCGGGTGCTCGTGGCAGAGTTGCCACGGAATAGCCTAATGAAAAAGAGAGTCAGCCAATGCCTGACTCGAGAATTGGAGCAATATGGAAGATATCAGCTATATTGAAGGAAGAGACGGGAGCCACCCTGAAAACAAGCTAAGTACAAATTGTATGAAACGCACAAATGATGTGATCAGAAAGGATATTCAAAGGTGGCGTTGATCGAACACAAGTAGATATCCACGAAAACATCCTAAAAGTCGCCGAGGAGAAACCATCACGTAGTGAGCAAAGAGGATGAGTTTCGTAACAGTCATATGCAGAGAGTATGATCTCTCTCCGCGTGATAAAAAAAAAAAAAAAGCCAGCAAAAACAAAACAAACAACAACGTCAAACAGATGGCTCCTCAATCTCATACTCCTTCAATGTAACTGACTCTTCCGGGGATGGCAGAAGGTGGGAAGCCCTACCAGTCGAGTTCAAGTCCGGCATACTGCGTCCGACGGGGTCATCTACTCTACCTGGGATGGTCAGCGGCGTTGAGGGAAGAGGATTGAGCAGAGGATCTGGTTTACCGTCATAGATCTCACGAGCCTTGGCTTTCTTCTCCAGCAGACGAGTCTTGTGTTCTTCCACCCAACGGTCTGCGATGATCGTAGGAGCCTCGCGGGAGTATCGGAGGATGGCTTCGGCGACCACTTCAAACCCAGGGGAGTTCTCGTCGTCGAATTTGCACATATGGCTATGATCAGCCTCGATACCCATTCGCTCGACACCTTCAAGGTATGGCGCAGCCGATGCCTCATCGACGATAATCTCCCGCGTCCCGCGTAAATCGGTAGTGCGAGTCTCATGGAACAAGTAGATGTGGAATCGGCCCATGATGTCAGCGAACAGACTATTGATGTGCTGCAGAGTCTCGTTGTCCTTCCGCAGGGCCTGCACGAGCTGCGAGGACCCGTCCATTACCTTCTTGGGGAGAACGGCGGTACAAATGTTGTGCAACAATAAGCCCCATTTCGCGATGTCGGAACCGTTATGGGGTGTGCCAAGGAAGAGAATGCCAAAGGTCGAGACGTAAACAGAGCGCAAGTGTTCTGTTTTCTCGCTTGATAAGCTTCGGCTATAGATGAGGGCACGTTTGACCACCAGGCCACCTAGGGAATGGCAGACGAAGATAATGGGGCGCTCGGAGCAATTTCGTAACTATGTAAACAGAGAGTCAGTAAGACGACCGGAAGGACGACCGGAAGACGCGAAAGAGGAGGGGAAAAAAAGATGTTATCGGGATCAAAGACATACATTTCGGTTGGCCGCAAGATTGGATGCCAACGTCTCCGCATGGCTGACGATCGAGTCCCGCGACGCGCCGTCGGTAAAAGCCGCGACACTTGCATTATAGCCGTAGGTCAAGATGCGAGGACGCAGCGGCGCAAGAATCTCCGGTAGTAGATCAACGGGCCAGAAACAACCACCTTTGTCGGTCTTGGAGGGCTTGCTGGTCCAAGAATCGTGGGGATGGCCATTTAGACCATGAACAAAAACAATATCCACCGTGGGGTCACCGCGGGGAACATAGACCTGCGACAAGCCAAAAGGCTTGACAGGTCGAGGATCGGACATGTTGGATCAGACAAAGGCCATGGTAAGGGTGAATACAAAAGGCGGCAAATGGCAAATGGCAAATCAGCGCTGGGGGGCCTTTATAAAGCAAGCTGCAGGCAGGTGATGCTGTTCCCCTGACCTCTTCAGATGACTTTCAGGGTCGAGTGGAGTCGCGGCCCGCTTGCAGATGCCGCTAGTATATCGCCTCGAATCGGCCTTTTCTCCTGCATCCAAGGGCTGCGTAAACTGCTAGATTGCGCCACGGTACACGATGCGAGCTGCAGGAACCCTGGTCAAGATGCGCCCAGGTATGTTGCCCGGCTAAATCTAGGTGCCTGGTGAGTCATCTCAGCTGAATCAGTGTGGGAGAACTATGGGCGGGTCTGAAATAGGCACCTCACAAGGCGCAAAGGGCGCTACTGTATGCGGGGAACCTGCAGGAATGGCAAGTGTGATTATGCCTTGGACAGATGGAAGGAAGGTCAAGCGGCGATGATCTTCCGGGGTGCATGGGGTGCATGGGGTGCAAGACCCCTCGAGAAACAAAACAGCGTACAGTCACACTTGCCCTAACGCGTGATCAACGCGTACCACTCCCGCCTATTAGTGATCCACGGTTCGATCTTGATCAAACTCGATCTACAGTCATTTGTACCATCCAAGGAGATGATGTAAATAGCTTCCATCTCTACACGGGCATTTGTCTATACCTCGTTTTGACTTTTGCCCACCTAAGGCTCTTGAAATACACCCGGGAAGATTACCCATGACCGCATTTATAGGCCCGAAGGTAAACCCATGTGCACGAACTGGTTATGCTCATTCGCATCCCCTTGGCCGTTGAGTGGATTACACCCTGAACACCCCGAGACTAAGAATAAGTTGGGTACTATCGCTATTCTGCATCTGCCAAGTTGTGTTTCGTCACGATCATGAGGTGATGTCAGTATTTACACCATCGATCTATGACTACCTCTAGCACATGTCCCATCTCCACCTATTATTGAACATTATTGAACGTGGCTAAGGCTGCCTACACACAAAGCTTCCAACCATCTGTTATGACAAGGGTCTGAGGACTAACCCCAGTATCTATAAAAAGGCTCCTTGGCTTTCTTTCATGTTTAGACAGCTTCGTCCGTGGCCCCTGGGCGCGCTAGAGCTAGAATTACTTCTACTTCATACTAAGAACTCCTCAACTGTTTATTGACAGATAAACTGGGTACTAAGTTTCAAGCTCCAGTATTCATTGACGGCCGTACAATACTGGGGCAAAATACTACGCTCTGCTTCTCCAATCATTTCCACAGAAGTGATGTATCTAGTACCTTTGTTGATTTGATTTGATTTGCAACCTGGGCGTGAACCGGGTTATCTATGCAATTGCCCCGACGCATGGACTCAGCCCCAGAGACAGGGCAACGCCACGGGGCCTTACCACATATACCCACCCCATTTAGTCCAATACCTCACAAAAAAAAAAAAAACCTAACCCCTGTTCCAAATATAGATTCCAGTATAAATCTTATTTTACATCTACCGACCTCGGAAAGCAGGCTTCCGCTTCTCGGTGAAAGCGCGCAGCGCCTCATACCGATCCTCGGTCTCAATGACACCCTCGTAAGCCTGGTTCTCAGCAACCTCACCCATAAAGGATCCCTGCACAGCAATAAGTGCCTGTTTCAAGGCGATGGGCCCGCCCTCGCAGATATCCAGTGCCAACCTGATACTCTCGCGCAGCACCTTCTCTCGGGCCACGCCCTCCTGTGCACCCTCCTCGGGCAGAACCTCAACTAGGCGATCACACAGGCCCATGAAGTAGGCTTCGGGGCCATGGACCCGACGCCCGGTGAGAATAAGATCGCGCGCCCGAGTAGGCCCGATCAGTGCAGGCAGGCGGTAAGTGCCACCCGCACCTGGGATAATAGCCAGGCGGGTCTCGGGCAGGCCGACAGTGCATGATGAGCCGAAAACGCGGAGGTGGGTGCAAAGGGCGAGCTCGAGGCCACCGCCAAGGGCCATGGAGGAAATCGCGGAGATGGTGGGGACTTTGAGGCCAGCGAGTTCTTTGAAGGTGGTGCGGAGGTCCAGGAGGAATTGTTCTGTCCTGGTATGGCGATATCGGTTAACTTTGGGGGGGAAGCAAGTTGGAGAGCTGAGAGAGAAACTCACTCGCGATGGGTCATTTTGGCGCGCTCTCTCAGGTCTGCGCCGGCGCAGAATGCGGCGTCGACGTTACTTGACAGCACGACTGCTCTGGTTGGTCCGTTGCCATCTTCCGCGGCGATGGTCTTCACGTGCTTGGAGAGGGTGTCGAGGAGGTTGCGCGAGATCGCATTGCGGGCGTTAGGCCGGTTCAGTTGCAGCAAACGCACATGGCCAGATCCCGGGGCCGGGATTTGCTGGGTCAAGATGATATCTTCCTCGGCAGCGCTGGTGCTGAGTCGCGACACGAACACCTTGGTAGAGATGACAGTGGAGACGGCCGGGCGCGTAATTTGGGAGAAAGGTGTGAGGCGGATAAGGCGCGGCGATATGATGGAGGCCATAGCCTGGGTCAATTTGATGGATCGAGCAATACTCGATCGCACGCAGGCAGGGTGTTAAGAGAGGTTTGGTGAACTTGCAAAATGACAAATTCGATGAAGTTGGATGCAGCTTTTGAGGTGTGGAGAAAGCTCCACGGCCGACGGTTGCCGACCCGAGTTCGGTTCCTTGGGGTATCACATTCACATTGCAACTAAAAAATACACTATCTGTACACTTCATTCAAGATATCTTTCAACATCCTCATCACTAGGCCATTCCCAGCCGGGAGTCTGGCTAACGAGGTCGTAGGCCTCTTGCACCCGGTAATCCGATGCTACCCGAGCATCGTCAGGACGGTGCAGCTTCTCCAGGAATATGCGGATCGCAGTCAGGGTCTGGTGCTTCATCGCTGCGCCGTTTAATTCCTCATCCGCGACTTCATTCAGCCGAGTGGCCGATTCACTCATCCATCGTAACAGGTATAGCAAGCCTTCGTCGTCTCCGACGAGCCCCAGGACTCGCACGAAGCTATGCAGCGTGGCGTACGATGGGACATGCAGCCCAGCAAGCACATGGCCCTCTGATTCCATTGTGAATATACTCCGCTCGGCCAGCTCCGACGTTTTTGATGCTGGAAGAACTAGGCCGTCAAATTGTGACTTAAGAACTTCGAGTCCAGTCGCAACCATGGCGTCGAAAGGCTCCTGTCCGTCGGAGTTGATCCGAGCAAGGCTGGGTTTATGCATGAGCTGAGATGCCTCCTCAAGAAGGCCATCGTGATGCGTCCCGGCGTCCACTGCTCTTTTAAATGCCAGACATAAAAATTGGAAGTTATTCATGCAGAGGTCGAGCTTTCGAGCTTTCATCAGTCTCAAAACAGCAAGTGCCTCCTGCCATACAAGGATTCGGTAAAGATCTTGATCCCGCAGGTTTCCTGAAAGGCAACTTCGAATCCATGACCTTCGAGACGTCGATTTTTGGCTCAAAGTATTGAGAACATGGGACCAGGCTTGATGACATGCCGGCTTCAGCAGCTTGACCAGCTGGACAGCATGCCACAAAGTCTTTGGGCGGCAAGGTCCCCCGTTTTCTTGCTCGAAGTAAAAAAGATCGGCCATAGGCTCCGGTTTTTGCTTGCCAGCCATGAGAACGGGGAAATGATAGAGAAGGGGAGTGCGCGGGGAGACACTTTTGGCAGTTGCAAAGAAAGATGAGCAAAGTAGCTTGATAAACGAGGCAAAGACATAATCTGGCAATGACTGAAGAGCCTTAATGAGATGTGCTTTGTCTATTGATTGCTGATACCAAGGGGTGCACAAAGCCGTGATCTGCTCGTCTGTCAAGTCACTGCATTGCAGATATCTCAGGCCCAGGCGGAAGGAAGAAGTCGACTCGAGAAGCAAGGCTAAGAATCTCCCAGACGGACGGAATCCCTCAGATAGGATCTGATCGAGGAATTCATGCGAGGATGGTGGCTCTGTCTTCACATAGATGAGGTCTCGAGCAGAAGCTGGCTCGGGATGAACCTCACGGCCATCACCTGGCAGAGCAGAACTCCTATGGTCAGATCCTCTCTTGACTGCTCTCTCCCGATAGATCAACTTCTCGGCCATCGCAACATGTATGGCAGCTTTCATAGGAAGGTTTTGGTCACGGTAAGCCAAGAAGCAAGCCCATGCTTCTCGAACAGTCCTCGTGGCACGAATGCGCGCAACCCAGATAGCATAGTGGTTGGGGTCCACGTCGCGCTCAAGAGATAAAGACCGTGTCTGACGCACCAGACTTCGTGTCTGGACCGTCGGACTACCATCGGTATCCCAACCAGCCAGCACAGAACACATCTCTTCCCAGGCCTGATGGGAGTATCCAGCCTCCTTCATTTGTGAAAGCACATTCATTGCACGGCTGATAATCCCCTCGTTGCCCCGCTGGGCATCAATACCCAGTCTTTCTTCTTTCCAGGGCGGCCACGATGGTGCCTTTAGCTCAGCGGACAGGCGCTCTTCAGTTGTTTTTTTATGGGCCATCTGAACCGCAATAACCGCTCGATAGCCTCTCCGGGTCAGGGGAAGGACTGGCTTATGTGCTGCCATAGCTCTGAGAAGCTCAAATTGCGCTTCCTGCTGGATGTTTGATGATCGGAATGGATGGATCTTTGTAGGGAGCGAGAGTAACTCAAGACAGCTGTTGAATTTGGCTGTTCTGAAGCCATTGAGTTTATGCTCGGCGAGACTTGAGAGTCCACCCTCCTTGACTGGGCCGGCCGTCAAGAATCGAGAGAACGAGCGTGCGATTATGGGCAAAGCTTCAGGCCATACCTGCCGAGCATGTCGGATCAATCGGACAACGAGGATCATGCACGTGCTTCTGTCGATGGAAGGGCTCGGCTCGGTTGAGAGCTGATATGAATGGGTATCAACGGTCGTTTGAAGATCATCCAAAGCTGGAAATGGCTGGCCACTCATTAGATGTAGAGAATAAATTAGAAGTAATCGAAATGACTGGGCATCCAAATACTGCTCCTTCAAGAGAAACAGAGGAACGAAGGTTGGGACACGGCTTGTTTTAGAGTCGGCTTCCAACGCAAACATTCGAGAGATTGCCTGGTGATGAGTCCGGCTTTTCATGACCCATGCCCATGAGACCACATCTTCGACATCATAGCCTCGCTCGGTCAGAAACTGTCGGCTGTCCGTTCGAAAGACTTCGGCGAGCACAACATCCAAGTTTTCCCCTTTAGGCGTCTTTGAAGGGCGCACAAGAGAAGGCTCCACCAGTCGAATGTACTCGCCAAGGATCGTTTGGAGCGACTGTCGATCTGGTCGACCATACGTCTTCTTTGGGCCCCGGTGTCTTTGAAGGACGCGTCTAGAGACCTTTCGATCGGGGTTGACGTAAGACAGATCGACAGCCCGCGTCGACCGTTTACCAGACCCTATTGCAAGACCAGTGCTTTGAAGGCTTTTCGTAAGGTATTCGGAAGGTGTAGGTTTCGGTCTCGGCTCCGACTTCAACGGTTTTGATCGATGATTATATTCCTGAGGCCCATCTTGACAGCCAGATTGGACGGGTGGTGTATAGGTATGAAGGAGAGGATTGGATCGGAAGTAACGTCGGGGGCAAGAGGGCTGAAGGGCACATCTAATATCACGGTCATAATGTTGCTTGCGACATGATCCGAGCAGATGCGCCGCTCTCACAGATACCCCCGACAGACTTCGGGCAGGATTGAGAGCGGATGACATCCATTAATGTCGTCATGAAGATGCTCCAAAGCCACAGCTCCAATGAGCCCAACGATGCGTGAAGATGGAAGCTTGTAAATATCAAAAAAGCGCGCGGCAGAAAACGGAGGCGGTCACGTGAGGATCGTCACGGGCTGCGGTTTTCGGGAAGGCGCGCATTTCCAGTCTCGATCGGTTCTCTACTTTGCCCCTTCTACCTTGTCAAGTTCTATTGACTGGCATGAATTTTAGGCAATGACATTGTCGGCCTGATTCTATTTCCCATCTATCCTACTGATTCCCCCCGTGACGTGGAACATTCTTGTGTTGACCGCTCGTCGCGATCTCATCCTTTCTTGATCCTGTCTCGAGCCTCCCCCCATCAAGACTGCTCGAACGGTTGTCAAAGCGGCTACGGACCACCCGCGACTTCGATTGACAATCGGTCTTTTACCACTCGGTCGCGTTCTCCCAGCCTAGTTCTCAACGGTTTTAACATCATTAAGGACCTCGTCTGTTTGGGAGGGGATCGCGTCGAAAGAAACCTTGTGAACATCTGCATCGTCGCGACTTGCCCACCATGAGTGCCGACGAAGGCAGAAACGCAACACCCATGCCGGCCACAAATGGTGAGCCCCATCCGGATTCAAATGTGGTCGCGACTCCAGGGAAAAGGAAGCGTTCTACACAAGAAGAGAAGTCAGGCGCAGATTCGAATGCATCCACTGCGCGTGAAAGAGCAACTCTTCACGAGAACTTGCGCAGTCTCATTGACCTGCTTTTGAAGTGAGTATAGCTTGAGCTTTTATCACCTACGTTGTCACTGACAATTAGCAGGCATGACACTGAATTGCAGCTACTCTCCTGTCCCTTTCCGACCTCCGGAGCAAAGCCCCGAGCGAAGCGCGCCAAGGTTTCGAGTGACCAGGAAACCTCCAACATTCAAAATCGGGTCGAATCGGACCGCTATAGTACCCTGCAAGAATTCCTGGCCGATATTGAAAGGGCCTCTGCCGCTGTGATTGAACGCAACCAGAACCAGGCAAATGGCACTAAGGCAGACGGCACACCTCTGACCGAGGTCGTCAACCGCATCGCAGCCTTCAAAAAACACATGAATAGCTTGATCGGCCAATCATTCGTCAACCAACCAGAAGTCAAGATCGAAGTATCAGACGACGAGGACAATGATCAGATTCATTCGACCGTGTCTCATGTTGGCGCACGTGAGGACAGACAGGCTCTAACACTGTTTGGCGGAAGTCAGTCGAATCCAAAGCAGCTATTTTCAAGCTTGCAAAAGTCAGTTCAAGTGCCTTTGCAGTCCTCCGGGTCCGATGAGCCAAAGTTTGTTGAAGTACACGAGGAACTTCGCGAGGGCGCCTTGCCAAACGGCATCGCAGCTTCCAAGGTGGTTCCTTATAATCTCAACGCCACAGCGCCTCCTAAGAGAACATTTGGTGAAGTCTTTGGCCCTCGTCCCGGATTTCCTGAGCTACGTCCTCCGCAAAAGCATGATTACCAGAGCACCTCGGTTTCCTGGATCGATCCCTTCGATGCTGTCTTCGATCCCAAATCCTTCTTTGGCGAACGCAACAACTACTGTCTGTCCTCGCTCCCCTCGGGGCAGTGGCTGCAATACGGTGGAGTCACCTCATCACCTGCCTTCTGGTCTCGCGTCGAAAAGAACCACGCAGAGGCAGGCGTCAGGCCGAAGCATAGTGACCCTGCACTCTGGACTGGTGACGATTCGTCTCTTCTCCAGGGAGTCTACTCTTCGTTCGCGCCCTCGTTCGACAGCTCCGGTGCCGTCCTGGAGGCCGATTCGAAGGATATGGTGTGGTGGGAGAAACGAGGCGCAAAGCGCTTGCGCACCCTTCTTTCACTGTCTCATCAAGGTTCAGAGGAAATCACCTCCGCGGAACCGGGCAGCATCGGCGATCTTGACGATGCCGCGCTCGAGGAGATGATGAAGGCTTGCGACTCTCAGGACTTTTCGTATGACTTCGACCAAGAATACCCAAGCAAAGAGGATCCGGAGACCAGAGAAACCGAAGGAATGCTCCAGGAGATCTCCGAAATGTTGGACACCTTGAGTTCGTATCAGAGAATCCGCAACCTTGTCGACCCCTCAGAAGGAGAGAAGGAGGAATCAGAGGAGTCGCCTGCGCCAGAGTTTGGCGATCCCGAGAACCCTTCGGATGCTGAAAGGGCTGTTTATGAGCATTTGAAGACGACACTTATCTCCATCATCAGTAGTCTACCTCCCTATGCTATCGCAAAATTGGACGGTGATCAGTTAGCAGACTTGAACGTCAGCCAGAAGATCCTCGTTGAGAATCCAGACTACAGTGGAACCATGGAGAGGGATGACTACACATTGCACCAGGAGCGAGTTGCGGCGATGGCAGCTGCGTCAAGTGCCGCCAATCGAACCTCTACGCCGGCCGCGGCACGACCCAGCAGTTTCTCGACACCTCAAACCGCTTACAACCAGCGTGCTTTTGCTTCCAATGCTCGTGTCCCCCAACCACAAGGAGGATTCCAAGTGCCACAGAGTGCGCGACAGCCCTCTGCCTCAGGCTCCTTTACGCCTGGATACACCGGTGGCCGACCACCGAGCACTCCCTCTCAACGCCCTGGCTACACTTCGCAGCAGCAGTATTCGCAGACGAACTCGCAATACAGTCAGGCCAACAATGTGCCGCAGTTCCAACGCTCTGTGCAAAACGGCTACTCTGCACAACAGAGCCAGTCTCCGCAGCCTTATACCCCAAGACCCGGGCAACCCGGATATAATGCCACCCCACAAGCCCGCACTCCATATGCCAACGCAGGCCAACGGCAACCGTACTCAAATCAAACTCCATCGCAGGGTGGCTACTCAAACACCACTGCCGCCGCAACCTACGCCCGCAGCGCTGCCGAACAAGCCGCACTGATGGACCGTAACAAGGCCCAGCTCGCCGCTCAACAAAGTCGCCAGAGCCCCTCGACGCCCCAGTCGGGACTTGAGGCCCGTCAATCGCAAGAGGGCAGCTTGACACCAGGGAGCAGGCAGAATGGCACACCCGTCGCGTTATAGGACAATCATGTCTTTTATCTTATTTCTACAGCTTCAGTGTGAAATGTATTGCGGCAGTCTGAAAAGTCTCTATCTGCGAAAACCAACCTCATTCGAATGTGTTCTATTGCCCACGACATTTTCTTCTCTTCTTTCTCACTGTGTTGCTAATGAACGGTTTCTGTCCTCATATATATGCGGATTTATTGTTTTCTTCCCGGTGTTTTCAAACAGCGATTGGCGTGTGGATGGCTTTTACAAGGCGGGTCTAGCCTGGGTGATATGGGCTGTCGACGGTGGGGCAATATGTCCTTACTTTACAGTGCTTGTTTAGAATGATTGCTTTCGTTCGACTGCATCTCCACTTCGTACTCGTAAGATTGTAAGCGTATCCAACGCCTTGGCGTTCCGTCCTAAGCAAGCCGGCTTCCAGCCTGGGAACATCTGAAAGTTGACCAAGGATGATGGGAGATCCCTCCAGTATACGACCGTCATGTCGGACTACGTGTAGAACACAATAAAATTTAAACAATCCCGGAATTCATTAACTTCTCATGAATAGTACAGACAAAAGAACCTTGGTGCATCAAACTATCCTTATCCAAGAAACACCTTCAAACCCACTCTGTATAACCCAGCCCATAATTCCTACAATCCAGATCCCAGAACTGGTATTTAATCAATTATCCCAATCTCGAAGAAAACAAACGCCATGTGTATCATTGCCACTCCCAAGAATTGAGCGAGCTTTTTTCTTGTCCAGACTTGAAACCAGTTCCCTTTCTATGAACTGAGACCCAGTCGAACCGTTCATGGCACACAATTCGCACAGCAAAGGAAGAATATGACATATGAGATATGAAAGACGCAAAAGAAATCGTTATATGTGTTGCTCGGTAGAGCTAGGGTATAAACATGGCGGCGATGGTCATGAACCCGAAGTATCTGAATCATGTTAATATCGTTTCAGGTTTAGAAAGTGGCTGAGAACATACATCGTGGCACATCTCCAGCCGTCGCGCGAATCGACCAGAGTATCGATGCCGGCAGAGTAATTGGCTGCGATTGCTGCTGCTGCACCGCTGACGACTGTGACGACGACGAGGCGGCCTGAGAATTCGGCGATCATGCTGAATGCCAGGAGTGGGAGTAGAATTGCCCCGGAGGCAATGACGATGGCCACGTAAACGGGTGCTGCTGCAGCGGAGGCTGCTGGGCGGGGCGTGAGGGACACGAGATCGGCTGTTTGGTCTAAGAAGCGAGTCTCGGCGGCAGCTATGGGGTTATGACGCTTCATCCAGGAGCGGTAGTTTTGCAAGTCGTCTTCTGCGGCTTGGGGGAGAGTCTGGAGGACTTTGCTGTATGAGCTCAGGGCATTATCTATATTTGATTAGGAAGATGACTCTTTGACGATGTGGGAAAAGGTAACATACTGTATTGCTCAGTTTTATGGGTCAATGCAGCCATTAGATCCATACGTCGATAATGCAGCGAGGAATACGCCTGTGTCTGAGACTCCATTCGGCGAGAAGCAGGTACAACCTTGGTACCTTCTTGCTCTGCGGTAGCAACACGGTGCATCTCTTCATACTCGTCAAGAGTCTGAAGCTCTTCTTCCATCTGGGCGATTTCATCTTGCAGGTAGAGTAGGACGCGGTGGTTCACGCTCTCAAAGCGGCGGTAAAGTGGGGGGAGGCCTGCCTTCTCCTGTGTGGCTGAGCGGGTGAGATGCGACGCGACTAGCCCATAGCCTGACGATACCTGCGAGGCACTCGAGTCTCTTCGTCTCGTTGGTGTACCGCGGTGAAGGCTATCCTCCGGGCTACTCGGTGGGGATGGTGGCAGCGGTGGCCGATGAACAACAGAGGTCTCTCGTGAAGCATAGTAGTCTTCGGGGTGAGATATTTGCAATTGGCGTTTGGCTGGAGGAGGCGAAGGGCCTGTCGATTTGTATGCTGCACCAGACAGTTTCCTGGGACGCGATTGTTTGCGGGCTAGTTGTATTTGACTCTCCGTGGGAGGAGGAATCGGCGCCGGAGGTGGGCGCGAGTCACTGGGACTTCTGGACTTAACGGGGGATGAAGATTCAAAGGTAGTTGGTGGTGTTTTGGTCTCAGACAGCAGCGAATGTGAGGGAGCAGTCCGGGGCTGAGGCGACTGAATTTTTGTGACGGCTTGCGCTTGAACCGGAGGCGTGGGTTCGTCATCATCGGATTCAGACGATGAAGACGAGGACGAGTCGCTACTACTATCGTCCAGAAATTCGAAGACATTAGGTGCCTGTTTCTCCGATTCGGCAGGGTTAGTCGGCGATGATGTAGAAGCCGCCTGCGGTTTCACAGGTTCTTTGGACGCAGTGTCCTGTTCTGGCGAATCGGTCCTTTCAATATTTTTTAAAACTTCAACAGGGCCAGCCTGTGTGCTTATAGTGGAAACGGTTGACGAGGTTCTTTTCCTTCCATCTTTCTTGGACTTTCGTCGTAGACTATGAGATCCGTTGTGGAGCGGCATAGTGATCGGGGTTGTTCGGAAATATCCGGATCATCGCTTGAAGAAAAGATTTTACTTCTAGGCCATGCCCGTCATAAGAAAAGTTGAAGGGCATAGAGGGGGCCTAGGATGATAATGGCGACGGATTCTCCAATGCGTCGATATAGGGGCCCTAGGCATGGCACAAGGGAGGGCCGAATTCCGATTAGATCGCGCTGAAGACGCGGAATCTAGGGGTTGAGACCTGTGCAATCGAAAAGCACTGAGGAAAGAAACGGGGATAGTGTGACAGTCCGAATAATGTGATGTGTGCCTCCCCCGCGTCCCTTGACATTCCTCAGGTGGGCTGATAAGAGTTATGTATAGCCCCAAAGGTTCAGCAGCACGGAACGTCAGCTCCAAGGATCGGAAACAGACCTGGCGTCACCTCAGGGCTAGTATGGGGCCAAGGCGTCTTCCTTGGAGGGGGACGCAGCCATGCAATTCGTCACCTTGAGAATCCCCGACAATCTGAAGCAGATGAGAAGCGCCGGCGGCTTCAGATCTGCAGCCAATGACAAAAGGGTCGCAAGGGGATTCCTTGAATCCCTGTCGATCACAGAGTACTTTAAATCTGCTGTGACTTCCGTTCGATGTCGCACGAGAAGTGAAGAAAGATGGCAAGATGGGGGATTAGGATAGAATCGGGACTTCAATAGTCCTGTCAACAGTGGTGGGCCGAGCAGCAAATCAGCAGGGAAACAGCAGGTCCCGACTAGTTCCGGATCGCAGTGCATGCGTGTCTGAAGCAAATTAAGTCATTTCGAGGCCCATCGAGGGGCAACACCGGGGTGTGCTGGCGATTCGCCGGACGATCATTCGCGCCTTGCGTCCATTCTAGCGGTCTGGCAGACCCATTTGCGAGGTATGAAGCGGGGACGGTGTGAGTTTGTGACCAGTCCACGCCGTGCCACATTGCCATCTCTTGCTTGTAGGGTGTGTTGCAGGATGTGGAGAGTTGGGTGCATTGTTCCAGTCAATTGACGAACGCAGGGTATGTGCTGGCACTGTATTGTTCGAGAAAAAGTCGCGATGTTGACTCCACTGACTTGGGTGGGTCGAGAGCCGAGACTTTCCATCGCCCTAAACGGGAAATCATTGCTGACTGCCCAACATCAACCTTGGGATCGTCGGACACTCTGGGAAACCTTGGTAGTAGACCTCCCCATGGGCCATATCCCGCTGTAGCTTTACGGTCCATCGGATGTACTATGGTATGTAATGGGTTTGTCACGATAAAAGATGTACTGTGGAGCATATGTATTTCCTGGCAGCTACGCAGATATACAATGACCCGACCAACCATTATATCAGTTTGAGGCTCTGGTCATAATCAAGCAGCTTAGGTCATCCCATAAACAACTAAGAAGTAAACAGGAAGATCAAGGTTACAAATTTACCATTCGACCACTATTGGCGTAGGGCAACGAGGATGAAAACGTCGTGCAGTTTAGCGCTGGTGATGCAACAGACTCGGTCACGGCGCGTAACTTGAACCTCCATAAGTAATTGGATATACTCTAGATACACTCGGTCTGAATTGAAAACATTGGTCGGATTTGTGCCTGATTGAATTAGGACAAAGAGTGTACTTCATGGAGAGATGGTGTGGCGGCGACCCGATTATGGCTGATGCGGTGGCAGTGCAGATCTCTTGCAATAGAACATCTATACCATCTCGTCAATTTAGGTTCCGAAACAATGGATTTGCTATAAATTTGCTTTGGAAGTTAATTTGAATCAGTCAGGGCTATTGGGGAGCTGGTGGTACATATTGACATATGTTGGAGAGTGCTTCGGAGATCGACTTCTCTCCGACTGGCTTCCACAGATCCTCCGTCTTCAACCACCACCGCTCTCTATGCTCCGGCTATGGCCTTCTAGCGGCGCTGTCCGCACACTATGTCGGTCCGTTCGTCGTCCATTACAGATCCGCCAACACAAGGTCTATTTTTCTGTTGTCGCACCCTCCCTCAACGCCGCCTCCGCAGACCGCGTCCCTCTCCGCAAACAACTCAAGCAGGAAGCCAAGAACCTCAAGGCCCATAAGAAGCAGCGCAAGGAGAGTGAAGAGGCCTCTAGACAAGAATGGGAATTAACGGTTGGTGTGGAGATCCATGCGCAGCTGAACGCTGGGGCTAAATTGTTCTCTCGTACGACCCTTGACTGTCTCCGCGACTGTCGCTTGTTGCTGACTTTTGCGTAGGAGCTCCGACCTCCGCAAGCGAGACCCCCAACACCAATGTTGCCTTGTTCGACCTTGCCTTTCCGGGCAGTCAGCCGGTTCGTCTATACCATGGTGGATGGAAAGACTCGAGCTCATGCGATATAGGAATTCCAAGCTGCCACCCTCCTCCCGGCCCTCCGCGCGGCCACTGCTTTGAATTGCGATATACAACCCGTCAGTCGCTTTGATCGAAAGCATTACTTCTACCAAGATCAGCCATCGGGCTACCAGATCACACAATACTACGGTTCGTGTCTACCTTTGTCGACCGAAGAGAAGGAGTCTGACGGATTGCAGAGCCATTCGCGCGCAACGGATGGGTCGATCTATACGATTATGACGGAATCGCCCCGGAAGACGGCAGTAAGATTCGCATAGACATCAAGCAAGTCCAGCTGGAGCAGGATACGGCCAAATCCCAGGAATACCCGCCCTCAACCCAACTCCTCGACTTCAACCGTGTTTCCCACCCTCTAATCGAAATTATCACCATGCCGCAGATTCATACCCCCGCAACAGCCGCCGCCTGTGTTCGAAAACTCCAAGCGATTCTCCAGGCATGTGGTGCTGTGACAACGGGAATGGAAATGGGTGGACTCCGTGCCGATGTCAACGTCTCGGTTCGGCGTCGGGGTGAGGCGCCCGGGGGCTACGAATACGACGGGATCAGCGGACTGGGTCAGCGCACGGAAATCAAAAACCTGAGCAGTTTCAAGGCCGTGGAAGACGCTATAGTCGCCGAGAAAAACCGACAGATCGCCGTGCTGGAAAGTGGCGGTGTCGTGGAGGGTGAGACCCGTGGGTGGACGATTGGCAGCACCGAGACTCGCAGACTCCGAGGCAAAGAGGGTGCCGTCGACTACCGCTACATGCCCGACCCTGACATTCCACCACTGGTGATTGGCGAAGACTTGATCAGCTTGATTAACGACAATCTTCCGACGCTGCCTGATTCGCTGGTGCAGACCCTCCGCGCAGGGTACGGTCTCTCGATTGAGGACGCTAAGCCATTGATCGAGCTGGATGATGGGGCACGACTAGAGTACTATAGGGACGTGGTCGATATCCTCCGCTCACTTTATGCCGATCAGGATGACAAAACGCAGGCGGTCCTCGCGCGTATCGCGGGCAACTGGGTCCTCCACGAGTTGGGCGGTTTGTTGACCAAGGCGGACCGGCCCTGGGACGAAGAGATAGTCCCGGCCCGGTCTCTAGCCGACCTCATCGACCATCTCCAGCGAAAGCTCATTACCGGACCCACGGCCAAGCAGGTGCTTGCTGCAGTGTTCGACGGAGATCGTCGGCCCATACCGCAGCTGCTGAAGGAGGACAACCTCCTTCTACGGCCGCTCTCGCGGGAGGAATACCTAGCACTCGCCGGGTCGGCAATGGCACAGAATCCCCAGATGGTTGAGCAGATCCGCAGCAAGAACCAGCTGGGGAAATTGGGCTGGTTCGTGGGGCAGATGATGCGCACGGGCGAGAAGGGCCGCGTGGAAGCGCCCAAGGCCGAAGAGGTTCTCCGCGAACTGATTCTGGGGAAATAAAAATGTAAGAATAGTGTACCACTTATAGAAGCAAATGATACCCTTGTAGATTTGGATTTTGCGCCCGGATAAGGGTGTGGCATGAAGTCACCCGAGTATGATAAAATCGCCGTTTACCGGCACAACCGCCACAAATGCGTCTCCGAGGATCTCACAAGAGTCGAAAACCCATTACGACGATTAACCGGCACTGCCCCTCACCGAAACTGGGCGATTGCAACGTAGTGGAACACTTGGGTGGACTAAACGGGGCAGCTCTCCTCAACCTGTACTTAACGGAAGTGATGGAGAACCCGGCGGAGTGCCATGATCCCTAAAAGCAGTTTTTAGCGACTGTCCCTGTCCGCGACCAGGAATGAAGAAGGGCCGGTGCGATTCGGAAAGGGGGTCGAAGATATAAAGCTGCGCTCTTTGGCATTCTTTTTAGACCCTTCTTTATCTGTCGAGACATCATCCTGACTTCAATCCATCTTTTTCCATCATCTCATCGACTCCCCTTAAGCTCCACTTTTATTTTGTAATCTTATCGCGGATCTCTCCAAGCTTTGATCTTTCCAACGTTAGCTTCAGCCTCTGCATCAAGAGATCGTGTCCTTCTGCATACCTTCACACACAATGACGCAACCGCCTACACATATCACCTCACGCTTCCTCAGCCACCCTAACCAGTTGGGTGTGGTTGCCGTCGGCTTTAATGGCGGGCAGGTAAGATACAATCGCATACTAGAATGCGGCACTGTGATCGCTAAGACCCTGTGCAGATGAAGAAAGGTGTTGAGGCTGCCCCAATGGCCTTAATCGAGTCCGGCCTGCTCACCGATCTGAAGGAGGACCTCGACTACGAAGTTTGTCACGACAACATCGTCCACTACTACGAGAAGGATATCCCCGAGGAGGACCCCGACCACCGCGGCATGAAGAAGCCCCGCGCCGTCAGTGCCGTCACCGAGCGCCTGAGCTCGCAGGTCTACAACTACGCCAAGGACGGCAAGTTTGTTCTCACTCTGGGCGGCGACCACTCTATCGCCATCGGCTCCGTCTCCGGTACAGCTAAGGCGATCCGCGAGCGACTGGGCCGCGAGATGGCGGTTATCTGGGTTGACGCTCACGCCGACATCAACCTTCCCGAGTTGAGCCCCAGTGGAAACATCCACGGTATGCCCATGGCCTTCTTGACCCGGCTGGCCCGGGAAGACAAGCGTGACATCTTTGGCTGGCTCCAGGATGAGCACATTGTCAGCACACGCAAGCTGGTGTACATCGGTCTGCGCGACGTCGACCGTGGCGAGAAGAAGATCCTGCGCGAGAACAATATCAAGGCATTCAGCATGCACGACATCGACCGGTATGTATTCTGTTGATACGATTTATCTTTCCTTGCTCATTTGCTAATTCGGTCATAGTCACGGTATCGGTAAGGTCGTCGACATGGCCCTCGCTCATATTGGCAACGATACCCCCATTCACCTGTCGTTCGATGTCGATGCGCTGGATCCCCAGTGGGCGCCTAGCACTGGTACTCCCGTGCGTGGAGGTCTGACTCTGCGTGAAGGTGACTTCATTTGCGAGTGCGTGCACGAGACTGGCAATTTGGTGGCCATGGACTTGGTCGAGGTCAACCCCAGCCTGGAGTCCGTGGGAGCCGCGGAGACCATCCGCGCGGGATGCTCGTTGGTGCGCAGTGCATTGGGCGATACCCTGTTGTAGATTTCTCTAAGAATATAGAAAATAGAAGCGCAAGATTACAATGTCAAACTAAGATGAACCTCTGACAGAATTGGAAAACCTTGGGGAGGCCAACGCGTAATTGTCCCGTACTCCGTACATGACACTAAATCCCCTGCCACCTCAATTTCCGGCCGATCAACAAATCCCCCTCCACCGTTTTTCTTCTGTTTGCACCCTTCGTACTTCTGCATCCTTGAGAACATTTACGCCAAAATTCGCAGATCCGTCAAGTTATTCAGGCGGCAGTTCCAGGATCTCACAGGTCTCCGTCACAGCGCCCAACGCCCGATGCGCTGTCCGGCCTTATCGGCCTCCCTCCCCCGGATTCAATCGAATCATTCCTCGAATCAAAGCATCCACGCTACGCTGTCCGGGTCGCAAGTCCTCGCAATTCAGCGACAATCATAAGGCGATCATATCGGGCATTTGCGCACACCGCGAGTCCTATATATCGGGGCAACAGAGGGCCGTTGGCCTCGACACCGACCGATCTTCAAAACAACGAATCTATCGCTCATAACACCCTCACTCACTCACCATGGCGATTGTACGCAAAACCACCCGGCCTCGCTACCACTGGCCCGAAGCCCAGCTCAATATCTGGCTCATAGTTGTGCTTGCGGGGTCGGCGACATGCCTGGGAATCTTCTCTTGGTTTATGGTTGTGCAAACGCAAATGAACCTCGGGACGCCTTGGTGAGTGCTTCCAACCTGAAATACCTCTCTTTGTAGAGCTGAATTTACTGACTTTTTTCCAGGCTCTTCCCATACATGGTTACAGTCAGTTCCCTGGGCGTTGCCTTCATCTTCCTCGTCCTCGGCCTGATCGCTCGCCATTTCCTGCTCCCGGGCATCCTGATCCTAGGCAGTTTCATACTTTGCGTCCTTTGGTTGACAGGGCTTGTCGAAACCTCGCTGCAGCTGTATGGTGCCTCCGGGAACGTAAACGATAACTGCCAAATCTACGTGTTTGACAACGTGTCCAAGGGGAACAACGTCAACACAATGGCATGGATCATGCAGAGCACACTATGTGAGTTTTCTTCGTTGAAATAGATGTGCACACCCGCTAACTGATACTTAAGGTAACTGCTGGAAAACGGCCTTTGCTTTTGAGCTTGTCAATACTATCTTCTATATTTGGATGATAGTCATGTCGTGGCAGGTTCATCGGAACTATTACCATTGATCCTCGTGATGTTTTTCTTGTTCATGTCTTTCATGATCTGTAATACCATATTTCTGCATATGATTTGGCGTTCCGGTGAATAGCATGTTCTCTGTGGTTTGATATGCATTTTTTGCAGCACGATTACTATGAATCTCCATTTGCTTGTGTTTATATATCTATCTCTATCTCATTATAATCAACAAGATTGAAGTTCAAATATCTGTGCTATGGCGCTCCTAGAATATCTCGCCTAAGTCCTGGGTCGCAAGACTGCGATGATGTCGTCGCTGACCCTCCCTTTCCTCCTATTTTCCCATAGGAACTTTCCATCTCTTACTTCATGGAACTTCACACATTCCTCGTCCATTCCATTATGGGTCTTCCCCTCTGCCTCACCCATACTCCTCCATATACTTCATGGCACTTTGCTACCTTACTTTGCTACCTTACTTCCTCATAGCGATATCATGTCTTGCCATTCATCTTGTTCATCACCTCACCCACACATCCTCACCTTCTTGTGTCTGTCAACACACCTTTGACATGCCACCAAGGCTCATCGTGATTGACATCACCAATCATCGGTGTGTCTCTTCAAACATCCAAGGTCCCTGAGCATGTCCACTTCAGATGAGATGTATCTTCTTGACTATTCCCATCCAAGCTTTTCGTGCTCACTGACCATCATACTCCCAGACTACACTTCATCTCACCCCTTCCACAAGCCACTTCCCCCCTCTCCTCACGAGGCGCAGAGAAACCGAATTAATCTCGAAGGAGGCGAGACGTAGAGCGGTGGAGACACAGAAGCACTGGGGGATCTGAGAGTGAAGAGGCACCAAAAGGAAACTCATCTCCAAACCTGCTTCATTATCGCCCAGAAACGGCTTTACAAGTCGCTACTTCTCTCGATCTTTAATAAAGTGGGAGACACCAAATGAAACGTGGAGGGCTCAGCGCGGGCTGTGGTGGCACAAAAGCTCCGGGGGACGGAGGGAGGGCGAGGAAGCACCAAAAGGAAGGATGCCATGTACAATTTAGTTACATGCCTACATCTACAAGGCACCAGACAATCAATTCTTAGACCTACTTGCAACATCTTAAGTACTGTAAGCAATAGTGAAGAGAGTCATGACGTTCTCATCTCGGTACTTCACCTTCAATGACATTCTCTTATACGATCACCCGGTAGACTAACAAGATCTTGTTCTTCGAAACTCATTGAGATGGCTAGGATGCTGGTGTACCCGAATCATTTTGAGCAGAAAATTATGAACAAAATGGTCCAGGGCATGGGGTGTTGATTAAACTGCTATCAGAGATCCGAGAAGCAGTGGCTCCACTTGCTATGAAGAAAACAGGATTTTCTCCAGCTCAAGCAACGGGAGGCAGTCTTCTTCGTGGTGGGGATATACTTGATGCCTCTCGATGGGCTGTACGCTAGATCTAGCTGGTGGAAATGATGGCAGCCTCAGGAGTTCTAAATTGTCAAGACTAATTCATACGACTGAATATTGGAATAACTCATGTAGATCTCTCGCGTTCAGTCGAGGGTATTTTGAGCATTGTACAGAAAAAGAAGCACGCTATCTCACAATGGAAAACAACAACAGATAAGAAAAAATCCCCATTTCCACCGACGCCCAGAAAGAGTTGACCATTGGCTTGAGACATGAGTACAAATGACATGACAGAATTCAAAAAAAATGTCGTATATGCTGCGTGCAAGACAACTCTCTTGCCCGACACCAACGACAGACCATTCATGCAGCTTGCGAGCTTTACTCTGCAAGCCGAGAATACGTGATGAGTTGGCGTATAATGGTAGGGTCAATATTGGGGAGCAGCAGGGCCCCGAGAAGTTGCTCTTTACGGGGGACGATTCCGGATGGGAAGCGGAGAGGAGAGGAGTCATCCACTTGCTTCGACTTCTCAGCGAGCCGGCGTAAAATAGCCAGTCCGCGATGGATGATCGAGCCGAAGGCGATGGCTTCACTCTCGGCTTGGGGTCTTGGCCGCATGCTGATTTGTGGGAAGCGTTCGTTGCATAGCATACACGAGAGTCGCAAGAGATGAACCGCGAATCCATCTGTAGATCCGAGCCAGTACTTCGCCATGGTTGGGTCTGCGAAAGTCGTCAAGACATCAGCGGCCAGAAGACCGTGCATAAGGAAAATTTGGCGCGCATCCGCAGCCGCCAGAACACTCTTATGGGGAATAGGGCTGATGGCAAGGCCGAATGCACGAGTGAGCAGCTCAGGCCGAGGCGCAGAGCCGTCCCCTGAGAAGATGGCCGAGAAGTGAGTTCTGTTCGTGTCGTCCTTTGCCAGGAATTTGGCGAGGGCGTCGACAGCTGCGGGAGTGTATCGGTGAACGGTGGGGTTGAATGCGGTGAACATCACACGGTCCGGCTTCATCGACGGCTCGGGCAACGGTGAGAAGGCAAGCAGGAAAGTCAACAGATTCAAAGCTTCCTCTTGTCCCGGCATTGGCATGACATGGGCTGTGTTGCTCATGAAGATCACCGCATCTTTCATGAATTCCAGAGTGTTCTGGTAGGACCGCAAGAACATTTTGCGAGTTCCAAGATGACGGCAGACGTCGGCAAAGAATTGGGTGAGCGATGGGACCGCGAAGGCGGCGAGAGTGGAATCAGCGGGGAACGAGAAATTACGAAGAATTGTGGTGATGGCAATCATGCGGTCCACTGCGCGATCAAGTTCATACTCAACGCTGCCAAACTCGGGCACTTCAGCGAGGGATGTGAATTCGGAGTAGCAGGCTCGAGTGACCTCTTCATATGAGGGTATTTGCACAACGTCTGATGTCTGTGGGATGTGCTTAACCAAATAGTCAACCTGATCTTGGGCGCAGTCAACCAGACTCTCCACCATATCTTCACAGTTATGGAGTGAGATATGCACTTGAGGGTCGCATGAGACTGTTGTAAGGGTTTCCAAGGCAACCCGAATTTCACCCAGGATGCCAGACTTAAGACTCATGTTTAGAGCGTGGAAATCGATCACGCCCAACTCCGCAAACCCAGGTATACCCGGCCGTAATTTCAAGATGTCATCTCCCAGCTTATACATTTCGTCCACGTTGATGGGTCCGTGGAGACGATGCTCATCAATAGCCATGGGTTCATACGGATCCTCAATAGGCTTCTTGACGAATGTCTCGGGTTTTTGTTCAGCTTGAACCGGTGTTGGCGCAGCACCTTTCCCTTGCTGAGACGGCGAGGGTGCAGCAATTTGACCTGCTGCATCGGGTGGAGGAACTGAAGACTGTGACTGGCGCGAGACACTGAGTCGATGACCAGGCTGAGGAGGTTTCTTTTGACTCGGTGCTTGCGTCGGTGTCGCAAAGCCATTGACTGGGGTCGCCTGCGCATTGTTCGAGATGGGTGTATTGTTCTGAGGGGAGTTGGCGAGTTGCTGAGCTTGCTCGAATCCTTGCCCAGGTTTGACTGAGGGTGACTGGAATTGTTGCATGGTCGAGGGGTCGTTCGGCTGGCGTGGCATCCCACCTTGCTGCATTTGGTCGGCAACTTGTTTTTGCTGCGAGTTAAGGAAAGCCTGCTCGTAAGGAGCCAAGTTCCTTGAGTGGTAATCCCGGATCTCCTGCGCAGCTGAGGGGAACTGCATCTGCCCAAATTGGAACTGTTGTGCAACATGTGGCCACAAGTTCATCTGAGTAACCTTCTTTGATCCACCCATTCTCATCACGGTTCCGTAAAGCTGGAGAAGATTCAGAGGACGACCACAAATCACCGGGTTCATGTCCAGCGGAAGGTTCCGGGCCATCATGAACTTCTGCAAGCCTCGCACAAACACTTCCGGGTTGTTGGGCTTCGCGATGTTCTGTTGCATCTGCCGAATAGCCGCCATTTGCTGAGGATTGGCCTGTGGGTTCATACCACCGGAAGCCACAGGGCGCGCTCCCATCTGTTGATTGGCATTCATTGGCCTGTTCTGATTCTGCTGCTGCATCTGCATCTGAAGTCGGGCCTGCTGGGCCGCGATCGCCTGATGATACCCCTGGGGTACTTGTTGCATTCCACCTTGTTGCATCCCGCCAAATTGGGCTTGCATAGATGGTTGTTGTGCCGCCTGGCTCATCCCATGTCCTTGCTGGAACTGCCCACCCATGCCTTGGGGGTAGGCCTGTCCCTGCATGAAGTTGTTGTTCTGCGGGGTATTCACCCGGCTACCATGGTCTGACTGGGACGGGGACATCTGAGCACCAACATGCGGCCCGGCCGGGGAGAAAGGACTTGGGGAGGCGGTCCCCATACGGATACTTTGCTGGTCAAAGTCCTGCATGATTGGCGATTGGGTTACATTGGGCGACGCTCCTTGCTGGAGATGTTGGTATGGCGTAGGATGTTGAGCGAATTGAGCTGCCCCATTTGCAGGGCCTTGATATCCAGGATATGGTACCTGGGGAGTCTGCGATCGCGACCCAGGCATGCCGCCGGGACCTGGCCGTGGCGACATCGGCATGCCATCTTCGGGTCGAGCTCGCTTGGACGGAATCACTTGGTTCGGGTTGTGGAAGCCCGGGGATGCATTTCGTGGCACGCCATTGTTGAACATGCGCTGGAACTGATTGGGGTCCTGGGGAGGGGGAGATGTGTGGAGGAAGGCCGAGGGGTCTATAGTGGATGGATTGAAAGCCCCATTATCCTGGCCAGGAAGGGTCGAGGCGTCGGCGAGCCAGGCATTCATGTCGTGCGGTTCTACCAACCCATCTGCCCAAGCAAGCCGGTCAGCAACAGTATCACCCAGGTCCACGCGCCATTATTGCGTGGGGGTGAATCACGCGATTTTCATCTGATTCATCAAAGTAGTCAGAGGGAACGGGATGGAGAATTGAGTTTCAAGCCCATATGAACGCGTAGGGCTGGGATGTTTGGGGTCGCGCTCCGTCGCGACACGCTCCGGGGTCCCAAGAAAAAGGGAAGGAAAGCATTCGCCCAACGAATAAAAAAGACCAAAAGGGTAATAGAAAAGGGAAGGGAAGAACATATGTACATACCGACAAGGCTAGATGACTTAAATTCCCGACTTGCTAATGGATGACTGAGGCCGGGACCCGGAATTAGCAGATGAGACGAGGAGCAGAGGTTGGTGTTGGGTGGTCACGTGGTTGGTAGCCTGAGGCTGCCAAGTCAAATCGAGAAGGGGGCAGCGGGGAGCACAAAGGGTGGTGGGAAAGGCCAATAGGCTGGGCTGGGCAACTAAGCATAAGTTGGAGAACATACTGCTGATCGCCTCTGGGGCCACGACAATGCTTCGGCCCGAGAAACCATAGACAAATTGGGGCAGAGGAGGGTGCGTTGGGTGGGCTGCGCCGGAAGAAGGGGGGAAAGGCGAAAAAGGGAATGGGGGTAAGTGGGTGCGTGGCCACAGGGAAAAAAAAACAAGGGAGTACGGGAAAGTATGGGGAAAAGCCGAAACCAAGCAGGAATAATACTTACAGTCCAGAAGCCAAAAGCCTCACTTAGGGATCAAAGGGGGAGTGGAGGCAAAGAATGGTGAGGGAAAAATTACTCCTGGGTGATGGGAACAGCGGGTACCGGAAAGTAAGGAAAGTCTCACTATGGCGGCTGCCACGTCTGACCCTGCTGTACCACCAATACACTCCGTATCATACGCTCACCTTTCCCTCTCTTTTCGGGGGCCGTTTATTCTGTCTCTGTTGCTTTGGCTTTTGTAATTAGTTCTCTGGGGTTAATTCATATCTCATATCTCCATATCTCCGTAATTCTGACAGCCCCAATTTGGGGGTCTCTTTTTTGCCATGACGTTCGCCGTTACCGGGTTTCGGCAGACTCATACCTCCATAAGGTAAAGACTGAGCAGATCAGTCACAATGCACCAGGTGCGAGGAGAAAGGAGATATTATCCTCGACTTTTCAGATCATGGGGAGGAGGAGAAAGGAAGGAGAAGAGAGAAAGGACTGCGCTGGTCGGACACCAATCCAGGCGAAGATCCATTCCAACGGTCTTCGCCCAGTCAGGTTAGTCCATATACTCCAGCGCCGGGTAGAGTGCGAGAGGTCTGTGGTCCCAGCTTCGCACACAAGACTCGATCCAGAAACGTCATAATGGTACCTATGCGAGCCCCATTCAAAGAAGTCTGGGAAATGTGGAGGGAAAAAATAGGAAGGTCCAGATCAGGCGCGGTGACGGGCGTCGGTACTCCTTATATAAAGCTCGGACTAGCGTCTGATAATCATGACGAGCGCGCCCAATCCTCCGAAGTCTCTCGAAAAAGAAATTAAACACAAACCAAAAAGCACAGCACCCCTCTACACAGGAAGAGTAGCAACCCCACCAAGAAGTGGTCCAGGTTTTCCCTGTGCAAGGATCCGACTCGATCCGCATAGAAAATCGTGATGCTTCTGTGCCTGTCCCACCTAACCGCGTCCCCGGTCTTGCTCCACCGTGATTGGGTCTATGCCATGGACCAGGTGAAGTCGAGGCCCAAGCGAACGCAGCAGGTTCATGTCGTTTCTCAACTGTCAATAATTGGAGAGTTGCCACATCGGTTTGAGTTGGGCGAAGATCAGCTGTCTCGATCCGTGAGGGCGTGCAGCATCATCTCTAACGGATGGTACAAATCATACGAATCACCCTACGGCCCTGCCCCATTGGACCCGAGCGCCTAGCTGAGCCCCGTATCGAAGGACCGGCTCAGCTTGAAACGTCTATGGGTGTATAACACGAGATAAGCCGGACAATATTTGGAGACAGGAGTTGTTTCGCGACGCATAGAGAGCAGCCCCGGTACTGAGCCCAAGAGACTACCTACGTAGTAACCGAAAAGTACATCGTAAACTCTTCTCAACCCAGCCCATAAAAAACGAATCATAATTCGGTGTTTGTGATGCATGGCAATAGGAAACTAGGGCCGACGACTGGCCAGCGCGATGAGTCTCACGTGATACAGACCTGAGCTCCAGGTTCCCCGATTGAGCTCCAAGGACCATCATCGGACTCTTCACGGCCCACCCCAACATTGCATCAGAAACCTCATTTCAACGCATCCATCTTATATCCTCGCCCCGGATTCATTCCCCTTCTTCCCGTTTATCGTGTTCATCATGGGAGACGTCGCCGTGGAGAACCCGGCGAACAACGTCACGCCTCTTCCCAAGCCCAGCGCACTGGACGCCCTCGGCAACCTGGACACCCTTGAAGGCACTGGCGTCGATGGCAGCGATGAATACGCTTCTCTGAAGCGCTTACAGAGACACCTAGAGTATGCATAGCCCGCAATATTGAAATACCCAATACTGACGCCTCCGACGCAGATACATTCAGTTGCAGGAGGAATACATCAAGGATGAGCAGAGGTTGGTCTCACCGATACGGCCGTGGAAGCTAGAGTACTGATTATGTCGTCTTACAGGAGCTTGAAAAGAGAGCTGGTTCGAGCACAGGAGGAGATCAAGCGGATACAGAGTGTGCCGCTGGTGATCGGGCAGTTCATGGAGGCTATCGATCAGAAGTGAGCTTGTGTCGCTAATATTCCCATCAGATATACCGTTTTACTGACAATAATTCTCAGCACTGGTATCGTGCAGAGCTCGACCGGGTCTAATTATGTCGTCCGCATCCTGTCCACACTCGACCGCGAGAAGCTGAAGCCCTCTTCTTCCGTCGCCCTTCACCGACACTCCAACGCGTTGGTCGATATCCTTCCCCCGGAAGCTGACTCTTCCATCGCTATGCTGGGTGACAATGAGAAGCCGGATGTGACCTATGCCGATGTGGGTGGTTTGGACATGCAGAAGCAGGAGATTCGGGAAGCCGTCGAGCTGCCCTTGACGCATTTCGATCTCTACCAGCAAATTGGTAGGTACACGGAATTCACACGGTCATCACATCTGCTAACCAAAAGATAGGTATCGATCCTCCCCGTGGTGTTTTGTTGTATGGTCCTCCCGGTACTGGAAAGACCATGCTGGTTAAGGCCGTCGCCAACAGCACAACCGCCAGCTTCATCCGCGTGAACGGCTCCGAATTCGTACAAAAGTATCTGGGAGAAGGTCCCCGTATGGTCCGTGACGTTTTCCGTATGGCTCGTGAGAACTCGCCTGCCATCATCTTCATTGATGAGATCGATGCGATCGCTACCAAGCGTTTCGATGCCCAGACCGGTGCCGACCGAGAGGTGCAGCGTATTTTGCTGGAGTTGCTGAACCAGATGGACGGTTTCGAGCAGACCAGCAACGTCAAGGTCATCATGGCCACCAACCGAGCCGACACTCTCGATCCCGCCCTGCTGCGTCCCGGTCGTCTGGACCGAAAGATCGAGTTCCCCAACCTGCGTGACCGCCGCGAGCGCCGTTTGATCTTCACCACTATTGCTTCCAACATGTCGCTGTCCCCCGAAGTGGATCTAGACTCTCTGATCGTGCGCAACGAGCCGCTGTCAGGTGCCGTGATCGCCGCCATCATGCAAGAGGCCGGTCTGCGTGCGGTGCGCAAGAACCGATACAACATCATCCAGTCCGACCTTGAAGATGCCTACCAGGCACAGGTGAAGGCTGGCCAAGACGATGACCGGTATGTCTTCCCCCTCGTGCTTTCATATCCTCATTTCACGTTACTAATCTATCTCGAAATAGTCCTGACTTCTACCGGTAAATGCCAATTATATGGCGAGGCGTGTGGATGCGCATGGTTCAACCTTGGCTCCATTCCATGTATTATCAATACTCTGAAATTTGGAACCCATGGATGATGTGTTGTTTCGCGAATTATAATACAAGATAAAAAGTACTCAATAAGATGCTTGTAGAGTGTCGAGTTGTAGAGTCAGGGCGGGCTGAGACCCGTCCACTATAAGGGTCCTATCGCACAAGGTCCCCCCTGTAGAGAACGACAGCCATAGGGACCATGGCCATCTGTGTCTAGATAATACGAGACAAGGTTTTCCCTGGTCACACAGTGTTCTTCCCGGATGAACCGACCCCTCAGCGGCCCTCGCCACTCTGCAGCTGCCAGGTACAAGTGCTCTGACCTCTTCCCTGCTTTCCTGCTTGGCGGCTAAGTTAGGCAGCTATCTATTCCCAGCCACAGCGTCAACGAACATGACCACAATGCTAAAGCTCTGCATATCTGGAGTGATTGAACCAGTAACTTAGGGGTATACTGTCGTAACAGGCCGACGGAGAGATGAATACAGACGAGAAAGAAAACGGAAGTGAGGAATGCGGGAGGAGTGTAACCCACACGGCGCAGCTGATTCCGGGAATGACGCACACCCGTCACGTTATGTCAATCGCTCCCCCAAAGCTCCGCCCCCAGCTCCTCTCTTATCTTCCTCCCCATCTTTCCCCAAATCACCCATCATCATGAAGTCCATCGCTCTGCTTACAGCCTCTGCGCTGCTGGGCACTGCCTCTGCTGAGGTTCACAAGCTCAAGCTCGGAAAGGTTCCGCTCGAGGAGCAGTTTGTAAGAGAGACCCCCGTTTCCGGTGTTACGGCTCTAACCGCATAGTAGAACGTCCACAACATCGACGAACATGTCAAGGGCCTGGGCCAGAAATATATGGGCTACCGCCCCAACTCCAACCAGGGCTTCCAGGACACCTCCATGAAGCCCAACAGCGGTCACGATGTGTTGGTTGACAACTTCTTGAACGCTCAGTGTAAGTATCTCCCTTGCAACCCCTGCCATCCGAGATACGAATGACGATGCTGACTTTCACTAGACTTCTCTGAGATTTCCATCGGTACCCCTCCCCAGACCTTCAAGGTTGTCCTTGACACCGGTAGCTCCAACCTGTGGGTCCCCTCATCGGAGTGCAGCTCTATCGCCTGCTTCCTCCACACCAAGTATGACTCGTCTGCCTCGAGCTCATACAAGAAGAACGGCACCGAGTTCTCTATCCAGTATGGATCTGGCAGCCTGAGCGGTTTCGTCTCCCAGGATACCGTGTCTATCGGCGACCTGAAGATTGCCAAGCAGGACTTTGCTGAGGCTACCAGCGAGCCTGGCCTGGCCTTTGCTTTCGGCCGTTTCGATGGTATCCTGGGTCTGGGATACGACACCATCTCTGTCAACAAGATGGTTCCTCCCTTCTACAACATGGTCAACCAGGGACTCCTGGATGAGCCCAAGTTTGCTTTCTACCTGGGCGACAGCAACAAGGAGGGTGATGACTCCGAGGCCACCTTCGGTGGTGTGGACGAGAGCCACTACACAGGCGAGTTGATCAATATTCCCCTCCGCCGCAAGGCTTACTGGGAGGTTGAGTTCGACGCCCTTGCCCTTGGCGAGAACGTCGCTGAGATGGAGAACACCGGTGTCATCCTTGACACTGGTACTTCGCTCATTGCTCTGCCCACCACCATGGCTGAGCTTCTGTAAGTTTCCGTCATTACCAAGTTTCGTCGGTTCGGTGCTAATCTTGTAAACAGGAACAAAGAGATTGGTGCCACGAAGGGCTTCACTGGCCAGTACACCGTTGACTGCGCCGCCCGTGATTCGCTGCCTGACCTCACCTTCACTCTGAGCGGTCACAACTTCACCATCACCTCCTACGACTACATCTTGGAGGTTCAGGGCTCCTGCATCAGCAGCTTCATGGGAATGGACTTCCCCGAGCCCGTTGGTCCTTTGGCCATTCTTGGTGACTCGTTCCTGCGCAAGTGGTACAGCGTTTACGACCTTGGCAAGAACTCCGTTGGTCTGGCCAAGGCCAAGTAAATGCCTTGTCCATGAGGCTCTGGCTGTTGAGAAGCCGAGGATATCGTAAATAAATGCGGCTTCTCGCGGGGTGACATGTGGATTGTAAACGGCGATATATCCGCCTTTGACTACCAGCATATCTTCTCTGCTCTTTTCTGCTCCCGACGGCAATTTACCCAGATGCTTTGTTCTCAGACGACGCTGCAAGTTGCTGTCCCGAGCATGGATTTTCTTTGCATTTCATTCATTCCATCTCGCTTTGAGTCAATTTCCATGGATATTGTACAATTTCTACGTCTCGCTTCAAGTAAATCTACGTAGTGCTTACCTTGTAGATCATGATTAGTGTGTCCTGGGGCCGCTCCAACCGCAACGGGCCGAGGAGCTTGACTGGAGCCGGAGGTCCGTGACTGCAGCGAATTACTTAAAACAACGACCAATCATGGATTCCAATCCAGTCTAAGGGTAAGACTCATGCAGGCCTGATCTAGTAGCCCTTGATATCAATGAAGGTTATGTAGATTACCATCAAAAAACTCAGATACACAAAGAAAACCACGGGGGCATCGAGGGCGGTGGGTGTTGACATAAGCGGAGCTCGAAGGTCAACCAGTCCCCGCACACTTCCCCGTCGAGCTTTGCTTCCTCCGATCGCAACTCCATCTTTCATTCATCCTCCTCCGACTTTCCTCTTTCCCACCTTATTTTCGGCCTGGTGCGTCGTCTTTGTCCATTACGCACCAGGTTGTGCAAGGCGCACACGGCTTCCTCCATTCGCGTCGAGTGGCGATTTTCATCACTCGACAGCCCAAGCATTCGCGCAGCGCGCCATCAACACCATACCCAAGAGAAGACGTGTCCCAGCAGACAAACATACCTGCAGGTGACAGAAAGTAAATTCCGTCGCCCCGCATCTCGAGTATACGCCATCAACGCGTCGCGTGTTGGTGATGACCCCATAGCCGGAGTCGCACGCGATCAAACATACCCGGCCATCCACGCCCGCCTGTCCAGTGGACTAGATCAAAACTCGAACTCGCAAACGAGATCAAGACTGTGGTGGAAGAGACATTGAGCTGACACGTGGACTCCATCGCCTGGGGGCGAACCGAGAGCGACCATGCTTCTCCGTCTGCCGCCCAGCTTGCATTATCCCATCACTGTGACCTCACTGCTGAAGCAGCCCGGAGACGCGGTTGAGCGGGACGAGGCCCTTTTCTGGTATATCTACCAAACGACTGTTGAGGAGGGCGATGGGCTAGGCAATAGAGTTCAGGTCAAGCGAAAGTTCCCGGCTCGCTTTGAGTCGACTGTCGACGGGGAGATTGTACAGTGGAAGATCGCAAAAGGCGATGTGATCAACGGACCGTAAGTTTTCATTTATCTTGTCGTGTTTCTGTCGACTAAGAATGGGCGTAGGATTGATGTAGTTGAAATCGACGAGCCATGCGCGCACGAAGTTCAGTTCGGAGGACTTTGCGCAGAATGTGGAAAGGATATGACTGAGTACGTATATACAAGCACGACGAAGTGGGGTCATTATACACTGACCGTTTTCTCTCAATAGAGCTTCCTACAACACTGAGGTGATGGACTCATATCGAGCTCCCATTCAAATGGCACATGACAACACCACCCTGACTGTCAGTGAGAAGGAGGCTACCCGTGTGGAAGAAGATGCTAAACGTCGCCTCTTGGCATCCCGCCGTCTGTCCCTCGTGGTCGATCTTGATCAGACCATTATCCATGCCACCGTCGACCCGACCGTTGGGGAGTGGAAAGAAGATAAAGACAACCCCAACTACGAAGCGCTGAAGGGTGTTCGTCAATTCCAATTGATAGACGATGGGCCTGGCATGCGTGGATGTTGGTACTACATCAAGCTCCGTCCCGGACTGGAAGACTTCTTGGAGAATGTCGCAGAGCTTTATGAATTACACATCTACACCATGGGTACCCGAGCATACGCCCAGAACATTGCCGACATTATCGATCCCACCCGAAAGCTCTTTGGTGACCGCATCCTTAGCCGTGACGAGAGTGGAAGTTTGACTGCAAAGAACCTGCAACGATTGTTCCCCGTCGACACCAAGATGGTAGTTATTATCGATGACCGCGGTGACGTGTGGCGGTGGAGCCCTAACCTGATCAAGGTCTCTCCCTATGATTTTTTCGTCGGTATTGGTGATATCAATTCCAGTTTTTTGCCTAAAAAGCAAGATCTCGGCGAAACGAATAAGGCGGCGAAGGCTGTGAAGGATAAGGAGAATCATACGAAGCAGGAACAGGCAAAAGTTGAAGCAGCGAAGGCAGTAGCAGAGGATGACGTCTCCGCATTGGAGCAATTAGTGACCATGGGCGGCGGTGATAATCCTAGCTTGCTCAAGGAGCAGGCAAATGCTCAAGAAGAGACAATCATGCATCAGGTGGAGGACCGTCCACTTTTGCAAAAGCAGAAAGAGCTAGACGCGGAAGATGATACTTCAGCAGACGGCAGTGAATCATCATCTAGCGTGGATGAATCTCAAGAAGCTGCTAAGCAGCAGCGTCATCATCTTCTGGAAGATCACGACAAGGAACTCTTTCAGCTTCAAGACCGCCTTGAGCAGGTTCATCTCGCATTCTTTGATGAGTACGACAAAAAGAGGACTCATGCCCTCGGAGGCCGTGTGGCAGCTCTGAGAGGCGATAAAGCTGCGCATAAAGATAAGGATGTTGATCTGAAATTGGTTCCCGACATCAAGGACATCATGCCGCTTTTCAAGCGGTCTGTATTAGGTGGTGTGGTCCTGGTGTTCTCAGGTGTTCTTCCTCTTGGAACAGATACTCAGAATGCCGACATCTCGTTATGGGCTAAGAGCTTCGGTGTCGTTATTGCATCAAATATCAACGCTCGGACCACTCATCTGGTTGCCGGTCGTAACCGTACCGCCAAGGTGCGTGAAGCCACGAGGTACCCAAATGTCAAGATCGTCACGACGCAGTGGCTTCTAGACTCGTTGGTCAGCTGGAAGCATCTGGACGAGGATCCATACCTGCTTCCCGTGCATCCAGATGATCGTGGCGAGCCTCTTTCTCCCGGGTCCCGGGAACTTGCAGAAAGCTCATGGCTATCGTCGTCAGACGAAGCAACGGGCTCTCTGTGGGCCGAGGACGACGGCAACGAGGAAATGTTCAAATCCTCTGGGCTCGACGACACGTCAGTCCCCGGATACGACGAGGATGAGCAAGCCGCCGTGCATGACGAGCTAAAGGAGTTCTTGGGCAGCGACGACGAGAGCGAAAGCGACAGTGAAGCATGGGGTGAAGAGACAAATGAGGGAAGCAAGAAGCGCAAGCGAGGGGAAGGCACAGACGGTGGAGACGACGAAGAATCCGGTGAAGAAGAAGCCGATGAGAATGATCCCAAGGGCTCACGCCTATCACAACGGATTAAGCGGTCTTACGAGCGGAGCACGGGTCTTCGAGAAGTCGCTACCGCAACGGGCTCTATCTCCGGTCCCTCGGGACCGCACGGCGATGAACCAGACGCCACAATAACGGGTACCGACGATGGCCAAGACGACGGATACCCCGAGGATCCGGACGACGATGACGATGCGCTAGAGCGTGAAATGCTCGCGGCCTTCGAAGACGACAATCCCCAAGCAGAGGAAGAAGTCGCTGCTGAGAATGGCTAGTCGGTGTATCTACGATTTAATCCTCCATTCAGTCCACTTCACATCCCCAATTACTCAACTCTTCGGTTCGCCTTGGTGGTTTCTATCCTGTTTTGCAGTAGCGCTGCTCTCTTCGCATAGCCGCGGCGTTCATACGTTTTTATCTTCTTGTATTTCTCCCTGCATGGACTTTGGATCTAAGTGGCTACGTACTTGATCTGTAGTCTATGCTAAATACAGTGGGTGGGCTCCTTGTTTTGATTTGTTGTATTATTCTTGAAAATTGAATATGTTAGTTATGTAATACGTGAGTGTCTGTAGTAGGGAGACGGACTGCTTTTGGACCAAAAAGTACGTGAGACGGTTGTCCACATAGTACCTCCTTCGAAGTGTTCGTATGGAGAAGTGATCTCGCAGTATAACTACCTGCTCTGATAAGTAGGCAAAAGAGGAAATATTTTAGTCTCGTTTGACCCAGACTAGTAGTCATAGGATGGACGAAAGACCCTTCGAAGCCACCGAGAGATCGAATGAAGTTCTCATGAAAAATGGTATTGCATTGGTCCATTCAATTAGGAAAGGGAACTAAAAGTGCCCGTCAAGTCATTGAACATATACAGAGAGGAGAAATGGTACAGGGAGCAAAAGCAAGCGCCAGAAAACAAGACCTGGAAAATTCGCAACACCAGCAGATAAAGATGCAAAACCCCGTGATTGCAATTAGAAAAGTACATCGAGGAAAGAGGGGAATCGAGAAAGGAAATCACCCATGGTTTTTCATGGGCCACCAGAGCCATCGGTCTGGGTTTGTCCATCTTCATGCTTTTTGTTCCTGCTCTTTGCTCTCTTACTTCTGTCTTCTGATCCCTCGCTCAAATGGGATCCGCTCAATGCTTTTGTGTCCATCACTCAATTGAGAGTGGCCGGTGAAAGATGAATGGTAAGAGTGTTTGCTCAGAAGTTTCGCTCGGAGAGGAACTTCAGGATTTCGGGTTTGCGCCAGCCCTTCAATGTAGAAGTTAGCCTTACACTCGACCATGGAATGTGTGAAACGATGATAAAATTGACATACCTTGACAATGATATGGCCGTTAAGTCGGTTAATAGACACGTCAGGGCTTCGCACATCGACGCCTAGGGTGTATGCCAGGTCGTCGCGCAGAGCATCAAGGTCACCCTCCGTCTTCTGGATCTTGGTGAGCTGCTTAGTGCCGCCAGCTTTTGTGACGAGGTAAACGGGTAGCTGGTTGGAACCGGTCCGGCGAACAAAGTAGGGGAGGTTGTTAAGTTGCACGGCAGGCTGCGGCTTCTTGGTCTTCGGGGAGATCGGGGCCGATGGTGAGACGGGCTGCTCCTTAAGAGCTTGTGCCTGGTGGCGTAGGTAGGTGAGGAAGCCACGCATTTGGTGAGAGGAGGAGTTCAGGCATAGTGAGGATCGGGGGGAGACTGTAAAGTCGAGTGGTGTTAGATATGATGGTATGATCCGCGATGGTAAGATATCGGGGCCAAGCGCTTTCTTCGAGCCAAGTTCGTAGATAGCACAATACCGCCCGCTGCTGGTGTCGCTTGCTGTTTGCCATGGCGCCTAGGAAAATCCAAAGAAAAGGAGTCACAAATCAAACTCACAGTATGCCGGCCGCGTCGGAGAAGATAACGAAGAAAACGGGCTAGATGTCTGGACGGAAGCCGCGGAGCGAGCAAAACCACGGGGGTTGACAGCCTGCTTGCACACGGCCGAAGCAGCCGTAGCTGAATTTCGAAGAGATGCCATTGAGTGGCGATGTGGGCAGGAACTTAGAACCTGGAGAAGAAAATGGTCAACATGAGGCCAAAGTGATGCAGGTTTCTCAACCGCCGGGTTCTGCCACCGCCTTATTTCCCTATTGGGCTTAGCGTGGTCAACCCTCCCGCACACAAATTCAAAGTTGATCGGATTGTCTCTTTGAAGCACAACCTCACGTCCACCATGGCTACCACCGCCCCCGCTGAGGGCACTCGCCCGACCGACTATGATCTGATGCCCCGGATCATTCCCTACCTCGACCGGCACCTGGTTTTCCCCCTGCTTATGTTCCGCAGCGAGGAGGACAATGAATACATTCGGCTCGCCTACGAATGCTTGAAGCCCACCAACATCGTCGGCTTCAGCGAACAACTATGGGGAATGTTCAACGACACCGAGGCTCCCGCCGAGTTGAAGAAAAAGGAGGCCGATATCGCGGCGGAGAAGGAGCGTCTGGAGGCCAAGACCGAGAAGATGAACGCAGTCTTCGCCGACGAGGAGGTTCTGAACAGCATGCGCAGCGACAAGGCTGCCAACTTCCGTTTCCTCGAGGAGAACTACGGTGTCACCAACGAGATGGTTAACGACCTCTACGACTACGGCCGATTCTTGTACAGCACTGGCGACTATGGCAACGCCGCCATCACCCTTTTCCAGTTCCGTTTCCTGTCCACCGATAACGAGAAGCTCGCCTCCGCCACCTGGGGTCACTTGGCTTGCGAAATCTTGAACGGCCGCAACCGTGAGAACCCCGCTTGGGAGCAGTCCTTCGAGGCTGCCCTCGGTGAAGTCCCCAAGGTCAAGGACTCAATCGAGACCCGCCTGTTCAGCAACCCTCTGGGCCAGCTCCACAGCCGCACATGGCTCATTCACTGGTGCTTGTTCCTCCTCTTCGACCACGACTCCGCCCGCGACACCATCACCGACCTCTTCTTCTCCCCCGCATTCATCAACACCATCCAGACCAACTGTCCCTGGATTCTGCGCTACCTCGCCGCTGCCGTTGTCACCAACCGCAATCGCCCTCACAAGCACAGTGGTGTCTACCCCAAGCAATTGAAGGACCTGGTTCGCGTTGTACGCCAGGAGGGTTACGAGTACAGCGACCCCATCACCGACTTCGTTAAGGCTCTTCACATCGATTTCGACTTCGAGGAGGCCCAAAAGAAGCTGGGTGAGGCCGAGGCCGTCCTGCGTGACGACTTCTTCCTCCATGGTCAGGCCGATGCCTTCATTGAGGCTGCCCGTCACCTCATCTCCGAGAGCTACTGCAAGATCCACCAGCGGATCGATATCAAGTGAGTAGCGGAGAAATCGAGCACCAAGATTCAAATATCTAACCCAATAATAGGGATCTCTCCTCTCGTCTCGGTTTGAGCGAGGACGAGGGTGAGAAGTGGATCGTCAACCTGATCCGCAACACCCGAGTCGATGCCAAGATCGACTACAAGGCCGGTACCGTCATCATGAACCACCCTCCCTCGTCGGTGTACCAGCAAGTCATCGAGAAGACCAAGGGTGCCTTCTTCCGCACACAAGTCTTGAGGTATGCATCCCACTTCTACTCCCGGGACCCACCAAATAGTCGCTAACAATATCTCCAGTTCGGCTGTCGCAAAATAAATTCCCTCCATGAGCTGATGCCAAAAAACCGACTTCTTCTTTGTTATTATCAAACCCTGTTTTCTGCCTGCCCGGTTTAGTGATCTCCCCGTGTATGTCACAACACGGATCATGATCTTCCGAGATGGAGAACACCGAGCAGCGTGGCATCCGGCTGGCGTTCTTAGGTGGTCCACCTTATTGATGTTCTTTTTTTACCTCTTAGTCCACAGTTTCCGATTCCTATTTTTTTCCCTTCTCTGTCGTCAGATATTTTCTCATATTTGGTTGTTGCAAAAGACTCTCAACCCCGGAGGTCTTGGTCTGAGAGGGCAGGTTGAAAAAGAAACCATGGGAGACATGGCGCTCGGCCTGTTTGAAGAAGAGACGGGGTTTATGTAGAAGACTCCTGATATTCAAGGGTCTAATGGATCTATGCCGTTACGAATGGTCTATAGAGATGAGTGAAAATGATGTCTGACAATATCTGCTCCAGTGTGAACGAGATTCGATAACGAACGTAAGACATGTGTCTGAAGATAAAGAGTATCATCAAGGAAATAGTTCGAAATTCAATTCCATTCGCTGTCCCGGGTGTCCTGTCAGGGTCCTGGTGGCTGGTATGGCTCCACTCCAAATGTATATTCCTGGAATCCGGGCGTCGTCACCGTGGAGCAAGCTTGAGTTGGGGGGAACAAGGTGGGTGGAAGCACAACTTGCCCTTGGGATGATCGTCAGGGAGCCAGATCCCACATAAGGCTTTCTGAATGTGCTCACGAACGAATAGAAAAACCATGGACAACCTAAAATAACAAGGTAAATGCTCCATCCATGGATAGGATCAACGGCCTCTCGACTCTGGCTCACGCCTCCGACTTCGATTTGGATCTACAGGAATAAGCTCATTGATATAAGGCTCCGGTTGTCGTGCACCATCCTGAGCGGTATTCTGATTCGTCATGCGCAAAGCCTCCTGCTTCTCATACTCGCGCGACATAGCGGCCAGATCATCGATTTGTTCCTGGAACACAACAATCAGCACACCGGTCCTTCGCCTCTATATTACCAAGAGACAGACCCGTGTGAGAGGCACGCCTGTGATTAGATAGCCTTCGCGCCCCTTGAAACATTGTCAGAACATCTGGTTAGAGCCCGTTAACCGTGGCGCGCCGCGGGGAGGTCTGGTTTGATATACCTGGTAGCTATACGGTCTCACCGAGGCGGAAGGGCCGAGGAAATAGTGGATGTGTCCTAGGACGATATGTCGGGATAGTCCGTAGCCCGGGAGCCAGTATTGCTGTTCTCGCGACATGTCTGTTGGGATAGAGGGGGCGAGAGGATCAGCGGGACCAGCTAGCCCAACGGACCACGATGATCTTCGCGGTATTTTCGATGTTCCATCAGGGCATTGGGGTATAAATAACAGAGGCCCCTCTCCACCCCCTCCACGGCGGTCAATAAAGAACTTAGAACTCGAGACGAATAAGACGTGCAGAGCGGGATCCTTCACGATGATCTCACACTCAAGATCCACCGAAACCGATCTCAGAACAAATGGCGCCACGAAGTCGTCAGGGACACAGAAACATTTCCCGGAACTGTCGGGGCATTGCATGGCATGGCCGCCTCACTCTATCAGACAATGAGGCCCAACCCTCTATCCAATTTAATCTCATCAGCCCTGTCTTTGCCAATGAATCGGTTGCCCGGACCACTGTCAAAGTGAGGCTTGCGTGTAATGCTCAAATCAGGTCTGGTCTTGGGATGCCCCTGTAACCGGAGTTACCTGGGCATAGATTTTCCTCGTAACCCTTTCCCTCACCGCACCTTGGAGCCGGCGCCATTTTGGCTCGCGCGATGTCGTGGCACCATGGAGCTGCCTTGTTTCGCGGGGCCCGAACTGAGCTGCAGGAAGCATTGCTGCATCGCGCACGATCGGGATAGAGGCATGCTTTTGCCCGCTGGAATAGGTTCGATTGATGCCGAACACATGGCAGGTGCAGGCGATGTTACGAAGAGGTCGAATCCATGCAGATTCCTTTCCTTGTCCGAGCGGTGTATTGATCAGGACTACTGGATTCCTTTTGCTGATACCTGGCTGCTTCCTGGTCATGGCCGTGATCGGGGTAGGTGGAGGGAGGAAGAGGAAGTTTGGGATTCCAGTCAGATGTGATGAGGTGTGCATAATACGCCCGTCATTGGCCTGGCGCTTCTACGGTCTATACAGAAGCCGAGCTGGCATGCATAGTGTCATGTATTATCTCTAGTCTTTTCATAATTCGTCCCGGATAATCCCCTCCTATCCTCACCCAATCTCCTATTGCGGAGGGACATACGGGTGTACAAGCATTTCGCTGAACCTAATGGAAGGGTTAGTTTGGTCCGATCCCGCTTGTTCAAGGGTCGACTTACTTCTCCAGCTTCTCCTTTCCACGGACCTCCTCAACCAATAGAGGCATGCGAACCACGTTGAAGTCCTCGTACAGCTCCTCAATCTGCTCGAGGTACTTCTTCTGCATCTTCCTCCGCGCATTGCACTGCTCGCAGCCACTTCCTTCCTTGGGGAATAGCAGCTGGTTGACAACAATGGAGTGGGTATCAATGCCGTAGCTAGTCAGTTCCTGAATCATGCGCTCGGTCTCGTACAGCGACAAGAACTCCGCAATACAAACACACACAAAAGTGGTCATATCCGGGTTCTTGAACTGTGTGTTGACCTCGCTAATAGTCTCCCGCAGCGACTCCATTTTTTGGAGCAGTTCATCCATGTTCTGACCACCAGGGAGGCCACCGCGCGCACCGAGGATCGAGTTCAGCATCGGGCCGAATTGCGACGACAGCTGCGAGAGCTTGGCCAGTGCCTTCTCAAGCACAGTAGGGAACTGCAGGAAGCGCAGCGTGTGGCCGGTCGGAGCGGTGTCGAACACGATGACCTCGTACGAGAGCGACTTGACCTGCTTGAGGACTTCGGCAAACGACATGGCTTCGTCAACACCGGGAATCTGCGCGGGTTAATGGCATGATTAGCGTCGTAATTGGTCTACCAGGTTCAGAAAGCCACTCACGCTGAACGCGAGGTCCTGCATCATGTTGCCCATGCCCCCCATCCCAGCCATGGGGTCTTCCTGTCCCTCGCCGTTGGCCAGGAGATCCTGGATGCTGCCGTTGGGGTCAATCTCCATGGCGCTGAGGTTGCTGTAGCCGTCGATAAGGCGGGCCTCCTTGCCGAACTTCTGGCCGAAGGCATCACTCAGGTTGTGTGCCGGGTCGGTCGAGATGAGAAGGACGGACTTGCGGACTTTGGCGAGCTGGATGGCCAGCGAGCACGAGGTGGTGGTCTTGCCGACACCTCCTTTGCCTCCGACGAAAATCCAGCGGAGAGTGTTCTGGTTAAGGATCGACTGGAGCGTAGGCTCCATGTCGAGGTCGTCGCTTTGGACGACGGCGGAGGAGGACATTCTGGTGATATGGACGGAGGTGAGTTGGAGATGGTGGAGGGATGTGATGTTCAAAAATGACGGTTTTGCCCCGCAAAGCGATCGAACGTTCGGGAAAACAGTCTAGTCAGGCGTCAATAAGAACAATGGGCAGTCCTACGATGCAAAAGTTATCGTCTTTGCTTTTTCAATATTTTGGACTTTATTCTTGTCCGTAATTAGTTGGAATTGGTGGTATCGCTTCTTTTTCTGGTCCATTACTTCCTCCGCACCGCCAATTAATACAGCACACCTCTACTTAGCAAGAAACGATGACTCCTATCTCCATTGATGAGACTCAAAGTCAGTTTCAAATTACGACAAGTAAAGATATGAGCTATCGCCAGCTCTGCGCGAGCCCGACAATGCCCGCTCCACCCGCGTAGAAAGGTCCATGGCATCCTCCGCATCTATCGGTACCCTCCGATACCAACGGCCCATAGAAATGGCGACGCATTTCCTCTACTTTTTTTTTTTTTTTTTTTTTTTTTACCTTTTTCAACCCACCTAATTCCCCTTGAACTGCTTGAATGGACCTACCCCGCGAAACAGATCTAGGCCGTATCACCAACCGCCTCGCACTGCACCAGCAACACCTTGAACTGGCCCCGCACTCCTCAAAGCAGCAACCGCCCACCAAGATGGCCGCGCGCGACCCCATTACCTGCCATGTCCTCAACACTCTGACCGGCACTCCGGCCGCAAACCTTCCCGTCACATTGACGCTGATGACCTCTTCCACATCCTCAAACCCCGTCACCTTCCAAGCTACCACCAACGCCGACGGCCGTGTCGCCAACTGGACGCCCGTCGGTGGATCCGCCTCGGTCCCTTCCATTCTGAGCGCGCTTCCCGCTGCCGATAGCAAGACGAACTGGGCTGTGCGCTTCGAGACTGGTCCTTGGTACGAGGCCCAGGGCATTGAGAGCTTCTGGCCTGAGGTGGAGGTTAAGTTCACGGTCAAGGGCCGTGGACGTGAGGGTGAGGAGGGCTGGCGCCACTATCACGTCCCCGTGCTTCTGGGTCCTTGGAACTACTCGACATACCGGGGTTCTTAGAATTTGTATATACCTTTTTTCCAGAATTTTCCAATTTTCATGAGAGATGCTTCTTTAAAAATATGGATTTGCCGCACATTGAGTATATCACAGGTGAGATGCTAGGCTTCTGGCGTATCTACCAAGCTGTCTTTTGTGATAATGGCTTTGTGCTTGATGTAGCAGGCCCTTCCAGATTATTACATCAACGGGCAAGATGGCCGAGCGGTCCAAGGCGTATGGTTCAGGCTCACCTGATCCAAGTTTCCATATCTCGATTTCGGGGCGTGGGTTCGAATCCCACTCTTGTCATAACTTTTTGGCTTATTGTTCTTTTTGTCAGTCGAGGTCAAAATTGTTAATACATGGGTTGCGTTGTGTCATATTGTTGGAAGGTTTTTCTTTTTCTTTTTTCCCCAAGTTGAGATCGGAGAAGCAATACAGCTCTAAAATTGAGTCCTCAACATGACCTCATCTATATGCGTGCGAACTGGGGAAGTAACGGAGGTCTCATTCAAGTAGGAACCACTTTAACACCATTGTACATGTTGAAGAACACCAAACAGCCTATAAAAAGTTGGACATAATGGCAAACAGGCAATAGGGACAAAAAACTGAAAAAGTTCAATCACTTCTTCCACACTGGCTCAGTATCTCCGTCATCTCCAATGTGGTTGTAGGGTTTATCGTATCGGTTCTCCACGTCCTCATTATGCTGCTTCACATCCTCCGGGAGGTCTTCCTTGAGATTACCCTCGTGATCGGCAACAGGGGACTGCTTTCCATCGCTAAGAGTCGGATGTGCTTTGTTGGAGGGAATTGGGTGGTTGGGGGATCCGTTCGTAGGGTTCGTTCTATCCTGCTGCCCGGCTTGGCTTTCTCCCTCCTCCTTTGAAGAGTTCTGAGCGTAGCATCGTTGACTAGGTAGGTTGATGACCTGGCGACTGAGAGAGGCGATAGAGGAAGGGCCGCGCATGCGCGTTTGGAGCCGTAGTAGTGAAGTCATTTTTGGAGGTTTGATGTATTGAAGAGTATAAAAGGGGATATTTAGGCTCACTTGTCCTTTTAACTGAGGGCACCCAGCTTAATGATCGTCGTTTCTATGATGAAATCAGGTTTGTGGAGCTTTCCAGGGTTGCGAAGCTGTTGCACGTCGTTGCTCCTGGCGATGACGTACCCCGATGTCATATCTGCCAAGAACCGAAAAAGGTAATCTGTTGCTACATTTATCGCCATCTATAATGCTATCACCATGAATGATGTCCATAGGAATTCAGCTCAGAAGATCACGAGCAGCGATCTAATTGTATTGCTCTTAGCCAGTACCCGAAACTTCGTTGATCCGTACTCAGCGAAGGTAAATGGATAGACCCCCACACTACCTTCTACAGGCCTTCTAAGAGTATCAACGCACAATTTGAAAGCCCTGGATATTTACAGACTCGCGGCTTCTCAAATCAGAGGAAGTCATTTTACACCTTTAATGGAGACACGGGGAATCGAAGAGAACGTTAAAGGAGTAGCTTTACCTGGGACGAAGACCGGCGTTACTAAAACTGATGGCCGTCCTTTCCTTCAAAAGTAGAAAGAGTCCTCGGCGTGGTGACTGGTTTTAAGCGCGCCTTCTTCGTTCACTTCGACCCGCTTCCATTCATACAGATTGAGCAAGGGTCGGGATGTATACTGGCAAAAGGATTACACCGCTATTCGCGGGAGGTAATATGACCGTTCTTTCTCTTTGCCACTTCCGCGCTGCTCAGCGCTGATGCTGCATATAGCATCGCCCCCCGGTAATAACGGCCATCCAAGAACGCCAAGGGAGAGCTAGAGTACGAAAGGAGTAGCACCGTTTCGACCTTCAATAGACTCAGCACTTGAGCTAGTGTAGGGTTGGACTGAGCCAACTCCAGAAATGTGCGAAGAGTATCGGGTGCCGCCACCCTGTGCAGCAAGAGAATAGACACCCGATCGATACGAGACGCTTGGATGCAAGACATCCGCGCCGTGGCTTTCAATACCGATGAATATTTATCTTACCAAGACCAAGATTAGACTCGCAGAACACATACTCCATAATGCGTAGCAAGCCCCGAAGGCGAGTCTGAGAGGAGAATCAGGTGAGGAAGCCAAGCGGCTAAAGTTGCCCGCTTCTACATCTGACCGAACGGCTGGACCCTGCCTGGACCCTGTGGTGGAGAATCGCTATGACATGCCGTCATGGATTCGCTCTCGGAAGAAATGTGGATAATCAGTGCAGTACCTACTGTATAGACGGATTATTGATGCGAGTATCAGGATCGGCTATCAGGGCTCGGGAGTCGATCGTCAAGAGCAAATTCCGGTTGTTTGCATATTCTAGTCGATCAAGAAGGAGACGATCCGGACCAAGTCCGGTGCCAAAGATTGTAGCACGCTCTAACAGGGCTCAGTGACGTGACCTGCACGTGACCTTTCCACAGCCGCGGGTCGCAACCGAAATGCTCTTTTTAAGACCGCCTCCACCTGCTTCGGAGCTACTTTCATCCCCAGCCTCACTCTGCGTCTTCTCAGTCGGGCTCTGACGATGATCTGACTTTCCGGCATCTGAGATTTGATCCGGTGTTTCAACCTTCAACTTCCCTTTTTATTCAGCCCCAGGTCGCGTTCCCTTCTCCACTATGGCGTCGCTCCCAGGCTACCCGGCTGCGGGGAGAACGAGATCGTCCGATGGTGCCACAGCCACCAACGCTGATGGAGACTCCACATTCGAAAATGCTACTTCTCAAGCAGAGACTTTCGATGAAGCTGAGACCGTTTTCTTGAATAAGAGCTCCTCGACCTTGAATCTTGCCGATAACGTCACGGATGTGAACGAGAAGATCCTCGGCCGCTCTCCAAATCCCAACGATGCTTCCAACCAAGAAGAACCGCGCAAGTGCTGGATTTGCTACACAGATGAGACGGAAGATTCGCCACTGAACTTGGAGTGGCGATCCCCCTGCCCGTGTGCCTTGACAGCCCACGAGGCATGTCTGCTGGATTGGCTTGCGGATATGGAGAATCCTCGTGCGCGCAAGCGGAATGGGAACAGTGCAAAGATGGTGTGTCCCCAGTGCAAATCAGATATCGTCGTCACTCGCCCACGGAGCTACGTTGTCGATACACTGCGCATGGCTGAGAGAGTTGCGGGTCGACTGGTTCTCCCGGGTATGGTCTTCACAGTGGCCGGGACTTTGTGGGCTGGCTGTTGTGCACATGGGATATACTCGATGCATCTGATCTTCGGCTCAGAAGAGGCCAATCAGATACTCCAAAGGAGTACTGAGGGTCCGTGGAATCCCGGGTTAAACGTCGGCCTTCCTCTCATTCCGCTGTCTTTGATTTTCTCTCGTACGCGCTATGGGGATGGTCTGCTCCCAGCCATCCCTGTTCTTTTCTTTGCCGCGCACAGCCCTGGGCAAGAGCCCGACTTCGACCTTTGGCCGCCTACACGGGCCATGACATTTGCTGCTCTGCCATATGTCAAGAGCATCTATGCTTCACTCTACGAGCGATTGTTCGGAGGATTGGAGAGGAAGTGGATTTCGGAGGTTCAGCCTCGCGCCGCGGAGGAAGTGATGGATGAAGTGCAGCAACAGGACCAGGCCGAAGGCTTGAATCGATTTGGCGAAAATAATGGCCAAATCCTCATGGAGATTGATCTCGAATTGCAGGTAGGGATGGACGATGACGACGAGCCGCCAGAGGATCCGGCTCTTCCTGCTCCGGAGAATCACAACGGCGCTGACCTCGGCGCTCAGGACGGACAGGCACAAGGACAAAACATCGGGCAGGGCCTGGGCCTCGGGCGCCGACAAAACGAAATCATCCACGACACCGGTAACCTCGCCGAAATAGTACTCGGAGCGCTCGTCTTCCCCGCCATCTCCGCCTCGATGGGAGGGCTCTTGAAGTATGTCCTGCCCAATTCATGGACCACCCCATCTTCGGTCCTTGAGCGCAGCCGACCCGGTCTTCTCCAGAGCCGCTGGGGTCGCAGCGTTGTTGGAGGATGCATGTTCGTACTTCTTAAGGATGCACTTGTCCTTTACTGTCGGTGGAAGTTGGCGCAAACGCACAGACGGCGAAAGGTTTTGAATTACGACAAGTCGAAAAAGAAGACCAGGTACAAGCGGTAATTTGGACAGAAGACATCTTGCCATCTTTCTATTTTTCTTCGGTTCGGGACACTGTTTGCATTCCATGGCGTTTAACAAGGGACTCGATTGATGATTTTGGCGGGACTCGCTTTTGATACGCATGTCTAACATATGATGCCTCACGACCCTTAAGATACCGTTTCCATTTTCATTGATATTCTCTTTTCGGTATTACACTATCTCTCCCCTCCAAGAGGCCTTCTTTTCTGCGCTTAGCCGGCGTTGGAAGATTCATCCAAGGAGTCACTTCTGGGAAATGAATCAAATGATTACAGAAACACTTTTGAGAAGAACTCCAGAAACTGCGACATTGATGATGATACATATGGGATTGTAGACACCTTGAATATGGTATGGGAAGGTAGAGCAAAAAGATTAACCAGTACTAAAGAGGCATGGAAGTAGTATATATTTTGGTCTGGGGAGTACCTGTCATCAAATCCCAGGGATCAGAAGGGTCAAAGACCAAAAATGCCGACGGCCTGAATTGGAAGCCTCCCAGAGCCGTAGGTGTCAGGACCCGGGCACTGCGGTACAGGAGGTCGAGAGTGCCTTATGGCCGGGACCTGTCCCTCGGGGCGGGTAATAGTTTCCTCTCTTGTGCACTCTTTTTCTTCCTTTTCATAACAAAACACATGTTCAAGCCGAGGGACTCATGAGAATTGTTTGAGCTGATTCGGATGTAATGATAGTCAGCCGCTGCCGGACTAAGCGCGCGGCTAACACGGGGCGGACAAGATTCTGCCGTCAGGGAATTATTCACCCCGTAACTTGCGCACCGCGTGTCTTGCATCTCCCATAAACCATCACAATGCGGTCTCTATCACCGGCCCTCGCGTCCCTCGCGAATGTCTTCCGAATTCCCATCTCGTTGACCCCGGCTCGGCCGACCGTTTCCCGGGTCTGCCACGAGACTCTGGCCCGCCGGCCATCACCACAACTCGGCCCGATCACCGCGGCCGTGCAATCAGCTCCCTTCTCGTCGACAAGTTCAATGGCGAAAAGAAAGAGCGGCGGCCCCAATGTGGATAAGCGAATCAGTATGTTGCCCGCCGGGATGCCAGACCTGAGCCTCAATTGCCCGATGCTTTGCCTGCTGTTTGGACCACGCGAATATCACGAATCTAACGTCAGTACCAGCTCTCATCCGCTATTTCCTCTACCACCCTCTGACTCCGCGTCCTCTCCGCTTCTCCCGTAATCGTTACCTTCGCCACTGGACCATCCACCGTGCCTGGCAACTATTCCAGGCCAAGCAGCGCCGCGCCCACGAACTCGAGCTCGAGCGCCAGTACCAGGCCATGCAGTCTGCCTGTGAGGAGCTGCGCGTTGGTGCCGGCGACGGCGGCAGATTGTTCCGCAAGTCGATGATCAAGAAGGGTATCTTCACCGATATGTTCCCTATTGAGTATGGCCGCATGCAAACCGAGTATCCTGCCGGCGAGGGCTGGAACCATGACTGGAAGCGCCCCGAGAGGAAATAAATAGAAATTATACGGAGAGGGTTCGATTATGGTGTGATTTGATCTGCTGCGAAGTAGGTCGGCAGAGGAAGACTTTGTATCATTTTGGCGCCATGTATTATATGCATTTTTTTTGTGTTGCTCCCTAAGAGCATGTAACCGTCTGGAAGGCTATGCCATCTTCTATTCGTTCGCAAGGACTAGTTATTTCCAATTCCAAGTGTGAATAGACTCGATATCTACGAAATTGTGCGTGTACGGTATGCAATGAGATGCCGAATTGAAGTAGAAGGCCCTTGGAAACAAGGAAATGACCGCGTTGTATGAAAGGACAAGAATATCACAGGAATTACTACAAGAAAAGAAGAGAAAAAGGAATAGGCGGCAATCGCAATGCACTTCGACAAATGAGGGAAACGGGAATCCGGAGATGCACGTGCATGAGATCGGGATATAAAGGAAGGGCGTTAAGGAAAGACTGTAAAGGTATCCCGAGAGAAGAGACAAGGCCAAAGGACCGAAAAGAACACAAAAAGCAGTTGTCCTCGACCCAATCGAGCCAAGATCGCACAAGAACCTCCCAAACGCCAATGATGCATGTTACAGCGGAAAGTCGAATCAACCGGCAAAGAAGCGCTTAAGCCAAAGCCATCGGAATTCAAGAGAAAAGATAAATCGAACGCTGGGCAGAGAAAATAGTCGCAATGTGGAAACGGTCACATTATTAGGTCATTAGAGAACCACGCAGCAGGAGCTTTTCCGCTTGTCGAAGGTGAGGAGTGCGGCTCGGGTCGCGGCTTCGAATACGTCGTCGACACCCTCGCCGGTCAAGGAGGAGCACTCGAGGTACTTGCGAGCGCCGACCTGTGTGCCGGTTTCGTTGCCTTCTTTTGTCGTCACGAACTTTAGGGACTTCTTGCGCATATCTTCAATGGCCAAGGGATCTTCGCGTAGGTCTTTTTTGAGTCCGACCAGGATGATGGGAACCCCCGGGCATCGCTCGTTCGCCTCTTCAATCCACTGGTTCCAAATGTTAATAACTGACATGTTGCTGCTATAGCACCGCGACGAACCTTGTGCTTCACGTTGGATAACGAATCTGGCGAGTCCACGGAGAATCCGATCAGGAGAACATGCGCTTTCGAGTATGCTAGCGGTCGCAAGCGCTCGTAATCTTCTTGGCCTGCCGTATCCCAGAGAGCCAATTGTACTGAGCGGCCGTCAACTCGGCAATCGGTCACGTAGTTTTCGAATACCGTTGGGACCTAGGGAACAATAATCAGAGGGTGTTAATGCGGGGGAGGTGGTTGACGACGAACATAATGCTGTAAAGGAAGTCTAGTTAGTCATTTGCTTCATCAGGCAAGATGTTGCAGGTAACAACTTACTGTTGGGAAATAACCGAGGGTGAAAACACTGAGTAAACTGGTCTTGCCGCAGGCACCATCTCCAATAATCACAAGCTTCCTAAACAGGTCGATCGGATTAGCATCTGCCGATCACGCAGGTCCCAAATAGTTTCAAATCCTGTAGCGAGCTCCTTGCCCCAGAGTCGCTGGAAGTACTGGGTAGACTCGTACAATTGGGCTTGAGGGCTTGAGGGGGTTATGGCAAGACGCCTCGGGATAAGGAAAGTGGCCGCGCGTACCTTCGCATCACATTGTCGTCCTGTTGTTGGGCCATGATTTAAACAGTGGCACGTCGAATCGAATTCGATGGGGGGCAAGAAAATGATGATCGAGAGGATGACCGGGGCTCGGGGGCTCGATCAGCTAAACTATCAAGGCGTGCTGACCACGATCGCGACACGGGAGCAGACAGGGGTAGGAGAAATTTAGCCCTGGGCACAATGTACTTATTCTCTCACCCAATAATAGGCAGGAGAGGAGGGGGATGGGGTTGGCCTAAAGCACAAAACAAAGTGACGTGACGGGCCGGGGCTTGGGGGGTCCCTCGAAGGCGGTCGAAGTTCGAAAATAGACAGAATTGGAGAGATTGGCTGATCCGGCCAGATTCCAAGATTTACGCAAGGAAACGAGTGAATGTGCAGATGCGTGTAAAGAAAGAGCCGGGTTGTTGATAAGATGAAGGGTTGAGGGTGAGGGTGGAAGGGAATGCGGTTAAGCAGAATCCGGAGATTTTAAGGCTCGCCCCCGGGGTTTGGGATACGGAACTTGATACACACTCGGCAGCTCCCCCGTCTACGATCATCCGCTCTGTTTCTGCTCAGAAAAATCTGCCCGTGGTTATTTTTAATTAGCGCTGTCCGTGTCTCACTGCGCAGTGGAGCAAAAGGCGTTGCCGTCACGTGGGACACACCGCTTTGATACATGGGCAGATGGCAGGCGGTGTGCTGACCTAGCACGTGACCTTGAATTGATTTCCACCTCTTGCTGGATGAAGAATATTCTCGCGAATGTCACTCGGTGGAAACTGGCTCACACTAGATGAATGTAAAATCGGTAATTTGTTATAGCGCAGATCTATAAAAATAAACCCGACGTGCAATTGCTGCCTGACCGGTCAGGCACTGGCTCGCTTGCGGCGGCTATCCCGTTGCGGCGGCACGACAACCAGCCAGAACGCAGGAAAGCCCATCGCTTCATTCATCATCCGGCATAAGATATCGCTGTATTTGCGTCCCGCGACACTCGGGGCTCTGCTTTGCTGCTGGCCCTGGCTTTGACCTCTTGTACCTCTGACTCCGCCGGTCTCCCACCGCCCCGGCCTCATTTCCGACCTGCGATCACGTCCTGACCCGCCGGCATTATAGCCTTTCAACCCCCCTCCTCGACTACGATCCCGCACCCCTCCTGTTTGTTGCACTGGCCCTTTTGCGAGTGACAAAGGATTTCTGTCCTTGTTGACACGCGCAGCGGAGCCTCTCTGGGTCGGTCCCTGCATTGGATTGACCGGAGCTTCGTTGGTAGGCTCTTTCGCCCTCCCGCCTCTCCGCTTTGAAGCCTTTCGCTTTGAACCCCCACTCCCCAACCCCGACGTGATTTCGGATTGGAACTAACTCACCTTTGCTCGTGGTAATAGTTCACTGCGCAGGCAGTTGTTAAAAGCTCTCCGATTCATCATGGCGAGCCATTTGTCGACTGCTCCAACACCACCTGTCAACGGTGACGCGCGGGGACCTTTGAGCCACTCTACACCTGAAAATATGTCGGCACCGGCGTCCGGAGTGAATCGCAAGAAGCAAAAGCGTCGACAGAAGCAGGCTGCTCGCCTGGCAGCGGAGCCGAACCACTCGCATGCCTCTGGCGACCTCGCCCACCCGGCTGACGATCGACACTCCTACGATGACAATGCCGACCTTGATAGTGTGGATGGACATCATTCTGGTGACGGCCATTTTTACAGAAACGGGGAATCAGGCTCACACCACGACCTTGCTTCTCCAGACGAGCCCGACGATCACTTCCACTTAATGGGCGACCGATCAAAGAAAAAGAAAAGCGGGAAAGGCCGATCTGGATCCCACACCCTCGCTGATGGCAGCTCGACTCCCCTCTCTACTCCCTCCGCCACCTTCTCCCATCCTCCGCCACCGCACTCTTTGCCTTATCCCACGAGATTTCCTGCCCGATCCTCCAAGGAAAACAGCATCTGGAACCAGTCGTCAAATGAAGAACGCGAGAACATTCGGACTTTTTGGTTTGAGCTGGGTGAAGACGAGCGTCGCCAGCTTGTTAAAGTCGAGAAAGATGCTGTGTTAAAGAAGATGAAGGAACAGCAGAAACACTCTTGTAGTTGTACTGTCTGTGGCCGGAAGCGTACCGCAATTGAAGAGGAGCTGGAAGTACTGTACGATGCGTACTACGAAGAGCTTGAACAATACGCCAACAACAATCAAGGCTCCTTTGAGGAAGGAGCCCCCATCATTCCCCCACCTCGCTTGTACCAACCCCCGCTTCGATCGCCCGGCCAGCATACTAGGACCCATGGCCAATTTCACCCGTCACGAGGCCGAGTCCAAGAGGAACCGGACGAAGAAGAGGACCTTGAAGATGATTACGACGACGAAGAGGAAGAGGACGAGGATGACGACGAGCTGTATAGTGACGATGAGTTCGAGGACGAGGAAGCCCGCGCCGCCCGCGCCGACTTTTTCGCCTTTGGTAACAGTCTCACTGTAAAAGGTAAGCACGCTAGTCCTTGATTGATCTTATCTAGGAATTGCAGGAGGCTGACTCGTGCTTTCCTTAGATGGCATTCTTACTGTGGCAGATGATCTTCTCAAAAATGACGGCAAGCACTTTATCGATATGATGGAACAACTAGCCGAGCGACGAATGCAACGAGAAGAAGATACCCAGTACAACATAGCCTCCGCCCATCAGTCCTTCCATGCCGGTCACAATCACGGGCCTCTCGACGACGAAGACTATGACGACGAAGAGGACGAGGATTACGATAGCCAGGAAGAAGAAGAGTTTGACGAAGATGAGATGGATGCCATGACCGAAGAGCAGCGCATGCAAGAAGGACGGCGAATGTTCCAAATCTTTGCAGCCCGAATGTTCGAACAACGAGTCATGACAGCGTACCGAGAGAAAGTCGCCGAACAGCGCCAGAAGCAACTCATAGAGGAACTTTTGGAGGAAGAGAGCCGGAACGAGCAGCGAAATGCCAAAAAGGCTCGTGAGGCACAGAAGAAGAAAGACAAGAAGCGCTTGCAAAAGCTGGCAAAGGAAGAGGAGAAAGCCCGCCGAGACGCCGAGAAAGCAGCCGAGGAAGCTGCCATCAAGGCTGCACAGGAGAAGAAGCTTGAGGAGCAGCGAGTGAAACGTGAAGAGCAGCGGAAGAAGCGTGAGGCTGAACGCAAGGCCCAAGAGGAAGAGCGTGCACGCAAGGATGCCGAGAAGCAACGGCGTCTTAAGGAAGATCGAGAACGCCAAGCTGAAGCTGAACGGAAGCAACGCGAGCAGAAGGAGGAGAAGAAGAGACGAGATGAAGCGATGCGCAAGGAGAAGGCGGAGCGCGAGAGAAAGGCCAAGGAGGAGCATGAGCACAAGATGCGCGAGCAGCAGGCGAAGAGGGACCGAGAGGCAATTCAGGCGGATCAAGACAGGGGAATCGCTAGGAAATCAGCGCCCTTATACCCGGCTTCCATCCCAATTGCTCCAAGTCTCCCATCTCATCCGTTTACCGGCTCGCTGCAATCGCCACTTTATGCTACAGCTTCACCTGTTGCCCCCAAAGTTTCGACTCCCGGAAGACCGCGCCAACCGTCCCAGCAGGGATCGCACACATCCTCTCCTCATTCGCAGCCTGGGTCCTCGGATTTCCCTCTGCAGCCGTCCATCTCACCGCGCTCTTTGGCGCAGTCACATGGCAGACAAGGACCCCAGCATCAGACTCCTCTACATCATCCTCAACCTTCTGCTCCCCTCTCGCCTCTTGGTCGGACTGGCCCTCCTGGTTTCCCAGGGTTGGGTGGGTTGGCCTCCAATCCTCCAGGTCTACCGCCAATGGGTGGCCGGCCTCTTCAATCCGATTTGCATATGTACTCTCCTAACTCAGGCATGATGGGCCACCTTCGCGGGTTCGCTGGGCCAGGAGGAATTCCTGCGCCGCCTGGAATCGGAGGAGTGCGTCCTATGCCACAGGGTCGAGGGTTCCCCTCAGAACCTGGGCATGGCTTCCCCTTCCCCGGCCCCCACGGTATTCCCGGTGCATTCCCTATGCAACAGGGTCTGTCAAAGTCTCACTCACGGCAGCAATCTGCATCTTTCGATCGTTCACCGTTAGAGTCCGGTTCCCAACCCTTCCCAATTACCCGTCCAAGCCCTATCAAGCGCCCCTCAAGCACAGCACAAGATCAACAGGAAGGCGGTCACACTCCATACCAGCGCGAGGTGGATCAATTGAGCAGTCGTTTGGGTAGCAGCGCGCTTCTCGACGATACTGATGATCCATATTCTTCGAAGCTGTCCCAGTCGTTGCCGGGTGCTACAGCTCCTGGGCAATTCCCCACGCCGTCACGGGCTAGTTTCCAGGGATCGTCACTGTTCGCAGATCCTTTGGGTAAGCTTCGTCGAACACATCAATCGTTTTATATGGAAATATTCAGCTAACTTGCAATAGCATCTAAACATGCGAACTTCCCTGCAGGCCCTGGCTGGGGCGCTGCTCCTTTTGGGAGCACGGCCTTCCCCGGTGCATCTACCTGGGGACCAACGCCCACTGGAAGTGGTTGGTCTCACAATGCCTTTGCGGCCGGTGGTCACCACCGTGCTCATACATCGCGACCCGTGACCATCCGTCTCCTGGTAATCCAAGCCTGCAAGCACTTGAACACGTTGAGCCCCACTCCCGGTTCCGGAGGCTACCACAACGTGAATTTAGTGCTAGGCCAGGTGGAGCAGCTGCGGCCATCGAATGAGCCGGCTATCTCGCTGGACGAAATGCTCGACATCTGCGACACAGAAGGAAGCTCCCAGAACGGCGGTGGGTCATTCTTTATCAAGGAAGATGAGAATTGCCGATACGTCAAGTTTGAGCCAGACACTAACAGCGCCGTGCCTGGTCACCGGGGCAGCCTTGTGCCTGGCGATATCGGCAGTCCAGTTCCTGGGAATAGCAATCCGGCCGTCTTCGGTGGATTCGGAACTCCCTCCGTCCTGCGGCAGTACACCTCGCCGCCGGCTGGATTGTTCGGCGGGACTTCCTAAGGTAGTCCTCTGATATCTTCTTACGCGCTCTATGGGAATGACTCCTTAAATGCCCCTCTTACTGTTTCCTGTTTTTCTTTGTCTGATTGAAGCGTCACGGGTTCACGTCATCCACACGTTCTGAAGTGTCTTTTTCTTTGCTGATATGGGATTATGGATTATTGCTGTCCCGTCTGTTCTTTTCTGGTTTGTGGTCAAGTCGGCTTGGCTTGAGCTCGGGGCATTCGGGTTTGTTTTTGTGTACGTCATGACTTTACTGGCCTTTCTGCATGATGCAGCGATATCCAAGGAGATTGGGACAATCTCCCTCTCCGTCGTCGTCCTTGAACCAATTGCATGATCGAAGGTTTCTTCGTCTTTTTGTCCCGCCGGCGTGAGGTCGGTGTAATTGTGATGTCGTAGATATCAATCCCGAGTATCCCTTTCAAGGTGAAGTCCTCGTTCGAGTCACTGTTAATAGCACAGGAGATTTATCATAACTCGTCTCGTTCTACGTTCTGAACAGATGAAAGGACCAGCAGTGATTTATTCGGAAGCAATAAAGTTGAAGGGAAAGGGTATGGCGTCCAGAGACAATGGTACACTTGTATATACTTAGAAGCAAAAATAGCATCACGGGCGAGAGGCTGGCTTCCAAGGACAAAAAGAAACGAAATAAACAACCAAGGCGCGCTGCAAGTCTCATACAAAGAATCCCCCACGCGGGCAGGCGCTCAACTAGCTCCAACAGAAAAGGAGGAACCTTCTAATATCTCAATTAACCTACTGTCGCTCAGTCACGACACCCTCATAGTCCCGAGACCGGATGTATTCCAGGGTACGCTCGAAGTGGCGCTTCGGGCCGTCGAGACTGGGGTTAGGTTCGTCCTCGCTGGTTTGCAGATTGGAGTGGATGAGCTCGATGAGACCGTTGAGATACTTCGTGGTGACTGTCTCGTTCTGCTGGTCGAAGTAGTAGACGTAGCGGTTGAGGATTTCGACAAAGAGTTCGACGGACACGGCGGTATCCATGCAGGCATCTGCGACACGCAGGGCGCGCTGTAGACACTCGAGGACTCGCTTCCCGTCACGGTAGAGCTGGCGATACGTTAGTATTGGAAAGGAGTCAAGGAATGGCAAAATGTCAACTTACGCTCTGAGGATCTTCATCCCCGCGCTGAGGGTTCTCGACAACCCACCAGAGGTGACTTGCTAGGTACACGGCACGGCACTGGTCGGGCTTCTTGAGAAGCTTGCTTCCGTGCAACGCAGCCTTGGTGATGAGGGTGTCGTAGTTCTCCTTGGAGAAGCCGCGCGCACCATGAAGGGCGCCTGCAATGACGCAGAGGGCCTGAAACTGGGCACGAGAATCGCTGATAGCATCTTCATAAATCGTGAAGGCCTGTGCGAAGAACTCGTAGCTGACCTCCTCAAAGCCGGTTTGGTCGGCCACTTCACCGCACATCACGAATAGCCGCAAGGCCAAATCCGCACAACCGGGGTTCACCCGCTGGTACAAGTTGTTGACACACTGGTGCATGAAACGGTAAAGGGCTGATGATTGTGATTGCCAGTTGTCCTCGTAGTGCTCGCGTGACTTCAACGTTCGAGCCAGGCGAATTGAGGCTGTAATGATGGCGGGTGTGGTGTATCGGATGCGCTCGTTGCCCTCCATATAGGCCTTGCGCGTTGCTTGAAGAAGCTATGAGAACAATGTTAGCATGCGATATGAAGATCGTGGCAGGGGAACGTACCTTGAGCTGGGTATCATTATCTGGCGCCTGGATCAAATGCACCATCCGCGCAAGCCATCCTTGCTCCTCGATTGTCTCGTCAGTCTCTCCTCCCCGTCGTTGTGTCTGCGCACCAGGATATCCCGGGGATTGTTGAATGCCCTCCTTGATCAGAACCTTTGTGGTCTGCAACACACGGTCAAGGTTCTCCGTCGACGAGATAAGAATCTTGTTCTTGAGCAGACTTCGAATAATTTCGCCGGCAATAGACCTCCTGGTCGGATACGATTGGGATGTGAGAAGCGGCAGGTAGTGTGGCAAAGCTAAGGCTGTGAAGATAGAAACATAGGAAAGGAGCGGAGCGCTGAGAAGGTGGAGAATGTGCTGCTGTGTTGGCGCCGAGTGCAGATCGGCATGATCGGTGTATTCGGCGGTCTTTTGAGCTGCAAAGTCAAGAACTTGGTCGACATATTCCAGCTGATCGGGATAGATGTTCAACGCGAGATTGATGAGAGACACCAAGAGAGCCATGGCATCTTGAATCGGCAATGCGCGCGTCTTGATCAGATCAACAACCTGCTTGTAGAAGATATCGTACAGCTTGGCTTCTGCGGGAGAGGTAGCCTTCTCGTCCTCTCCGTTGGTGGGTTGTCCTTCCTTTGCGGGCTCAGACGTCTCCTCGGCCTTGCTTGACTCCTCGGTACCATTATCCTTGGTAATGTCAGCCGCAGGAGCCTCGGTGGAATCTTGCTTCTTGGTCTCCTTGTCAAGCTCGAGCTTCTGCAATAACCGAGTGACTGCTTCTTCCTCATTCTGCTTCCGCGCTTCTGGCTCAGCGCGAGACTCCGAATCCTTCTGGGCATATGATGACAAACGGTCCATCAGACCAATAACGATCTTCTTCAAATCGACATGCGGGTTGAGTCGGGCGATGGCGGACAGCAGGAGGTCCAGGGTATGGAGGTGGAATTCATCAGGGAAGACCTTGGTGATAACTGTCGACAAAATTAGTAGCTGGAAACCAAGCGCAAATCAAAATTTGAACTACCTTCCAGAAGATATTCCTGGGCTAGGACATCGCGACACTGCACTACTTGCTCCAGAAGCGCTTGTAGAATGCCGGACTTGTATGTCTCGAGATCCACAAGCTGGCTCAAGCGCACAATGTTGCTGCCCACCAGAAGCTCTAGCTCGCGTCTCTCCTGTATCCGTCTTTCTCGCTCTCTCGAGGGACCCTGGTGCTGTAGCCGGACCCAGAGCTTATTCATCTCCACGAAATTGGTCAAAACGAAATTGATCGAGTCCTGCAGATTGCCCTCGGGACCGTCACCAGTCCCATCGGGCAGGAAGTCTCTCGCCTGACCGGACAAGTAGTATCGCAAGAACAAGCCCCGAATCGGGTGCTGAACGCCGCGGCTCATCTCCATCATGTCCTTCATAATCTCCTTGACCGGCGCGTCCTCGACCGACATGTATACGGTACCGACGGTGATCATCAGGTACAAGCGGGGTACAATATTTCCAGCATATTGAACTAGCTCATACAGATCGGCCAGGTGGTTGACGGGGTGGTTCTCTTTGAGATAAACGGACAGGTGTCGCAGCGCATCGAAAACGGCCATGTACAACTCATAGTACTGCTTCGGACCGAGACTCGGGGTTCGCAGTTCGGAGACAAGGGTTGATCTGTAGTCACACGTCGCAGGGACGCTACAATTAGCACGCGTGGTTGTCTTGCGCAGACATCCGACAGTCCAACGTCGCTGCCTTGGGGGGTGGTAAGAGGACGACTTACCCACACTTGAGCGCATCCATGAGCTTTCCGGGGGTTTCAAGGCATTTGCGCATCAGAGCCGACTGCTGCCGCACCACGCCCAATGCCTCCTCGAGGAGGCGGTTTTGGTCCTCGGGGACAGGCGGTGGGCTCGCCATCGTGGAGCGAGTGAGGGGGAAACTGAGGAGGCAGGGAACGGTTCAAGAGCTGGAGAATGTTCACACTGTTCACACTCACAGACGACAATTCATGAAAGTGAGGAGGTGGGTTGGGGAGAAGGGGGAGGGGAAGAAGGTGAGTTGGAGTTGGAGGCTGAGCTCATTGGGTGACACCATGGGAGTGGACATTCTCCCAAAACGTCACTTTACTTATTTACTACTACTTTTGACAACTTTGGGCGCTGTATCAACGCCATTCAGTGCTTCTCAATGTCTAGCTTTCGAGGAAAGTACAGAAGCAATTCTCATCTTTTTTGTCCGATCTGCCTTTCTTCTGCTGTTGCCCACAAGGACACCACATTCCTGCACGTGGCCAGCTCCATCGCGATCGCGCCTCCATGATGGCCTGGTGTTGCGACAATGAAACCACTTTCAAGTCCCCAAGAACGGAGGTTCCAATGCCCAAATCGCCGCCATACGCTCATCGCTGGGGAGTGAAGGGTATGCCGCTTCTCCCTTCAACATCTTTTCGGCGTTCTTGAGCTCGCTAGTGAATTCCCGAGCGGGAAGCTTCCATAAAAGTGTTCGGGTCTTGATGATGGTTGCATTTCCGAGCTCCAAATAGCTTTGAGCTTTTGACGGGGCTGTATGGAGTTGTTCCAGCGCATACAGCTGGATCAAAAAGATTTGAGCCTCCACTTGCTGGGCGTTCCGATGGGGGCCCGCTCGGGCTGCTGCCGCAGCGAGCCACTTGCAATCCTCCATGAGCCTTTGTAGATCGAGTTCCGGTCTCATATCGCCCATCTCTAGCAGGTGCACCGATGTCAGCAATTCAGCAATCAGAATGTTGTCGACACGCATTTCAAGGCCCAATGCCTGCAGGTAGCAGTCCGTTTCCTGAATTTCGTCGTAGATCCCGGCGTTACCTCTTGTCTCTTGATCCCTCCTGGTTGATTGTATCATGTTTGCTACATGCTTGTAGTCATTTTCGCGGGTCTCACTCCGGACACGGTGGTCGTAGATCGAACCTCGCAATTCAAACAATGCCTGCCAGCAGTCTCGGTCGGCCTTAAGCATGATGATTTTCAGGACATTCATAAGGGAGTATCTCCGTCCACAAATTGGAGTCAAGTGCTCCAATTGGACTGGCCGAGAGGTTTTCTTCTGCTGTATTAGTCGAACCTGTCGCGAAAGCTCCTCCGAGAGATTTGCATATTCTTGGTTGGCTTGGAGATTGAATCTCTTCACAGATTCATCCAGCAGCATGCGCCGAGTAAGTCTGCCATACCTAGCAATACTAGATAGGGGGCCATTGCAGGTCCAACACGACTTAGTACCAACTTCAATGGAAAACGGAGGGAGCGGACCACGCAACTCCTTGGGCTTGCCATCGACGATTGTGTAGAATTCCCTCATTTCCATTTGGAAGTCCATGCTCCTCATGGTCAAGAAATGGCCACATGGCGGGAAGATGCAGGGGTCTTCATTCAGGTCGACATCCCTATAGCATTTCCCATCCCCGGCCTTGTCACATGGACGATTCAGCACACCAGGCCCAGCACATTCCTGGCAGTAGATCGGATGAGGGCACCGCTCAGCACAAACAGACGGGCATTGGTGACCGCAAGCAAGACTGCGCTCGCATCTCTTGGAACAGGGTACATGCGTGCAGGGTGCAGCGCAAGGCATCAAACAGCTCTTGTGTGGACAACGTGACGTGCAATCTTTCTTATCGCATGGTTTGCATGGCTCATAGCACATGAGCGGGCACTTGAAATGAGGACAACCATGCTCACAAGGTGCGTTGCAAGGAGCACAAGCCTGTCCAGCGTGGCAAGCAGCAGTGCAGCTATGAGCGCAGGTGCTGTACTTCCGAACACACGAACGTTGGCAGAAACCATGGTCGAGCTGAATATTCCCATCTACAATCTGGATAAAACACTCATGACATTGCTTGTTGCATGTGTGGCCGCAAGACATGAGGTTTTCACAGATGACGGAGCATTTGTACTGAAGGGCAGCGACGTCAACGCAACAGTCAACGGTAACTTCATGACCACAGCCGGGTACCGGCTTCTTGACTGATTCGCGACACGAGCCGATCCATTGGTATTGCCAGCATGGAAGGTCAGAAGGAAAATGTTCGCATTTGAGTTCTGGGTGCTCCTCGTAAATGTTCACCGTGCATTTCTTGACGCAGGGATATCCACAAGGCGAGGCGCATGGATGTGTGCACCCGATCTGTGCTTTGGAGCAAGGTTCGAGACAAGGGACGGCGCTATGAAGCCCTGGCGCATGCCATGACTGCCCACAGATATGGCCACAAGGCAGATCGTGGGCGCAATGTAAAGCGCATCCACCTGAAGGGGATGGTTGGTTGAAATCGGCAGAAGAGATGGACATTGTGGTGTCCGGGTGTCGGGGGCATCCAAGATCATCCACTTCCAAAAGACTTCAAATTTTGCAGTATATTGATCACATCTGCCTCAATGGGAGTAGTAGTGATAAGTGTGGATTTCCAAAAATGTTGCCGACGTGCAAGTTCCGTATTGCGTACGAGAGAAACGTATAGATGGTTTCTTACTTTACCAGAATCACCGTTGCCCATCTACCACCAGCACTTCTAAAATGCTCATTTTAGCAACTTTGACTAAAGGAATAACCAGAATAATTGCCTTCTTGCCCTGGAATTTATGCACAGTGGCTATCCTTTGGACCTCCAAATGCATCACACCCTAGCAATAGAGATTCCTCTACACTTAGTTTCACATCCGTAGCTTAGGAATCGTGTTATACCTTGATCTTACGCATCGTACCTCTATACCAGCTATTCCTACTCACAAAACCCCGGTGATCTTACGCCTAAGTTTCCTCGCTCGAATTACCGCACAGTTCCGCATCTCTCGCTATGAAACTTCGTCACGTTACAATGATAAGTCTATATCGAGGCTTGCGAATATAATCGACGGAACAATGTCATGGCATCTTTGTAATACACACGTGCCAGCCGCCATTCTAATTGCACGGATGCACAGTACCTGCAGCAGATAAAGCAGGGAGTAACCAGAGCCGCATCCCTATAGAGTCACGCATTTTTGCCGAGATCTATCATGATGGTAGGTGGTTATTCTACTGAGAGCCTCTCCATAGTCCGGTGAATAGTAACCAGATATGTTGCTAATGTTAATCAACCCACGAGAACCACATGTATATTTAATGGTTGAGAATACGAAAAATCTCACGGACAGTCTGGATTGAGTAAAACTTTAATCACAGAGACGCTTCTGTCTTGCTTGTATCTACTGCTTCGACTTCCTCAGCTGAGCCATCTGCTCATCTGCCGAGTCCAGAAGAGACTGAACTCCCTTCTGAGCATACATGCGCTTTAGCCAGTCACTGACAAGCGGGAAATCATCCGCATTGAAATCATTCTCAGCCAACGTAGTATGCGCGATTCTCTGCCAAGGAATAAAAGAAACATCCGCATACGAAATTTTGTTCCCAACCAACCAGGGTCCATCTCCAAGATTATCCTTGTACACATCTTTCTGTTTCGCAAGGCGCGCCTCAAGAACACCAGACACGCGCTTGGCCTCATTGACGTAACGATCAATAGCAGACTGGATCTTTTCGCCATGAAATTTCAGGAACCAAACAGCCTGGCCATAGTAGGGACCCTGGCCAGTAGTCTGTAGATAGAGGAAAGAGCGAGCCTCTTCGGCCTCAGCGCTGAACTTGGGGAAGCTCAGCTTGCGGGGCTCTTCGGTGTCGTAGCGCTCAATGAGGTATTCGATGATAGCGCCAGATTCCCAGATTGTGAGGCCGGTGTTGGGGTCCTGGATGGCTGGGAGGCGGCCGTTGGGGTTAATTGCGACATATTCGGGTTCTTTGATTTGGTCGTGTCTGACGGGGACGACTTCATAAGGGAGGTTGAGGAGGGTGAGGATGATGCAGGTTTTCAAGGGATTGGGACCCAAGAGCCCCCCGTAGATTTGGATTGGCTTAGTGTCAGCAGGCATAGTAGATGTGTTTGGATTGGGGTCAGAGTCAATTGGTTTCGATGATGGATATAGTTATAGGCTTTATAATGCAATTTGCCTCCTTAAGTACTTTGAGGGTAGAGTAGACACCGATTTATTATTCTGCTTATCTTTCAACTAATTAGTAATCCATTTGTGGCGGGGTTACAATAGAAAGAATCCGGGGTAAGCTTTTGGGTGCGATTATTGATCCATTATTCAGCTGTCGGGCTTGTCGGACCCCGACGCCCGGGATACGGATCAAATATACGGATCATCTATTGAAGCCGCAACAACGCTTTAGAATAAAGAGTGAAATCGTATTTCGCAAGATAAATAAATCCGCTTGATCTTCATTACTTGGTTTTTTTTATTATTCTTGCCTCGAAACAATAAAGTCGTAAAACTCGTGGCCATGGTGTCTGAAACCATACTTGTGCTAGGCGCAACAGGTATACATCTCTAACATCCCTGTAACACTGTGACGTACCTAGCTAAAACTACTACCATAGGCGGCTCGGGTCTTGCCTTCATCGAAGTAGCCCTCAGTCTTCCGAAGCCACCCCATCTAGTGCTTTACGTCCGCACTCCATCCAAAATCTCATCCAATATTTCTAAGAACACAAATGTGTCTCTTGTTAAAGGAGACCTCACGGACTTCGACACCCTAGATTCTGCCATGAAGACTCATACTGTCACAACGGTAACCTCTTTCCTTGGCCCATACGTCTCTTTCTCCGCAATGCTCACCCGCGGCACCGACACGCCAATTGCAGACTCTTTCCCAACAATTATCAGGGCCATGGAAGCTAACGGAGTCAAACGTATACTCGCTCTATCGACGCCGTCGTACTGGGTCGATGGGCGAGACGTCAGTACATGGAAGATGTCCATAGTTGGGGTTATGCCGAAGCTCTTTGTTCCGCAAGGAAAAACGGAGATGATTCAGATAGCTAAGACCTTGAGCGAAAGTACTGCCGATCTGGATTGGACTGTCTTTCGCGTTGTGCACTTGACGGATGGCTCTGATGACCTTCCTGTTTGGGCTGGTTATGTAGGACCGAGTCATAAGGGTGGTTTGAATATATCTCGGCGAAGTCAGGCGCGTTGGGTGTTGGGAGAGATTCAGGACCGGGAGTGGGTTAAGGGATTCCCGTTATTGGGAAACTATTAATGTCATCATGATCATGCAGGTGTTGTAATGGATTGACGAGTGAACTATACGGAACAAATTGGACAAATTGGCGATAGAACATAACTATTTAATGTTTCAATAACTATCCGCTACAGTAAAGTGCAACTGAAACAGTACATCCCCAATCTCGAACGTATAACTCGAAGAGATGAACATTATATACACGCAGGGTGAAAGGCGGCTTGGAGAAAATGAAACCGAAATATGATCAAAACAACCACAATGCATGCGAACTGAGATTCCTGACCAGCCAACCCGATAAAGGGGGGATCAGGATGGAACCCGTACCGGTAATCGGGTGCCAAAACTTTTGCACTTTTGTCATAAGGTCCGCGGGAAGGCGATGTTTCTGATGGGGTTTTTCGTGGTCAACTAATGCTTCCCAATCGCTTTTGGCGGACCCGCCAAGAAAACGCCATGGATATCAACGGTAAAAAGAAATGACGGTTATAATAGTCTGTTAACCCTGGGGTGTCTAGTCGCGGTGGTTGACAGCGAAGTCGACATTCCGCTCACGCATCAGATCCTTGCGCTCCTTCTCCTTGGCTGGTAACAAGTTAGCTTGTGTGCCTTTTTTGGCTTATGTGGACGAATATGCTTACCTTCATCGTAGACCAGGAACTCGTGGAGACCACGGCCAGAAGGAACCATGGGCAGGACAGGGACCTTGCGGTCAGTGATGACCTCCAGAAGAGCGGGGCCCTCCTGCTCAATGAGCCACTTCAGCTTGGCCTCGACCTCGGAGGCGCGGGAGACACGCTCAGCGGCAACGCGCATAGCGCGGGCCAGAGGAACGAAGTCGGGGTTCTGCTGGTGAGTGTGGGAGTAGCGGTCCTCGTAGAACAGGTTTTGCCTGAGTGAAGAGTTAGCTTGAGCGTTTGAATAAGATTTGAAGACTTGAGGTGCGTACCATTGTGTGACCATACCCTGCTCCTCGTTGTTAAGCAGAAGAACCTTGACACCAATACCGAACTGGGCAGCGGTGGAAAGCTCAGTGAGAGTCATGTTGAAGGAAGCGTCACCGTCAATGTCGATAACCAGGCAGTCGGGGCGAGCCACCTTGGCACCGATGGCGGAAGGCAGACCGTAACCCATAGTGCCTAGACCACCGGAGGTGATCATGGTACGGGGGTGGCGCCAGCGGAAGTGCTGGGCAGCCCACATCTGATGCTGACCAACACCGGTGGTGATGATAGTCTTGTCCTTAATGTGCGCGGTGAGGTCACTGAGCTTCTCAATGACGGCCTGGGGCTTGATGGGGCCGTCCTCGGCCTGGCGCTCATAGAGGGAGAGCGGGAAGCGGGCCTTCCAGTCGTTGATCTGCTCGAACCACTCCTTACGCTCAGACACGGCCTTGACATGAGGCATGAGAAGGCGCAGGTTGTCGGCGCAATCACCCTCGACGGCCTCGGTGGCCTGAACGACCTTGTTGATGTTCTTGGGCATGATCTCGAAGTGCACAATACCACCACGGCCCTCGGCAGCGGCGGCCTTGGCCTGCGGAGCAAACTTGGGGATGCTGAGAGTGACACGGTCATCGAAACGAGCACCAACAGCGATGATCAGATCGGCCTCCTGCATGGCCATGTTGGCGTAGGCAGATCCGTGCATACCAAGCATGTGGAGGGCCTTGGGATCAAGCTCGTCGAAGCCACCGAGACCCTGGAGGGTCGTGGTAACAGGAATCTGACACTTGTCGGCGAATTCCTTCAGGATCTCGGGGCCATCGGGACGGGCGAGCAGACCCTGGCCGACGTAGAGAATGGGCTTCTCAGCCATGTTCACCAGACGGGCAACACGGCCAATGGTGTGCTCGAGAGTCTTCTGGCTCATATAGCGAGCGGCCATGGTGGCAGCACTAGGGAGGGAAGGAATGGTGCTGTGCATGGGGATAGGGTTGCGGAGGATGCCGGCGGTAACATCCTTGGGCAAGTCGACGAGAACGGGTCCGGGGCGGCCGCTGGTAGCGATTTCGAAGGCCTCCTGGATGCGACGAGGCAGCTCGCCAACGGATTTGACCATCACGTTCCACTTGGTACAGGCACGGGAGATACCAATGACATCGGCCTCCTGGAAAGAGTCGGTACCGATAGCGCTGGTGGGGACCTGACCACAGAAAACAACCATGGGGGTACCGTCGGAGAGAGCATCCTGCAAAGGGGTGATAACATTGGTAGCGCCAGGACCGGAAGTGACCAGAACAACACCGGGCAAGCCAGAAGCACGGGCGTAGCCCTGGGCCATGTGACCAGCACCTTGTTCATGCTTGGGGAGAGTGAAGTTAAAGTGCTTTGAGTTGTAGATGGCATCGAAGACGGGAAGAATGGCACCACCAGGGTAACCGACTATGAAACCAATATGTGAGCCGACGGCGGGACTTCGAATAGCCGAGCAATTGGGCACTTACACACTTGCTTCACACCGAGACGCAGCATCATCTCGTGGAAGATTTCACCACCACTCATGCCCACCATTCTTTCATTTCTGTCAGCATGTTTCCTTTGTGCCAAGACCGCACAAGGTTCGACCTACGAGTCATCGAGCTCGGGGAGCTGGCGGTTTTGCAGAGGAGAGATCTCATTGCGGTGAGGCTCCTGGTTGAAAGCCGGGCTGGGGACGGGTCTCGTATCACTGATGACACAATGTTAGAAAGACATTGACCATGGCCACCGGAAGGACTCACGAAGAAGCAGCAGCAGTGCTCTGGGTACGCTTCTGAGGAGAAGAGCGGTGGGGCGAAGCAGCGGAAGCCACGAAGGAAGTTGAGAAAGGTCGACGGGCAGAGGTGAGCTGCCTCTGAATGTGCAGAGCGCGCAGAGCGCTCTTGGACGGTCTGAGAGGCATCATCATGACAGCCCAAAAAAATTGAGGATAAAGGTCAAGGAAAGGAAAAAGCTGCCTCTGGACTGTGAGTCTTCTGGGGAGAGGAAAAACGACTTAAACCCAAACCAACCGACCGCTCTGAGTCAAGAATTCGGCCCTTGTTATTGGCCATTGCCTCCTCCGCACCTCCGACCTCGGCGCAACTCGGCGTCACCTGACCGCCTGCCGTTTTGGACTTTGTGATCCCTCGCAGTATACAGTGATGCCCGAGGAGACACTGCTGCTGTATGGAGGAGTATACGTATGTCCCTTGAAGACTGAGTGTCATCTCGATTTTATACCCATTTCCTATAATGCTCAATAACACGGGCCAGCTGCACTGCATTCTTCTGGCCCCCCTCCCCGCGGGAGATTATAACGTTCTTACATACATTGCCGATCATGGCGGAGATGTTTTTCTTTTCCCCCGAGCCCTAGAGTGCCTACGAGTGATCCCGAACTTGCACGGAAAGCCGGGGTGGGCCCATGACAACTCGGCCCGGCTATTATCGTTCCTAGGCCTCGGGAGAGACTTAATTAGATTGTGCCCTAATTTCGATTTACCCTTCCCAGATGGGTGTTCTATTTATTTTCGGGTTTCCCGGCGCGCCACCCAAATACTGTATCGACGTTTCCGGCATATCCAGGCATGTCTTTACTCTACAATCGAGACGCTAGACAAACGATTCGGAATAAATATGGCATATAGACCATTAAAAGCATCTGGCTCAGGAACACATTCGACCTTACTACGTCAATTGCAAAGCACTGGCCAATTACTCCAGGAACAGTAGGGGGTCCATGCCACCCCCCGCAAAACTACGCTGCAAAGGGACACCGGGATGGATGCGAGTGTGGTACGCAGCACCCCACCACGAATTTACCCGGGGTGGAATCTGGAGGGTGTCATCAGTGTCTTGTCTTTTAATTTAACTACGCAATTGCTTCTTAATTCCCACTTTTCCCTTCTCCCTCCTTTCTCCTCACCCGCTTAACCCCTCGCCCTAGAACACAGACAACTACCCCGCCATGCCATCCCTCGAGCTTGTCCCGCAAACAGAGTCCATCGCGGAGGTCTACGCCACTGACGATGCCTCTGCAAACTCCGTGGCCTCAGAACACCAGAAGCGCTGGTCTGCCCTCATCCAGCAGTTCAACAAGCAATACAACCACCGCCCCGACTTCGTGGCGCGCAGTCCCGGCCGCGTTAACATCATTGGCGAACACATCGACTACTCCCTCTACGATGTTCTGCCCACCGCCGTGAGCGTCGACGTGATTATGGCCGTCAAGGTCGTCCCCGCTGGCGCCTCCAGCTCCACAGTTAAGATTGCCAACGTTGCCCCGGAGAAATTCCCTACGCGCGAGTTCAATGTGCCTCACGACTCAGATATCGAGATCGATCCCAAGAAGCACGAATGGATCAACTACTTCAAGGCTGGTCTTCTGGGCGCCGTAAAGTTCTTGCGCAAGGAGAAGCCCGATGGCTCATTCGTTCCTGTTAGCATGGAGATCCTTGTCGACGGCAATGTGCCCCCGGGTGGTGGTATCTCTAGCAGCGCCGCCTTCGTGTGCGCCAGTGCTCTGGCTGTCATGAAGGCCAACGACCACAACGTAACGAAGCAGGATCTGCTGGATCTGGCCGTTGTTTCCGAGCGCGCCGTCGGAGTGTACTCTGGCGGGTAAGTTGAAGTCGATTGGTCCGAATCAATGAGATACTAACAGAATCAACCTCAACAGTATGGACCAGGCTGCCTCTATCTTCTCGAAGCGCGGCTTTCTGCTCTACACCCAGTTTTTCCCGCAGTTCCACGCCCAGCACGTTCCCATCCCCAAGGCCACCAACGAAATCACCTTCCTCATGGCCCAGAGTTTCGTCACATCTAACAAGGCCGAGACCGCCCCTAAGCACTACAACCTGCGCGTGGCTGAGTGCACACTCGCCGCCTCCATTTTGGCCAAGAGCTTCGATCTGACCCTCCCCAAGGACAACAGCTCCCTGGGATACAGCCTGCGCAACTTCCAGCACCAGCTGATGACCAAGGAAGAGCGTCTGCAGGACCCTCTGGAGTACCAGATCGATTCTGTGATCCAAGCAGTCCAGGATATCCTGACCAAGGAAGAAGGCTACACACGCGAGGAGATGGCCCAGATGCTAGGCACCACTGTTCCCGAGCTCGAGTCCAAGTTCCTTTCTTCATTCCCCGTTCAGGCAGAGCGCTTCCTGCTCCGCCAGCGTGCGCTGCACTGTTTCAAAGAGGCCCGCCGCGTGCTGGACTTCAAGGCTTGTCTTGCAAACGCTTCTCAACTTGACGAGAAGCGTATTCACTACCTAGGCCAGTTGCTCAATGAGTCGCAGGAGTCGTGCCGCACACAGTACGAGTGCAGTGCGCCTGAGGTTGATGAGATTTGTGCCATTGCTCGCCGTGCTGGCACCTGGGGTAGTCGGTTGACTGGCGCTGGATGGGGTGGATGCACTGTTCACATGCTGCCTCAGAGTAAGGTTGAGGCTGTGACGAATGCGCTGAAGAATGAGTATTACCTCAAGAAGTTCCCTGATATCAGTGCCGATAAGCTGGAGCAGGCCATGGTTATTAGCAAGCCTTCTAATGGCTCGTTTGTGTATGTTTTTCCAACTTCCTGGATGAGATGATTATGGGGCTAACAATTCATAGTGTTGCGGGAGCTGCTATTGACCAGATTCCTCTTTGAAGATTTTGATATCATTCCGAAAATTCATTAGCGCTGAACAGTGAATTACAAGTGATTTAATAAAATTCAAGTTCAAGCTCATCCAATCCCGTTATCCGGAGACAAACCAATTAACCTGGCTGCCTTTCAAGGGGTTCCATTAGGTATATTGGTCCTAGAGCATCGCTTTTCAACCCGAGGCTCAACAGGGTCTACACCCATGCAGTAAATCGTATTGGTGCGCGCGGAGTCGGAGAGAAGCGACACGGCACGCCGCGAAACATTTTCCCATGAAGCTGTATCGGCAATAGCTATGACGGTCTAAAAGAGCTGGTCGCGTCGTGAATATGGAGACACGATTTCCCAACGTCTCATGCTAAAAGAATTCAACAAATAGTTCGCCAGCAAACCATTTACGTTTTCTTCGCAGCCGCCTTCCCGAAGAAATCGCTCATCTTCTTCATGCCAGTAGTGTTGACTTTCTTCAAATTGCGCACTGCCTGAGACTCCGCCGCCTTCTTGATCTTCTCCTCTTCCTCCTTCTTGCGCTTCTTATCAGCGCGAGCCTCCACTTCTTCATCATCCAGGCCACGTTTGCGACTGAAGTCAGACATGCTTCGCGAGGCGAATGCCTCGGTGCGGAGCTCCACCAGTTGCTTTAGGCGGTCGTGCAACGGCTTGAGATCCAATGGAGTTTCCGGGGAGGCGAGTATCTCATCGATTTTGGAACACAAGGACGGTGGTAGATATGATTCTTTCATGAAGGACAGCGCTGTCACAATACGCTGCAAACGAGCAACACTATCTGTGGCATTTGATTCTTCACCAGGAGCCGGTGTGGATTCTCCTGCCGGCGTTGACACCGAGGGAGTGGCGGTGGTATCCACCGTGGACGGGCTATCCGGTTTTTCCTCAGACTTGAAGCTTGATTCCTCGTCTTTCGAAGTCTGACCGGTCAATGAGTCCTCCCGCTTGACAGCCATCAGCGGAGCAGCCAATGCCTGGCGTATGTACCGTTCCTCCAAACTCGCCGGCAGCCCCTGCGCAGCCATGCGCTCGGCCTTGGCGATCAATTCCTTGAGAAGCTTTATTTCGCTAAAGCGGAGCATTTTCTCGTCGCCTGCTTCCACAGTCTCACAGATCGCTTCTGCGCGCGCAAGGAGTGTGCTTCGGAATGTTTCATCGTAGAGGACATGGCGGAAATGAGGAGGAAGGTCATCGTTCGAGTCGATAATATCGTCCAATGGCTGGAACAATGACTGTCCCGATTTCGTAGAGATTGAAAACAGGTGTGTCAGGAAGAAGATAGCATCGATTGGTGTCGCGACCAGCAATTCGGCCTTCTTCGCAACCGACGCGGTCACCGAAGGCACATCCTTCTCCTTCTCATCTTCGGATGCGGTAGTTGATTGTGGCGACTTTGGTGTGAATAGAATACTCCTAGCGGCTATAGGGGGCGATGTGACGACTGTAAATTCGTAGATACCGCGTTCGGGGCAAAAGAAATATCGCGACAGCTCGCCGGACTGTGGGTTGGGAAGGGAGAGTAGACGCGCGTGGGCGCTGCTAGGCGACGGGAGGATAAAGGTCTTGCTGGGCTTTTCAGCGGTGACCAAGGTCTTCTTGTCTATAGCCTTGGGCTCCTCCTTAGGAGCGCTGGCTCGAGTAGTGCGAGGCATCGTGTGTTGAAGTACAAATGTGGAAAGCGCGGGTTTCAGGAAGGCGCGAGACGCGCCGGGACGCGCCGATCGTGCGAATCATGTGCGAAATGTGTGATTGCTCACATCTCCTTGCGTAACTCATTTCCGGCTAGTTTTTGGCTTTCGGTCATCGTGTTTTGCAGTTGATCTGTCTTCTTCGGCCTTTTCATCTCAGCCACTTCTTATCTGAATTTGGCGCTGCAGACGGTGCGGCTGAAGGAGCGGGGAATGAAGCTCCGTGGGTGATTTCCGGTACCTCAATTCCCCGATCTCAACACACAAACAGTAAGTTTCTCTCTAGCAGGAGATGCCAATATTTGCTGACAATGACCTTTTCAAGTGGCCGACAGCGCATGGCCGCCCAAATCACCCCGGGATGCCCTTCTGAGTTCGCCGGGGGGCCGACAAAGGTACCAGGACAATCAGCGCCGGCGAGAACTCCTTTCTTCGCCCTTGAAGCGCTCAAATACGACACCAAACTTCCGCTCAAGAGCCAGTCAGGTCCTGGACGAGGGAGAGGATGAGGACGAAGCCGAGGACGAAGAGACGCTGGAATTGCAGCTGGCGGAGATCCAGGCTCGCCTGAAACTGAAGCAGCTACAGAGGAAACGAGCCAGATCTGGCACCACAGGCTCGAATACGGAGGACGGAGAAGATGAGCTCGCTCGCCCGGCCTCCGGTATTGCTTCTTCATCAGGCCCACGAAGCTATTCCTCGGTCCCAAGAAGCCCACAGCGCATCCAGCGGAAGACACAAGTCGACGAGGTTCAAGTTCCGGTGTCTCCTACAAAACGAGAGGTACCGCCAGACCCTTGGTCTCCCCAAAGATATCGCATGGGCATCGATAAGGGCTGGAAAGCCACTGATGTATCACTCAAGCGACCACCAGTCTCAAGGCCAGATGCTAGGCCAGCCAGCCAACTGGGCACCCGGAGTAGTGCTATGTCACGCTCCACTGATCCCTTCTCGTCGAGACCACATACCTCGCCTTCAGGTGGAGGATTGCACCGGATCAAAAGCTTTAGCGAGCGGATGGCCGAGGGCCGAGCCGCTGAGAAGTTACGCATGGAAAAGGCAGAAAGAGTTCAGGCGAATAGAAGCTCCGCCTTCCAGTTAGATAAGGCAGAGGTGGATGCTTTTAGAACCGCAGCTGCCAACAGGATACCATCACCACCCTCGTCTTTCCGGGAGCCAGAGGCGCCAACTTACAGTCGAGAAGATATCATGCGGGCGTTGAACAAACCACGACCCGGCGGGTTGACACGCAGCGAAACAGCTCCGAATGTCAGACAGCTGAATGACAAGGATAGCACACCAACTGAAGAAACTGGAGATTCATCCAAGTTTGAATCACACTCTAGACAACAACTATCGAGCCGCGTCCTACCTCATTCATTTTTGAGCCGCACACTTGCAGACAAGCAAGTCCTCACAATTCCGGATCTTCTCAAAACAATCAAAGCGCCGGACTTTGAGCTGCCGGACGAAATAGATGGAGACTTCGTGGTGTTTGGAATCGTTGCATCCAAGTCCGACCCAAAGCAAAAACAAAACACGGGAAACGCCTCTACAAAAAAGACTGATCCTTATGACGACGGTCGAAACAACACCGACCGATACATGGTCATTACCTTGACCGATCTCAAATGGACAATCGACCTCTTCCTCTTTGACACCGCTTTCCCACGCTACTACAGAGTCTCGACGGGAACCCTCATCGCTATCTTGAACCCTACAATCATGCCCCCTCCAAAACACAAGATTGACACCAATCGGTTCAGCTTGGCACTTTCATCATCAGATGATAAGGTTCTTGAGGTCGGACACTCTCGAGACATCGGATACTGCAAGGCCACAAGGAAAGATGGCAAGACCTGTCAGACATGGGTGGACGGTCGAAAGACCGAGTTCTGTGATTTCCACGTGGACATCCAGATTCGGCGCACCCAAGGTCAACGCATGGGCGTAAACAGCGATACAGGCATGTTCGGCCCTGGTGGCAAGTCTGGACCGCGGACCGGCCACTGGCAGGAAGGCAAACGCCGAAGTGTTCAACGTGATTCCAATAATCCCAAGCAGGGCTTGAAGCCGGAAGGAGCTCAGTACGATTGGGGATCTCAGTCCACGTACTATGTGGCGCCAGCTCGCAAGGGTGCCGGAAATCGTACCTCCTATCATCCCAACGCCTCGGGAGATTCGGCTGCGAACTTGCTCGACGCTGTTAACGATGACCCTTTCATTGCCGCTGGCATGATGGGTCGTGGCATGGAGAACAAGGAAGAGCGATTACGCAGGCGTCTTGCAACCCAGGCGCGTGAGCGTGAGATCACACAGAAGCTCGTCTCTGGCCGCACTGGTGTCGGTGCAGACTATCTTCGCACACGCACTGCCAACGAACTTTCCGATGGCAGCAAGGAAAAGACACCGGGCACCCCCGGTACCCCGAAGACTCTTTCCCAGAGCAATAGTATGAACCTGGCTAGCTTCGGCAAAGCAAGGAGCGTCCACTTAAGCCCCCAGAAGCGTGCCAATGTCAACCCACATGGCAGCGGCGTCAAAAAGACTCGCTTTCTTACTGCGAATGGGATTCGAGAAGCTGGCCGAGAAAGTTTGGGTGGTTCGGCTCCAACTGGCAATAGCAGACGGCAGGTTTTGTCGGATGACGACGATGATGAATTGGATATCATCTAACGACCATCATTGTTTGAAGCTGTGACACCGGCTTATTATAACGCTGTTACGAATTCAGAGAAGCATGTTCTTGCACAAGGATCTTTCCCCTTCAATGTATTTACGTAGACTCCAAGTCTGTAAGTAAAGTAGTCTCGCAGAAAGCAAAAGTCCTCACATGTAAACACCAACCAGGCGGTTGAAAGCATTGAGTCTATTTACTTTCTGGGGAGGTAGGCCTATAGTTACGATCTACGGTTTACGCAATTGAAAAGTGATTGATCGTATCAAAAGGGTCTTCATTTTCGTCACCACAAAACTGTAGACTCAGAACCAAGACAGATGGTCCCACAGGACCGAGAAAGGGAGAGAAGGCGCATTAAAAGACAAGAAAGAACCCAACACCGAACCCATAGAGAAAAAGGAAAGACAAACTACCAGGTATCCATGGCTTTCCTAAAGCCCCAAACCCACGCGCCGAATTGAAAGAGATCCCAGCGCTTGAATGACACACCAGTCGTGAAGGGGAGAAACAGAAGCAAATTAAATCGAGAAAGAAACATATCAAGCTGCAGTGTGGATGTGCAAGTGCAGCATATGTATCCATGCTGTTGAGAATGGTTGTCATGCATCCAACATGTGCAGCTGTACCAGAGGAGAAGTGTCCAGGGGTCGCGAGACAGCCGGGTAGACGGATGAAAAGGAAAATCAAAGCGATGAAATGGAAAGAAGAGCGCTCATGCAATGCACCATGAATATCAAGAAGGCTGAAGAATCGGCTCCAGGGAGACAAGATTGCATCTAAGTAGAACGGGTGCTTCGGGTCTTCTTAGCAGCAGGAGGAGCAGTAGGACTGGCAGCCCGGTCATTTCCCTTTCCTGCAGTCTGAGAAGGGGTCACAGTCTCAGGCTTCTGCTTCTTGCGCAGCCACTGGTCGAAGGGGCTAATGCGCTTGCGCTTTGTCTGAGAAGCAAGATTGGCTGTAGGAGTCTCTTCAACCTGAGAGCCGCGAGCAGACGAGCGAGTGAGACGAGTGGCCCCGGGGGCTTGAGGAAACTCGGGTGACATCGGGGTAGCGAAGGGGGATGGCGAGTCACCTTCAGCCTGTCCCTCATCATCGGTGGGGGCATTATCATCATCCACCTTGTCCACGATTCCACAAAGGGGAGGACTGTTATCCCTCTTTGCAAAGAGTTGACGAGGTTGAATAGAGTCACGACTCAGTGACTGAACGCTGTTCAAAATCTCGTCGTTCCCGTCCAGCAGGTCAGGACGAGCGGCAAACAGGCCCAGGTCGTCTCCCGATTCCTCGTCATCGGCATCAAACGTTTGAACGACTCTCTTGCCACGGCTGCAAAAATTGTTAGAATTGATGAAAGGGGTGCGGGGTAATCTGGGGAACTCACAATATCATAGTCACTTGGTCATCAGGAGCGCGGCGGGCATCACGTCGGCGTCTGCATATGTGTTAATCAAAATTGGGATAGAGACTTCCAAGATAACAAGACTTACCGAACAGCTGAGCTGGGAGGTCCAAGCCCAATGACATCGGCACCCTCAGCTACACCAGTGGGGGGAGCACGGGGCCCAGTGTCACTAGATGGCTGTAGCCGAGCAGCGAACGGCGTTGCAGTCTGTGAGGCTTTGGGGATACGGTCACGGGAGTCCGTGTAAATTTGGATCTCCTTCTTGCCAGATGCAGGAGCCTCAAAACTCTCCAGAGAGAATGGAGCGGGCTTCTTGGGTGACATGGTGTTGGTGGGGAAAAGAGTACGGGAGGCAGAGGAGAAGTTGTCGACCTTCTTCTTTGAGGGCGTTTTAGCAGGGGTGGGCAGAGCCTGGTTCACGGCTGTGCGAGAACGAGGGGCAGCGGAAGAGGGGACATGATGCGCGGCAGACATGTCAAAAGGATCGAAGGCAGATTGTATGTTAGAGCCGCGAGATTGTTTTGAAACAGCGGCTGTCGGTTTCGAACGCGCGCTAACGCCAGGTGTAGATAATGTGTCTTCATCAATTTGACCTTTTCGAGATTTCTTCGGCGAGACACTTGATCGTGCTTTGCTCGGAGAACTTGGGCAAATTGGCGGGGGAGTCGTCTCAGCACCTCGAACAGCGCGTTGCTTGGCTAGGCGTGTTGAATACCGAGTTGGATATGGCGAAAACTGGTCATATCCTGCTCCGTGGAGAGGAGCGGCCGGGACCCTCAGGGCTGACGGCGACGGCGGCGGCGGAGTGCTCGCCATTTTGATCTTCGACTTCGACGATATACGGACCAACAGGATTTATCGATCCACGCGTCGCAGACAACAATCGCGCGAGTTTTCCGAGGGTTCGAGGTCGTCTAGCCAACGATTGACCGGTTCTTGTGTTGATGTTGGGACGAATTCAATCAAGGGCGAGACTGTTTCTGGTCCTAACAGAGCGAATAAGATTCTCAAAGAGAACAGCGATTGAGAACAAACAAAGATCGATTCGGGAATCAGCTAATGAGGATTTTGAAGCACAAGAGCAACAGTGAAGGGAGAGTTATGAAGGTTGCGAAGGAAGGGCGAGGTCCCATTAAAGGGCGCATGTTTGGCGCCCAGCCACCTAATTCTCTGACCGCCTTCTCACCGCCCGATTATCACCAGCCCCGCGGTTCCCACGTTGGTCTTCCGTGGGTCTTTTGTTGACTTTCTTCCTGTTCCGATTCTCCTGAGGCTGGGGTGTTGCTATGGGCCCGCGAGTCGCGCTATTGCAAAAACGATTTTATACGCCGCAATAGGCACTGTTTACATCAAAAAACGCGTCCTAAACAGCATCACGTTTGCTACAAATCTGCCGTTATGGCTGCTCGAAGCGCCGTCGAAGAGATGGAGAGGCTTCAGCTCTCTGATGAGGATACCGAAGATCTATGGGACTCTCCATCCAAAAAGGGAGCGAAGAAAGGCTTCAACCCAAGATCGTCCGACGAGATTCCCCCTGCAGAGCCGCAAGCTTCCCACGGTGGAGCCGATACACTGTTCGATCGAGAAGAAGCACGCGAAGCAGCTCTCCACAGCGAATTGCAATCTGTACGGAACATCAACGATGTCCTTGAGGGCCTTTTGAGTAGTATCGACCGCGCTAAGGGAAATATGGAGGTAGGAAATTGTCGGTCAGGCTTGAATTGGAACCCTCTAATCGCAAAGTAGACCGTCTCGAACACAGTTACATCCGCATCGACCCTCCTCAACACATGGACCCGCATTTTGTCCCAAACCGAACACAACCAGCGATTAATCCTCAACCCTGACTGGCAAGGTGCTACCCAAGATGTCGCTGATATCGAGAACGAGGCTATTCAAAGACAGCAGGCGGCTGAGCGACGCGAACAGGCTCTTCAACAACAGCGAGAAGCAGCTGCTCGTAAGGCCGAAGAAGACGAGAGACGAAGAGCATTGAATACCAGAGGTGGCAGGGGAACTAGTCGAGGCACAGTCCGCAGCACTGGACTCGGAAGAACGCCGAGTATAAGCACCAGCCGCACGGGAGCTCGAGGGTCATCAACAACGACGACCCGGCGACCGGCGAGTGGAATTGGGCGAGGAACTGGAACTGGGACTACAAGTGGAATTGCCCGTGGTCGAGGCAGAGCATGAATGATGACAATTGTTGTACAATACTTCTTATTCTGGAGATAAACGCGCCCAATGATGATGATACCCAATTTAGTATGTTGTGTGCCTGAGAGGCGCGGCAGCCAACGCGGACACGCGGCGATAAGCATAGGATAAGGAGAGCTTCCCCAAATGAATTTCCCCCCAAGTTTCTCCCCACCAACAATGAATTTCGCTCCCTATCAGGACGAATCGCCCGAGATCGAGCGGGCTCTGTCCCCTCCGAACGCGGACTCTCGCATCAGATCCCCCGGTTTGCGCTCGCCGCGGGCCTCCGCCGACCTCCCGTCTCCAAGCCATTTTGCCGGTCATGGTCATAGCAACACGGGCTTTGGGAGAGATGTGGAAGGTGGCCATGTGAGCTTGGGTGCTTTTGAAACCAGCTTGCCCATTCGGATGGACGTTGAGGCCATGTTAGCTTACCTGCTACTTCCTCCGGCAGGAGGTGTGTTTTTGCTGTTAATGGAGCACAAGAGTGACTACGTCCGGTATGTACTTGGGTCACACAGAGGAATAGAACTGAGTGTTAATTTGGATTGATAGTTTCCACGCTTGGCAGTCGAGTTTGCTGTTTTCTGTCCTTTTTGTGAGTATCTGATCGACCGGATCATTGGAGTACCATCTAATGCCCATACAGGTTATTCATCTCATGTTCGTCTGGAGCATTTTCCTTTCTTGGACTCTTCTCATCGTTGACATCGGTCTCATCGGTTTCCTCGGCATGCATGCATATCGAGATGGTGGGTGACATGATCTCGATCGCGATGCCGTGAATTACGCTAACATTGCTTTCTAGTGGATACCTTGGAGCATTTCGAGATCCCTTTCTTCGGTCGGCTTGCAAATTCTTTTGTGGACAACGAATAAGTATGATCTGTTTTGATGCTCATGGTCTTTTTGTCTGCCTGCAAAGGTTTCTGGAGGGGATGTGTTTCGTCTCTTCATATACCCCTGTCTGTCTGTGTCTTCCATCTACAGTTTCCAAGGTTACCACTTTATTAATGAAACGAGCTTGTATATGTCTAGCCTTACCACTGAATGTTTTTGCACGTGTGTTGAAGGTACGATGTGGATTAGCTTGAGGCATCAGAGAATGGGCTACATAGTCGACATACTGTACTTTTGCGTGTCTAGGATAAAAATACCGCTAACCCAAAAGGTGGCCCAAGGCAGATACCAGCACTATACACAGCCACCTTCAGCTGACTTGTCACAATTACCTCGCATCCCCCGCCCCCAATGACTTATGAACTCTTAATCAGGCAAGCGAGGATCCAGCGCACATACAGGTGAATAGGTGACAGAAGCATAGTGTATAATTACCTGGTGTGTGTTCCACTCATCTCATTGCCGATATGGATGGGGCAAGACTTCGGCCCAAGGAGCATGTGGAAACATCATTATCCCACTTGCCAAAGCGACAGAAGACATCCCACCATGACGATTTACCTACCCCACGACACGAGAATTACACCATCGCCTGGATCTGCGCGTTGTACATGGAGAGTGCAGCGGCCCAAGCTATGCTTGACGAGGTCCATGAGACCTTGCCGACCGGTATGAATGACGGGAACACCTACGTATTGGGAAGCATAGAGCGACACAATGTTGTCATTGCGTGTTTGCCAGCCGACCAGTATGGAACAAACAATGCAGCGGTCGTCATAACGAACCTGAAGCGAACCTTCCCAGCAATTCGCGTGGGTTTGATGGTCGGGATTGGCGGCGGTGTGCCAACCAAGACTGATATTCGGTTGGGTGATATTGTTGTTGGAACGAGAGTGATGCAGTATGATCTTGGCAGGATGGTTGGGGACGGCCAAATTCAGCAAACAGCCACGCCCAGGTTCCCTCTCCCGTTGCTTATGACAGCTGTGTCTAGCCTACGTTCGAAACATGAGCTAAGCCCCAGCCGAGTCCCACATATACTAAGCCAGAAGATGGGAGGTCACTCTAAATACCGTCGTCCGGATGTACCAGATCGCCTGTTCGACCCGACTTATCCTCATGAAGATTCAGCGGCCAGCTGTGAAGAATGCGATCAGTCAAAGCTGGTGCCACGAAGCAGACGAACAGATGATATAGAGATTCATTACGGTGCCATCGCTTCTGGAAATCAAGTCATGAGAAGCAGCAGCTTCAGGGACAACGCTGCCAGACAATACGATGTCAAATGTTTCGAAATGGAGGCGGCGGGCCTAATGGATGTCCTACCTTGTCTCCCAATTCGTGGAATCTGCGACTATTGTGACTCTCACAAGAGCAAAGAATGGCAGAAGTACGCTGCAGCAACAGCGGCTGCTTTCGCTAGAGAATTGATCGAGGAGTTACCGGTGACTAAAGCCCACGGTGCTTTTTGCCCGCCCACTTCCCGTAAGTACGCTGAGAAGCATTGTCCTCGGATGACCTTCAACTTGTTACTTACACTTCACATTCAGAACAAATATCATCGCATGAACATCGAAAAAGCTTGCTGGACTGCCTGGCTTTCAAACAAATCGATGCCCGAAAGCTAACCATCAAGAAGGCCCACGCCAAAACGTGTCGATGGATTCTCGGTCATCCTCAATACGAAGCATGGCTTGATCACACCAAGATGACGCAGCATCATGGCTTCCTGTGGATCAGCGGTAAGCCAGGTGCCGGTAAATCGACAATGATGAAGTTTGCATACTCAAGTTTGAAGCAAAAAGCCCATCATGGGCATGCTCTTACGGCTTCTTTTTTCTTCAACGCTCGGGGCGACCTCTTGGAAAAATCGGTATCAGGAATGTATCGTTCATTACTACTCCAGCTGCTTCAAGGTTACCCAGACCTGCAGGCTGTTTTAGATGATCCCGACCTTGTCTCCCAGACTCAAAGTGGCTGCCCTTGCTTGAATGTTCTAAAGGAACTTTTTTGTAATGCAGTCTGCTCTCTTGGTCAACGCTCCTTCACATGCTTTGTCGATGCTCTTGATGAGTGCGACGAACAGCAAGTTGTTGAGATGGTCCAATACTTCGAAGACCTCGCTGAACAATCCACAGCCAAGAGCGTCTTATTCCGCATATGTTTCTCTAGTCGGCATTATCCTTACATTGTGATTGAACGCGGCATCAGGCTTACTCTAGAGGACCAGCCAGGCCACGCCATGGACTTAGAGGCTTATGTCTCAAGTCGCCTTCAAATCAAAGAGGCTGCGTTATCTGAAGAGATACGATCTCAACTTCTCAACAAAGCTGCTGGTGTCTTCATGTGGGTCGTCTTGGTTGTCGATATTCTCAATAAAGAGTATCGGCATGGGGGGATGTCTATGAAGAAAAGACTTACGGAAATACCGAGTGACTTAAGTGGGCTGTTCAAAGACATCTTACAGCGCGACAACGAAAATATGGAGGCTCTTCTACTTTGCATCCTTTGGATTCTCTATGCCAAGAGACCATTGCATCTAACAGAGTTTTACCATGCTCTCTGGTCTGGTTTGTCGTTGGAAGGTCTGGTTGATGATCAAATCCCAGATACCATTAGTGGAGATCTTGACAGATATGGGCGATATGTTATCAGCTCCTCCAAGGGGCTTGCCGAGACTACAAAATCCAAACAGCCCACTGTTCAATTCATTCATGAGTCTGTCCGAGACTTCCTCCTCAAAGACAATGGCTTGCGTGACATATGGCCTGAGCTTGGATTGGACTCCGCGAGCCCAAGCCATGAGAAACTCAAGCGTTGCTGCCGTCTTTACATGGATCATCAATCAGTGATGGACCCTGCCTTTTTGCCTGAACCGATGAGCGATTACCGACAAGGTGAAGATCAAGATGAGAAGTCCAAGGGAAAAAAGTCAAGCTCGAGGAAGTTTCCATTCCTGGAGTATGCCAGTCAGCATCTTCTTCACCATGCTGACGCAGCGGCGAAACTGGTCCCTCAAGACACATTTCTATCTTCTTTCCCCATTCAGAAGTGGATTAAACTGAACAATCTTTTCGAAAAGTTCAAAAGCCGTGAATATACTGAGAACGCGAGCCTTTTATATATTTTCGCAGACAAAGGGTTCGCAGCGCTTATCCGCACACTGCTCAAGGAAGACACTGAAATCCATGTTCTTGGGGAGAGATACAAATTCCCATTGTTTGCCGCTTTAGCTAACGGGAACAAAGACTGTGTTGCTGCTCTCCTGAACTTGCCATCAATCAATTTTAAGGGAGTTGACATTGCAGAGGGCCTTAACGGCAGGAAAGACTTTAAAGCATACTCAGATCGAACACCTTTATCCTGGGCTGTTCAAGCCGGTCGAACGGGGCTTGTCGAGTTGCTTCTTCAGAAAAACATGAATGTCGACGAGTTGGATAAGGCGGGACGAACCCCAATCTCTCTGGCTGCCGCGAAAGGCCACGAGGTAATCGTGAGGCTTCTTCTCGAAAAGGGAGCCGACGTCAATACCAACGATGTCTTCGGAACACCAGTCGGTCAGGCTGCTGCGCATGGCCACGAGGCAATAATGAGGCTTCTTCTCGAAAAGGGAGCGGACATCAGGACTGGTTATGCAAATGGATATACACCAGTCTCTCTGGCTGCCGAGAATGGTCACGAGGCAATAGTGAGGCTTCTTCTCGAAAAGGGAGCGGACATCAATGCTGGTAATGTAAGTGAATATGCATCAGTCTCTCTAGCTGCCGCGAATGGCCACGAGGCAATAGTGAGGCTTCTTCTCGAAAAGGGAGCGGACATCAATGCTGGTAATACATATAGACATACACCAGTCGTTCAGGCTGCCGAGAATGGTCATGAGGCAATAGTGAGGCTTCTTCTCGAAAAGGGAGTGGACATCAATGCTACCGATATAAGTAGAGAGACACTAGTCTCTCTGGCTGCCGCGAATGGTCACGAGGCAACGGTGAGGCTTCTTCTCGAAAAGGGAGCGGAGATCGATACTATAAATCTGCATGGATATACACCAGTCTCTTGGGCTGCCGCGAATAGCCACGAGGCAACGGTGAGGCTTCTTCTCGAAAAGGGAGCGGACATCAATACTAGCGATACAAGGGGATATACACCAGTCTCTCTGGCTGCCGTGAATGGCCACGAGGCAATAGTGAGGCTTCTTCTCGAAAAGGGAGCGAAGATCGATACTATAAATCTGGATGGATATACACCAGTCTCTTGGGCTGCTAAGAATGGTCACGAGGCAATGGTGAGGCTTCTTCTCGAAAAGGGAGCGGACATCAATACTGGTTATGCAAGTGGATATACACCAGTCTCTCTGGCTGCTAAGTATGGCCGAGAGGCAATAGTGAAACTTCTCCTCGAAAGGGGAGCTGAAGACCATACCAATGATGAATTTGGAAATTACACCGCTGAAATGGGCACGCGCATTCGGCCATACGACGATAGTGATGTTTCTGATTGACCAGGGAGCATATTCTCTCCAGTGATCCAACAGTCCGGAGCTGCTGAACTTGATGGACAGGTACATAACGAATCACAATACAAACTATGCGTGGAAATGGATGTCGGGACAGGCTTCAAGACCTTAAATTCTTGTTCTGCTGTAAAGTAAATTGCACACATTCATATTTTGCCCAACCGTGCGCACTTGGAGATGGCGTTCGGTACCTGGGCATTAAATCCATAGCCTTGAGGCAAGGATACACATTACGAGAAATCTCAAGCGGATCATCCTTCCCAGGTATGCTCTCATTCAGGTGCTTGGAAGAATACAACAAATTCTTAGAAAATAAAGAAAAAAAATTCTACGAGCAAGCTCCTAGATCATTAATAAATTGTCCTTGCAATGCCCCATGAATATGTACAGTGCTCATCTCAAACTTTGCAACCTGCATATATGTCAAGCCATTCAAACCACACCAATCATTTACTCCATTGCGTCAGATTCTTGGCAACCAACAGGCGTCTTCCGGTAGTTCAGGCTCGTAGTGGTGTTATAGTTCCACCAGAAACCGAGAGACTGCGGGTAAGATGAAGGAACCTTGCAAGTAGAAGTGTAACTTGGCAGGTTCTTCGACAGAATGGAGGTATACTCCTTCAAAGAGCAAGAGTAGCCGGGGCCAGCTTGGCACTTGTTGAAAGGATAAATAGCCTCATTCAGAACCAGACGAACATAGATTCCTGCATCGGAGCTGGCGGTGGCGTTGCAGCTCAGACGCTCGATTGTGAAGTGACCACCCTGGGGAACGATGTCACCAGTTGAGTAGGGGTTGCCGAAGGGGATACGGTCGAGAGGGAGGTCTTCGTCTGGAATGAGAATGCCCAGAGCGGCGAGAATGGGGGTGATGTTGGTGTCGTGAGCACTATCTGCGTGAGCTAGGCTTCGACATATCTAAGGATCTGGGCTTACAAGTTGAAAAACAGAGGTCCGGCTTTATCTGGGCCCTCGTTGAGCAGGGTCAGACTAGCGTTGGCGTAGACTGACCCAACAGCTGCCATGTTTTTGTCGCCAGGACTATGGCAAAGTAAGTAGGCGCATTTTTTGATCAATGAGTGGGAAGGAAAGGCTTACCCAGCACAGTAGTAGTAGTTCAAGTCCTCGACGTAACCAAAACTCACCCACTCGTCCTGGGTAAAGACATTAATCCACTCGGAGAAAGCACGAGCATTCAGCTCAAAGGAGGCCATGGCTAGAATTTATCAGCAAATAGGGTTTGGCCCATAACAATGCAAAAGGACTTACACATCAAATAGTAGATATCTGTCTCGTTGAGGCTCAAACCAGGGTTCTGGGCATTCAAACGAGCCGCAGCAACCTTGAACTCAGGCATAACATTCGTCAAATCATCACAGGTGGTATAATCATCATCCGTATCACAAGTCGGTGTCAGACTGTCAGCGCCCATAGTCTCCGACTCGGAGATGATGTTGAGCGCGGCATTGGTGGAGTAGTTATACCCGAAGAAACCCTCACCGAACTTGCGAGCAGTGCCAATAACACGGCCGTAGCCACTGCTGAAGAAAGGGACAACCGTCTCACCGTCCCAAAGGTGGCCGTAGCGATCGCGATACTCGGTTCCGTGGGTGTAGCCGTCCAAAAGGCCCGCATAGGGACCACTGAAGGTCTCGGCGTTGTAGTAGCACTTGTTGGGGACGTAGTATGTCCAGTCGTTGAAGAAAGTGAGGTCTCCCTTAAAGGTCTCAACGCCAGAGTCGTGAAGCTTGGCAAGAGATGCTTCAATTCCGGAGCCAAGGGATGGAGCCGGGTATCGCTCGCCGTGTCTCTTAATCATGATCACTTGGTCCACGGCGCAGCTCTCGGGAGGGTCGCGGGAAATACCGAAGGATCTCCGCTCTGAATAAGGACCATTGCCACCGTAGTGCTTGAGGATACTATAACCATCGCGGAACTCTTGAGAAAACTGCTTCTCATATGGAGACTTGTAGACTGTGTCGCCATAGGACAGTGCGGAAACACCTGACGAAATGCCCAAGGTACAGAGAGCAACTGAAATGAGGCTAGAAGGCATAATGAACACCAAGGCAGCTGACGGCTTGGGAATTTCCTTTCTTAGTGAAGTCTAAGGAGCTACATCATTGTAATTGTCCCTAAGCTTTTATAGATGCCCGGGGCAGCCTCCGTATACGCATGTCATCAAGTGGAGTAGAGCAAAACAGACAAAACAACTCAAATATGGCAAGATTGATTGCCTCGAATCCGACCACATAGCAAAGAAAAAGTGCCCACGTGCCCAAGTCTCGAAACGGGAGTTTCATAGGGCTGAACAGCTGTTGTGCTCCAGAGTCAATCAGCGTAATCTCTCGGCATCGCATCGGCAAAACCTGTATATACCACTCCGGTCACAGCTTCGAGGCCAATGAGATCGGACTAGAGGCAAGCGTGGTCAACTAGCCCAAGATGACTTGTCAAACTGACCCCGCGCTAGAGAAGGGTGGGTCCCGAGGTCCTCATCCGGGCCGGAACTACAGCCCTCAAGCTTCTCTAAGCGTTTTAGCCCGCTTCTTAGATTGCTTTTCTCGCGTCAATGGCTGAGCTAGGCAGCAGCAATAGTGGAAACGGCTAGGAGTATATGTCGTACGACCGCGCGTGCCGAGATGCCGATATATGGCTCGTAGTGCAAGAGTCATGTATGTCCGACTTGTTCTCGGACTTCTGTTAGTCCCAGTACGGTACTTGGTGCCGAGCTTCTCCACACCTCTCCTAGACCGGACAAAGGAACCCCCAAATCTTGAAGGTGGCTGGGTGGATCACATTACAGAACGCCGATGAGTATATCATCGGCTTCTGAGAGAACGGTGTCCCGAGGTGCACATTTGGTGAAACACCCCGCATGGGGGGGGGGGGGAGAAAGGGGTTTGGAATGTACTTGGATGTGTAACACACGCACCGACAACTGAGTAATCATCAGAGACCCAGGATTCTAGTTATCTGTTTCCAGCATTCAATATTGTTTACGGAGGGTTGTTCCAAATTCTGTTAACGTTGAGTATGCTATTGCCAACTACCTAACTGAACACTATTTCAGCCACTAGAGACTCTGGGTCAACGGCTGCAACCTCACATGTACAAAAAGCATGTAACAAAAAGGGAAATAGCATTCAATTACATGAAACGCGTCATATTTCAAGCCAACGAGGGTAGGAATTAGAAAAATTGTGAAGATTAGAAAAGAGAAAAGAGAAAAGAGAAGAAGAAAATCATTCATCACGCAACTTGGATCTGAACCGATCTCTCCGAGAGTAAGGAAACGGCATATCCATAAGATCAGAAACACAATTGTCACCAGGGACCTTGGAAAACGAGACACACTGAAAGCTCTGAAATCATTCACCGGCAAGATCAGAAACATTGAACAATTTGCCCAGCGAGGAAAAATGCGCACGTAGACGCCAAATGAAAAGAAGATCGCGAAAAAGGAAGGTGAGTATGTAAAAAATTCGAAGAAAGGCATGGTATTTACGCGAGAGCAAAAGCAAAGACACAAGCAAAGAATCTCCGTCAAGACAAGAGGCTGTGGGGATCGTGGCGGTTCGTGAGGATAAGATGGGTATCTAGATTATCTGCAGGTAGTTGCTCGGCACCAAGCCGGGGTGGCCGCGTCCATTGGTGATTTCAGCTTCCCACCATCCATCGTCTTGGAGGCGGATCACCGAAAGGCAATCACCCTTGCTGAAGCCGAGCTCCTCGGGGATGGCAGCAGCGTAGCTGTACATTGCGCGAGCTGCGAAATGAGGTTAGTATATCAATCTGAATTGTGTGGATCGGGGTACGGCTTCTTACCAAAGTGCAAGATCGGACGTCCGTCGCGGCTGGACTTGCGAGCAGGATCAGCCACCGCAACGGTGCGGCTGCGAGATCGGCCAACAGGGGGACCACCGGCATCGCCGTAGTAGGATGAAGGCCGGCCATCACGTCGAGACCCATAGCCATCACGACCAACACTGCCACCGCCGCCGCCATACGGATCAGCCTGACCGTTAGACAGCTGAAGCTCCATGCCTCCGGCACTGGAAGGACGAGCCTGCTGGCGGAACTGGGGCTGAGGAGAAACTGCGCGATGAGAGGTGGCAGGCGAAGGTCTTCTGGCAAAGTCATTGGGGGAGTAGGGCGGGTCTTGAGCACGGTGCGGGGTGGGGGACTGGCTATAACGACTGCGCATGCTGCTGGACTGAGCACCACCTGGACTGGCGGGTGCTCCCCCAGCATATTGAGCGCCTACTCGGGTATCAACACGGGGAGAAACCTGAGGGCTAGCACTCCGTCGGGAGGCGGCAGCCGGAGACCTGGCACGAGGAACTTCCTGGGGCTTGGAGGCCATGGCTGGGTTATTGCCACGGAGCATGCTCTGGGTCTGACCGGTGTAGCGCTGGGTGGTCTTTTGCATCTGTTTCGACGTGAAAGCCGGCTCGGGGGCGTCGAGTCGTCTTGCTGAGGGGTCGTTGTATGCCGGCGGGGCTCCAGAACTACTTCCACCATAAGCAGATGATGGCGCAGAAGGAGTGGGAGTGCTGATTCCATGGTACCTATCAGCCGAAACTCGGAGTGTAGACTGCTTTCCTCCAGTTGTCTTCAAATCGGCGAGAGCACGTGCGATCGGGTCGAGATCATCATCATTGGCCTTCTGAGCTCCTGTCTTGTTTCCATTCTTGTCGGGAGAGGCAACATCAAAGACATTGTTGCCGACATTGAGCTGGAAATTGGCACGAGGGTCGACAGGTTCCGGGCTAGCTGCTCGACGTTCGATTTGACTAGGAGAATGAGCGGCCTTAGTTGGGCTGGAGTGCTTGCTAGGAGAGCTCCAGGGGCTCCGCGATGTCGACTGGGCTGCTGGGATAACTGGTCTTTCCTTTTCATGACGGCTCTTGCGACGGAAGGGGCTGTTGCTAAAGAAGGCACCCTTCTTTTTCGGGGACTTCTCATCTCCGGAACTCGCACCCGGAAGTGGCGCACTGTTTGTTGGCCTCTGAGGCGACATTTGCTTGGTACTGACCGGCATTGGCGCCTCCACACTGGACATAGAGGTGGGGTTTGATACCTCACTCTGGGAGTCACGGCTGGGTGGTCGGTAGGCGCTAGTTGCTGAGCTCCGCTCCGATGGGGGACCGGTGCGGCAGAACATGGTCATACCGTCAGTTGGGTAAGCATTGTGAGGAATTTTGTTAATTTCGCCGTGCTGCTCAGGGTCATAGTTGGGGGGCAGATAGCCACCTCGGCGGAAATCCAAGGGAGCAGGTTGCTGGGGCTGCATAGGCTGTTGCGGCTGCTTGGCTTGCTGAGGTTGCAGAGGCTGTTGAGGCTGAGTCTGCTGAACTGGCGGAGGTTGCTGATATTGCTGAACGGGCGGAGGCTGTTGAATTGGCTCCATGTTTGCCGGAGGAGCCGGATGGCCCATTTGAGCTGCAAGATCAGATTGGGGATCATGATGGGACTCATAAGTTGACGGCTGAGGAGAAGAAGTGCGGAAAGCTGGGTTCATGGTACGCTGGAATTGGGCGACGGAATAACCTTCGCCATCGTCGATTTCGGATCCTGTGTCATTGTCTTCCTTGCAATAGTTGATGAATCGGGGGGCATCAGGGATCTCTTGACCAGTGCCTCGCTCCTTAATGAAGGAGACAATATCCTTCTCAACCTCGCAGTCCTCGAGAGAGAGTCGTATTTTCTCGCAGGAGGCATCATCGCTGACACAAACGGTTGATGCAATGTTTGCATAGGTCCACAAACTGCTCTTTGTGAAGTCGAGTCGCTCCTCCTCCAAGTCTTGGAATTTCTGTGGTATATTAGCAGTAGATCCACCAAACTGTGAAGAATCACGTACATCGCAAGCAGCTTTCCATTCCTTATTCCAACGGCCGGTTGTGTCCTCGAGGTTCTTAATTGCAGCCTCGTACTCCTGACTGTTTGACGCGAGTTGAATTTGTGTCTTCTCAAGCTTCGCCTTGTTCTTGCGCTCCTCCTGGCCCATGACCATGTGGCCTTGTGCCAGGTAGCCCTTGATGCGGAGGCAGTCCTGTTCGTATCGATCTCTTGTCTAGTAGTAAAATCAGATTAGCCTTTGGTTTTCCCTTGTTTGGAGCTGTTAAACACACCTTATTCACAACCGCTGTTTGCTGCATCTTCGTCTTGTGGAGGCGCTCAATGGTATTCTGAATAATCTTTCGTCGCTCCTTGATTCCACTAGCAAACGCACCAAGAGGCTCTTCGAGTTCAACTTTCATCTGACTAGCGATGGCCGCGTGCGCCTTGGCAATGCCTTCGGTTTCCCCGCGGACCACGTCCAGCGAGGCTTTGAGAGATCCAGTTTCGCAGGTACCCAACGGTTTGCGACAGATGGCTTGTAGTTTTCGCGCATATTCGTCTTCGATCGACGCTCGCACTTTGGTATTGTTAGCAGTTGATGCCCAACTATGGTCACGATTGCGTACTTGTGTAGAAAGTCTTCAATTCATCACTTGTTGTCTTCGATGCATGCATGCGGTCGAGCATGGGCTGGAGACCAGCATCTTCCTTTCCCCAGAAGTTGTTTGCAACTGCGGACACAGTACTGTTAGCTTGTGAAGCTGGGGTCGGGAGCGGGTTCACGTACAGGACATGGAGACCGAAGGTCCCTCGGCCACGGCCCCAGGCATTGTGCTTAGATGTTGAGTATCGGCCAGCCTTTGCTCAAAATAGAGATCTGAAAAAAGCAGAAAATGGAAGAAAACAAGAGCAAAGAGAATACGTAAAGCGTAAAACGTAAAATGTGAGTCCTAAATATTGACCCTTCGGTCGCTTGGATGATGAGAGGGATGCCGCGACGCTCCGTGTTTATGGGCGCGTCGCTCAGGGCAACCAGAACACGTGATTACGTCATCCAACGTGGCCCAAGGGAAATTGACGCGTCAGTTTCTACTTTGGCCTTGATTTAGCACAGTACTTGCATCTTTTGACTTTCGAGAAAAATGTCGGTTGACTGAGATCTTTGCTAGCTATGTATCTTCTTCTACACCTGGCCCCAGGATCGTCCATTTGCCACTCCTGGTAAATAATTAATTCTTCAACACTTTTGAACATGGGTCAATTGGGCGACAGAGACAATGCCCGACTCATTCGGGTCGGAAATCATAATGTCCCTTAATTTGCTAGCGGCCTGACCTCTAGCGCAACTAAGTCATTGCCCATTGCGTATTCACTACCTTGGAAGTGCAAGCGTAACCTCGACATGAGCTCCTCCTGATACTCCATACATACATTGTTACCCAGCAACAACTTGGCAGCTGCATTGCATCTTTCAGATAGGTCTTTCTCGGGAAAATGATAATGCGCCCTAAGCCGACGAATAGAGACATCCTTAAAGCCCTCGTCTGCTAAGGTTTCCCGGGCTGAATCAAGACATTGGCCTTGATGATTCACCTTCATCAAGCCGGGGGTGGTGTTCAAGAATTGCACCATCTCATTATCCGGCGCCCCCTGAATTATGATAATTCGAGGAAAAGAAGCTCTGTTTGACACTCGGGCAATCTCTTGCAAAGCTTTTTGCATATCAACAATGGAGTCGAGCTTCCATGGTGCTATAATGGTATGAAATGTTCCCGAGGGGAATGGCAAGCTTTCAATGGATGCATCAAAGAACTCCACCTTGGACTTTGCTCCCAGTGAATCTATTTAAGATCAGCGTTATCCAATAAGGACAAGTATGAGCGGACTCACACTTATTGGGGCTTCCAAGGAAAAGCACTTTGTCCTCTTCCCCAAGGCTTTCAAGCAGTTCTTCCAGGTCAGCACTCACAACATTATCAGTGAGATGGTTGCGAGAGGGTGCCTTGATTGACTTGTTGCTTTGTGACGGGGAAGGGTATGGCCCTAACAAAGGGTGGTCTTCCACCTTTCTTGCCAGCAAGAGATGGTGTACCTCCGAAGACTTGTGGTCCGGGTCATTGGGAGTGAAGGTGTAGGTAGTTTCATCTTCAACATTGAAACCAGCAGCCCGCAGCATCTTTCTCCAACTCCCCTCCGAGAAGAAAGTTTCATTCGTGTACTTATCCATCCAAGGCTTCCCCATTTGTCTCGCGCAGTCCCATGTTGGATCATAGACAAACGAACCTTCAGGTAGACTGGTACTCGGTGTGATGCCGACAACCACAAATCCTCCCGGCTTCACCCACTCGGCAATGTTGTAGCACACAAGATTGGTCTCACCCGGAGTGATCTGAAACAAGGAAAGTATAACGAAGACCGCATCAAAGGGCGCATCAGGCTTATACTTTCTCATGTCCGCTTTTTGAAAGTCGCCCTTGACCTGGGAAGAGGCGATATTGACCATCTCCTGAGAAACGTCGATGCCGAAGACTTCATGTCCAGCTGAGGCAAGCGAGTGTGCAACCGGTCTGCCAGTTCCACATCCGACATCAAGTACTCTACTCTTAGGCGGGAGATTTTCAATGGTTGATTCAAGGAACGCAACAAGGTTGGGGCTATCAGCGAAAGCGTCTTCGTAACGTTTGCCGAGATAGTCGAAGAGGGTTTCTGCGTCGGCTTCCATAGTTGCGATAGAGAGATCAATGGGTGACCAGTGCTTGAACAGTGCTTGAACCAAATAACAAAATTGAGACGACTGTATAGACTCTACTGCAGGAAGTCGGTATTTAATGTTCGCAGGCCATGAGATCTTCGCGCAGTAAGTCATGAAACTGGGGAACCCTATTTCTAGATCTACACCGACTAAATTGAAGATCTGTTGAATAAGAATCTCACCGCCACTTCACGAGACACGATTACACGATCTGTGGACAACCTCCATTATACTTTCGTTAAACACGAGGAACAGGCAGAGGTTCCAGAAACATGCTGGCTGGAAACTCGTCATCATCCTGCAGGTCTTCTAGAGATGCGGTGGGTCGATCAACATTCGGAGATGATCGGTTCCTGGAATAAACCGGAAACGGACCCCTAACCTCCCACCAGGGTAGAAGCTCAAATTCCGCGAATTTATTCACGTAGATCTAGAGCCTATTGATGTACGTGGGGTAGGTGTTTGGCCGAGGCAATATTAGCGTCTGTCGTTTGCTGCCTATAAGTGAAATCCAGCCCGAGTTGGATGTGTTCCAAAGATCCCTAGAGCTATTAGAGGTCAATTACTACCACAAGCCTCGATGGTCACAGAGTTGTCCCGCTTGATTCCACCCTAGAGCCCAGTTTTAGGTTTAGATTAGACTAGTGCCATTGGACTTCGAGTGATCATGATTCAAGGTCAGTCCAGATGACAGAGCCCCATTGATACGTTGTTACATGCAGCTTACGGTTACACCGCATTTGCGTTTTGCCTTGCGTAAATGCTGCAATTGCAAGCCTAGCGTAGATCTAGATCTAGGAAAGGAGTACTAACCTAGTACACTATGTTTATGTTCATTATGAAGTACAGGGAATCCCTGTTCTGGATGTTGATGATGTCAAGGATATTCATTACGAGGACGTCCTGACTGGAAGAACCAAAAAGTAAAGAATCAGGCAGAAAGGCAGCATCGAAGTCTTTTAACAGTTTTAATTGTTCATTCTGTACTGTGAAACTATCTATGTCATACCGGGGCTGTATGATCGAATTCATTCTATGTATGCCCCCCCCAAAAAAAGCCCAGTAGGCGACCCCCAGATTCGCAAGTAAAAGAATACATGTCATGAAGTGTTCCCAAAAACGCCAGTAATGCCCCGATCGACTGTCATCAGCAGTCATAACCATAAAGTCTAGCTGTAAACACAGCCGAAATCATTTTCATGTATCATAGTCGTCTCAATATCATCTTCCGTATCTTGTCATTGGTCGAAGATCTCATCATTTCATGCAAGATCATTCTTGAGATTGCAAGTCATCACTGCTTAGTAAAGCAGGGGAGTGGCTGAAGGGGAGAGGGAGTAGCTGGAGCTAGGAGCCGAAGAGGCGCTGGACCATGCCTGCTCGCGGATGGCGCGGCGAGCCAGGGGAGTAGGAGTGGGGGTGAAGCTCCAGGCAGCGCTGGATGAGGTAGGAACGGGCCACTGGCGAGCAACGAGGGAAGTGCTGGAAGAGGCGGCAGCCTGACGCTTGACCCAGGACATGCTGGGCACAATGGAAACGCTGGAGGAGGGGGTCGGCCACTCGCGAGCGAGAGGAGTAGCGGAGACAATGGTGGAGGGAGTGGCCGAGGAGAAGGCAGGAACACTAGGTTTCCAGCCGCCGAACTGGCGGGCGACCAGAGGGGTGGACACGCTCACACTCGTGGACGAGGGAGTAGAGGAAACAGGGAGGCTGTACCAGCCGTAGTCGCCGCGGACAGCGAGAGGGGGAGTAGGCACAGGGCCCCAAGTGCTGGAGGCGGCCGCCGAGCTAGAGGAGCTGTAGCGGCGGGCGATGTAGTAGGGGTCGCCAGCGGCGTTCAGGCCGCGGCGTAGGAAGCCCGTGCCGGGAGGGAAGAAAGTTGAACCGCCAGGAGCGAAACCGTGAGGAGTGGAGCTGGGAGCGGGAGACGAGAAGGGGGTGTTGGATGGAGTGGCGGTCACGGTAACAGTGACAGGCACAGCAGCAGCGCCGGGAGTAGTCACAACGGACTTGACGGTCTCGGTCACAATGTCGATTTCAGGAGCAGCAGAGCTGGACTCGCCGCCGACGTTGACAACATCGTAGCCAATCGAGCGGCCATACAGGTCCTCCTGGGGGCTCGCGAAGGGAGCAGCCGAAGTCAGGCTGAGGGAGGAGAGGGCAATGAGAGCCGTGGCGGAGGAGAAATGCATGATGGAAGATTGTAGAAAGATGTCCTTTCAATGTAAAAACGATAGACAATGAAGTAGAATAGTGTACAAGGCAGGAATGCAAAAGGATTGGAAAGGACAAGAGCAAAGATATGAAGAGATGGGTCTGGAGAGTGTTGTGATGAGAATGAAGAGTCGGGATGGATGAGAGGGTTTAAAAGGTCGAAGAAGAAAAGTCAATCTCGATCCCTGAATCCTGTTATGGAGTATACTCAGTCCACATGGCAGGGTCGCTATTGGGCCAAAAATAGGCAGGCTGGAATCTACAGGTGGCTGGACAGACGGCCTGGTAGATTGACGTTTTCTTCCCAGCCTTTTTTATTTTTCTCGTTTACTTTCAGCGTGGGTCCACATGGCAACGCCACAACCTAATTTGGAAATTTGGCGCACGTTGGCTGGGCGATCGCAGATGATGTAAGCGGTCAGCGTGGCTGGGGGTCGCTGGGGATCCACTATCATACATCACTGCTGCACAAATCGAAGGCCGGTGCCTAGTTTCTTTTCTTAGTGCTCGGGGATCACTTTCATTGATTGGGCACATTGTTCTGGATCGACATGTCACACTGCTATTGTTTGATCTACCGACTGCCGAGCCTGGGTCTGTGGCAGGTGGCAGGACAACTCTAGATGGCAAGATCCTCCACTCGCACCAGACCACAACCCAGCGCTGCACTAGCCCATGCCGCACACGGCCGGCTAGGGTTCCACCCCAATGCTGTGACGTGAGTACTTTCATCATGAATCGAGGTGAGACTGAGACCTAGAGAGGGTTTCTTCTCTCCCGCCAAGTTTCGGGCTAGGCTTTGACTATCGGCCAGGTATCCATCATGGAAACGGCTGACACCGGAGCTGTGTGGATCTGCACCCTGGGCCCAATCATGTGTAAACCATAGCTGCTGCCACTGCTGTTCCTTATTGTAAAGGAGACGGCGGAACGGGTTACTGGCCATTACTTCGCCTCCGGTCCCGCCGTACATGAGACAAGGGTGCCAGAAACTGGCTTGTGCGACACAAGAGACGGTGCTGGGGCATCGCCCTATCGTACTGGAGGCAAAGAACCGACGGGTCGGTAACATTCGGCCGAAGTTGTTCTCATCGGTGGAGAAGAAGGAAAAGAGGACTGGTGCGTAGCAGAGATGCGGGGAAGCAATTCGCATGCGGGGCGTGGAAGCGCTCTCGCCCGTGGGATCAAGCATGGACCAGAGTCTGGTTTCGCCGTCTATGCCTATCGTGGAAATAAGATGAGGGTTGGTCGGGTATGCGGAGGCGATGTTCAGCACATAGCTTGTATGAACGGGGTGATAGAAGTAGGGTAGTTTGTCGGAAGTATTAGATTGTTGGATATTCCAAATGGCGACGAAGCCATTGTTACAGCCCACCGCAATGTCGCTAGGTGAAAGCCACGTCAGAGAGGAGCAGAGTTTTGATGGCGGTCTCGCCTCAAATATTGGTGAGACAATTTTCACTATGATAGAGAAATGGTCAGTCGCGGGTCTTGGATTCATATAGCAATCAGTAGAATCGCTCTTACAGAACTCTGCCTTTCCAGTCTTTCGCTGAATGCTGACGTCCAATACCCGTAGAAATCCATCACCCCAGATTCCCGCCAGCAGCCCAATGTGCTCTCTGTCGCCTGTCTCATCTTCGCTTCGCCTTTCTCGGCCCATTGGACACCAGGCCATGCGGCGCAGGTCTCCCCATTCGGAACACAAAGCTAGCCGAAGTCGGGGCTCAAAGTCCATGTTGAGGGTATTGGTCCGCTCACCCGTCTTCTTACCCTTGAACTCCCATAGCTGTAGAGCGCAAGAGTAGGGTGGCGTGGGATAAAATGGTGACAGAGGCTCACTACCTGCAGGATGGTATATTTTTTTTTGCTCCTCGGAAAGAGGAGCAACCACAGCCATGTATTGTGAAAGGCCATCTTGGTTGGGAGCCCATGCAATACATTGGACCTTGGATCCAAAGTTCATCAGCCAGCCTTCTCGGACCTGCGTTTGAGCAGACTGATCACTTTTTCTGGCCTTGATATCTTTCCAGATTTCGCCGAAGTTGTATGATTCCCGATAGCCCAAGTGAATTGGCGTTTGGTGATTTGCCGGGCCCATGAGAACTGTATGCTTTTCGCTCTTTGGCGCTGGGAAGTAATTTTGAAGCGCATCCGTCTCGCTGATTTTGGACAGAGTTTGATTCTTTCGGAGCTTCTTCCCAGTGTCACTATAGAGCCAATCCCATCCTGTCGTTCGTTCCGTTTCAACGTCCACTGGCTCAATGCCCAGGGTGGGCCCGTATCCATAGTCTGACCCTTCCGGCTGCTCAAGAGCGAAGCGAGTGGGTAAACAAGCATCAATGCCGCGGAACCAACGGTCCCGCATGTACATGGCCGACAGCAAATCCCGCTCATCAGAGCCAAAAGTCAAGGCATAATGCATGGGCTTGGCAACATGGTCCTTGGGATCCATGATTCCTCGAAAATGGATCTCATCTGGGGAAGGGGCGGTCTCGTTATTGGGAGGCCGCCGTTTGTGCACATGTGGACGTGCATGTGTAGGCTTGCGCTTTGGAGTAGACGTCGTGCTGCCGACTTCCATTTCATCTGCGTCGCCAATTTCTTCGGCTTCGGCTTCCTCGGCCTCCTCGGAGACAGCATCAAAGTCATCGTCGTCAGCAGGCCTGTCGTTCATCTCTGCATCAGAATCCGGCGCGACAAAATCCTCGTCTGACGCTGTCTCTTCTTTTCGTGGTCTTCCCCTTCTCTTGGGGGTCTTTGCTGGCTTTGTTGGCTTTGGTGACTCTTCAGAATCTGATCCATCACTGATCCCAGCTGACACGAATGGATCCGTAGTGTACTTCGTATTGGCCTGGACGCGGCCAGACCTGCGGGAGGACGGCATTTCAGCGACGCACGAAAGGATGCACCATCAACAAGCAATCAAGGCGCAAAATTCCCGGAGCCGAGTGCGTGTCTGAAAGACCCAGACACAAAGATGCAGTGACCGATCAAAGTGGCGTGAATCGCGAGCCCAGGAATGCTTGACTTTGCCGTTCAAGAAGCTCAGTCGCGCTATACCCGATCGGGACGGACTCCCCCACACGCGTTGCTGTAGAACTGTACTCGTCAGGTATACTTCAGATAGGGTTACCTAGTAATTACTTTAGGCATCAGACATGAATGGTCCTACACACCATTTTGCTAAGTAGTCTTTAGTAGATAGTGCTGGGTGCAACCAGGTACCTGCAGAAACACTCTACTCAGCATGTGATACGCGGACTCTCTTCAGACCTAACGAGTTTCGATGGAGTAATGAATTGATAATCATGTGTATGGTTGCATTGCTGAGAGCCATTGCGTAAAATTTGCTGTACGTAGCGATACCCACGTTGGAGGTCGTGCAACCGAAGAGGCTCGTTCCCCAGCTCCACGGAGTGGAGAGATAAGGTCTATTATACATAATGTTCTCATGCCTCACGAATGAGAACTCAGAGAATATCAAGCTTTCTTTACCACTAATTCCCTAGTACATCGATTCGAGAATGCTCTGGGACCAGCTCCGTCAATATCCGATCAAGGTGACGGTGCAAAGTAAAGTGTGTCTCATCTTCGAACTCTTGTAGCTCACATTTGGGCAACAACCCTGCCATATAGCGTATCATCTGTATTGGTGCATTTGCATCCTGTTTTCCGTGCCATATGTGGACCTTGTCGTAAGTAATGTTCTCAAATTTGATGCCCCAACTGGACGTTAACAGTTGGGCGTCATGCACAGCTGGAGCTGCGCCTTGACGAAATGCTTCCAGGACTTGGCGAGCTATAACCTCTCTCCGCTCTTTAGTTGCAATTACAGAGTCAAGTTTGCCACTGTGCTCATTCAACCATTCATCGATCCGCTGTGCTCCCGATGCAGAGTTTAGTGCTCTCCTGAGCATCCACGCCATTAGAGCTAATATACCTCCATAGCCCGACGGCCAATAATGCGCTGTTAGGGCACCGATCCGATATGGAAGGGACATATGGTGCGCGCCAGCTTCCCAGGGTCCTGCACCAGCCATGATTCCCACGCCCGAGAGCATCTCATGAGGCAGAAGATGCGCACATGCCAAGGCATATGGGCTGCCTCCAGAGCCACCTAGAATGGCAAAACGATGCAAGTCAAGATGACGAGCAAGTGCTTGAACATCAGCCGGCCAGTCTAGGATACGAAGGGTTGGATTGAAGGTCGTCAGGCCGTACCCGTTACGGTCGGGTGTGATGATGCGAATGTTGTGGCGATAGGCCAGTTCGTCCATTCCGAGTGTCTCAAGACGACAGGTTGGATACCCATGCATGAACAAGAGTGGATAATCATCAGGTCGGCCACATTCAGCGAACCCCAGAGTGCGTCCATCGGGCAGGCGTATTGTCTGGCTGTCTCGTGCATCGCTGCTGCAATATCGGATACTGTTGAAGTGAAGACGGGAAAACTGGGATCTGAACGGCTTCATCATCATGGCAATGCTTGAGGGGATTCATTCTGTCGGAATACTTCAATATTCTCTCAGGTTGACTCGTTTGAATACGATGTAGACCGCACGGCCCCCGAGGCCAAGCCAGTTCAAACATGGATCTCGCGACGCTCCGTCACACCGCCGATTATGTGTGTAGGAATCTTATTTGATGATCCGACAAGCTAGAAAGGCCCAGGTATAGTTCCAAGGTTGTTTTGAGGGGTTAGCGTGTTGGCGAATTGAGAAGAGGAGCGTGGAGAGATATCCATAGCCCCGCGGTGGGTCGGATACGTCAATCCAGGATCGTTCCCTTCTCTTCTCTGCTTTGTTCTCTAACAACAATGGCATCCATCGCACGCCGTGGTCCATCGCATAGTGGAGTTCTCCACGAATATGTATGGTGCACTTTATTGCTCTAGAAAGCATAAGCTAATGGATTCAACAGGCTCCTAGGCTCGTAGCCTTCGAATACACCTCGCCTGCCAAGGCGAGCAGCAAGCAGAACAGCTTGATCTTCGTGGGCGGTCTGACCGATGGCTTGTGCACTGTACCATATGTATCTGAGTTGGCCGGAGCTCTGGAGGACACTGATTGGTCGCTGTTCTCTATTCTGTTGAGCTCCTCGTACAGCGGTTTCGGAGTCGAGAGCCTCGACCGGGATGTAGAGGAGATCGGGCAGTGTGTGCGATTCATTCGCGATCTCAAGGCCGATCGAATTTCCGGCGCTACGTCGAAGCACGGCAAGATCGTAGTCATGGGCCATTCTACTGGTAGCCAGGATGTCCTCCACTACCTTCACGCGCCAAACCCGCTTCCGAAGACTGAGCTTGATATGGGACTTCAGTATATGCATCGTCCCGAGCTCGACGGTGCAATTATGCAAGCACCAGTGTCTGACCGTGAAGCGGTGCTGGCAATCCTAAAGTCCTCGAATGATCCCCAAGAGGCTCGCGCTGCGTATGACCAGCTCGTGAGCTCTGCCCAGAAAGAACCATGGACCGCGGATCAATTCGACAAAATTCTCCCGATGAACCTGACCGCCAAGCTGGGTCTGCCCGGTAATGCGCCTCTCAGTGCCCGCCGATTCCTGAGTCTAGCAAGCCCGGATAGTCCCGAGAAGCCATCCTCAGATGACCTGTTCAGCTCTGATCTGAGCGACCAACGTCTTCAGGATACCTTTGGCCAGATCGCCACACGTGGGATTCTGCAGTCTAGTCTGCTTGTCCTCTACTCGGGTTGTGATGAGTATTGCCCGCCTTGGGTGAACAAGGAAAACTTGATGCAACGATGGCAGAAGGCTATCGAGGCCGGAGGTTCTAAATGGAGTGAGAATAGTGCTATCATTCCCGGTGCAGTCCACAATATCAACAATGAAGGTCAGAAGGAGCTGATTGATCGCGTCACGCGATACCTGACGAGTTTGTAAAGACCGAAAGATACAACTACACAGCGTTTTCGAGACAATGAAGAAGCCATAGAACGTGGGATTGGGACGTAGGTTTCTATCAAAACACATAATGATTGAAAAGACATGCAAACACCGCCCAGGCGTAAAGAGGATCGGAAATAAGAGAGGTCAAAATGGGGTATATCGAAACGCGGGCCCGTCCAGATTACGGCGCCAAAAGCTGACACCAAACCGGCCCGCATGATTGCGCACGACACGACAAATCAATGCGTCTGCGCGGCGTGTGCTTTTTAGACCTTGAGCCACAGGGTCATAACGCCCTTGAGATACTCGACGATCTCGGATCCGCCCAGCTTGCTTTCGCCGTACAGACGGTCCACGAAAGTAATCGGGCACTCCACAACCTTGTAGCCCATGGCCTTGGCGCGGACCATCATCTCCATCTGGAAACTGTATCCCTTGCTCTGAGTGCTGGTGATGACCTTCTCCAGAACGGGCTTCTTGTACAGACGGAAACTACCAGTCAAGTCGCTGACACCGGGCATGAGCATCACGTCCGCGATCAGGTTAGCGGTACGCGAGGTGAACTTGCGGAACAGATCCCAGCCGTAAACACCACCCTTGCTGTTTCCATTGTTGGCGTACCGGGTACCGGTCACAATGTCGGCGTCGGTCTCCTTCTGAATGCGGACCATTTCGGGAATGAACTTGGGATGGTGGCTGAAATCGGCGTCCATGATGATAACGTAGTTGCCGGTGCAGTGGACGAGACCATGGACGTAAGCAGTTCCAAGGCCGAGCTTGCCCTCGCGGGGCTTCAGGTTGATGTGCTCGGGGCCGTAGAGCTTCTGGAGCTGCTTTCCGATCTCGAGGGTGCCATCAGGGGAGCCATCGTCGACAATAACGACCTCCCAGTTCAAGTTGCTACAAGGGTAAGATTGTCAGTTATACCATTCAGTATGCGGTTGGTCTGAAGCGCATACTTCTCAGTAAAAGTCCTCTGGATCAGCCAAACAATGATAGGGAGGTTCTTGCGCTCGTTGTAGGTCGGCAGGATGACCGAGTACTTGTCCTTGGTGGCAGCCATTATTAAAACGAGGTATCCAGAGCTCAATCAATGGCTCTAGGAAGGTAATAAGCAAAAAGAAAAGAAAGTAGGGAACGAATGGCGAGTAGCTTGTTGAGTCGGGGATGAACAAGTTGCGCCAACTCGCCAGATCCGGAGTCCACCGCCTTGGGCAGAACCGATAGCTTATCGGCAGCCCCGTACAACAACTTGCTTGCTTGCTCTCGATCAAGCGCGACTGTGCAAAGATGGCGTCGCCTACTCAGAAACATCATCGCAATGTGTCCAGGTGTAAGATGCTTTGACCTATGAGAATACACAACTTGTTGTTGCAAGAATACTGATCAATTGCCCAGCTTCGCGACCCCGCAGCTCAACCCGTGGTCCCTTAGATGTATCAGATGAGTGAGTTATGCGCTGAAAGCTAAGAATGATTGAATGATGAATAATCGTTGACACTATCCAGCCCTCTGGCAGCATCAAACATGCCCACATCTCCAGAAACAACCGAACATGCGTATATCAGCAGAAACATCTCCGGCGACTCCTTTCACGAACTAGATCCGCTGGCTCCGGATGACCTACCAGAGACTCTTGGGAAAGACTTATCATTTCTCCTTCGGCACAATATCTTTCACCCGCTCTCCCAAATCGATATTCCTACTCCGTTGCGCTCCGAGTTTATTGTCCTCAACCCCGGAGAACCACTGTCGACAGCGCTCAGCGTTCTAGAGAAGTTACTGGTAGCAGGTCGCTTCTTAATCGCAGCGCATTTCACAGGCTCTATCCTCACATCGTCCCTGATTTCTCCTACCGATATTCGAATTATTTTCTCCTTGTTCTACACCCGTCTGGCCTGTCTAGAACTGTCCGGAAACACTGTCTTGGCAGCCCAGGAGTCGAAAGCATTGGAGGATTTGAACTCCGCCTTCTACTTTATTGATTCCAGCTTTGATTCCTCCCAGCATGATGAAAATCACAAACACGTTCCTCGCCATATTGTCCCCTGGCCGCTTCGCGTCTTGGCCGTCAGGCTTCAGAGCATTGGATTCGGCGATTCGCGCAGGAGTATTGCCGGTTTATATGAACTCGGCATGGAAGCACGGAGAGAGGTCTTGAAACAAGAACGCGATGATGCTACGAGAAAGATCTGGAAAGACAGATTGGCGGACCTCGGGATAAGGACAGTCAATGCCTTGGTAGAGATGGGTGATTTGGACGCGGCGAAAAGATCGCTTGAAAGCCTGCGGGAGCCAGCCCCTGAATCCGATATTATGAAGTTACGGAAGGGGCTTCTGTTCCTACGGATCGGTGATGTTGACGCCGCCGAGCGGGTTTTCAGCGATGCTCGCGACTCCAAGGAGGCTGCTCTGTTGCAACCACTCCTCAGCATGTCGGATGGCCGGTATAGCGATGCAGCAGACGAATGGCGTTCTCTCCAAGAAGACAATACCAGAACGGATGGAGGCTTGATCGTACAGAATCTCGCTGTTTGTCTTCTTTACACCGGCAAATTGGACCAGGTATGCCCAGCCACTTTTCCCATCACTGGAGAGCGATCTAACTAACAAAAACTTAGGCACGCGAGCTTCTGGAATCTTCAATCTCAGCAAACCATTCCTTTGGAAGTCTCATCTTCAACTTGTCAACAGTCTACGAGCTCTGTTCTGATAGTGCAGGCCTATTAAAGGGGCAGCTGGCAGGCACCATCGCCAATCAACCTATGTCAGGACAGACCAACTTAGACCGATCAAACACGGACTTTAAGCTATGATGATACCAATGAAAGTGACCATGATTTTATTGAACCCAATTTAACCTTCATGAATGCCACCCAATAACGAGGAGTCTCTGAACACCATGCACCAAACCAGCGCCCCAAAATGCTCGTATGTCCTATGCAACCGATGCACCCGGCCCTGCCTGAGGCAGAGGCCTGGGTTTAGGCCGGCGAATGATAATGCTATCCCCTTCTTTCTGCCAACCAAGCTTCTCCGTCTCAACAAGTTTGTCCCACGTCCAGTCTCCATCGTCACCCGTACAGCCGCCCACAATCCAACTAACATGGACATTGAGGTAGGCACTACCGACGGCCTTCAACGCGTGTCTCCGGACGCGATTCACGGCCCAATTCATCACAGCCCTCACGTATGAGTCCACGCCCTTTCTCACCCGCCAGAAGACGATCCAATTGTCATTCATTAACGCAGTCAGGACTTGGTCGACGGTTTGCGAATGGAAACCGTGCTCCTTGCGTGCTCGCGCGCGCAGGTCAAAAGCTGCGGACATATCTTCCTGTCGGCATGCATAGTCCAAGATCAGATATGAGACTAGTTCCTTAACTTCGGAGTCTTCAAAGGGATGCGATGTTGAATGTAGCTTGTCCAGACTGTATCGCAGGGACGGGAAATATGACGGAGGGTGTTGCGCGAGGATTGATAAGCGGATAGAGAAGTAATGAACTTTCTGGGAAAAGTCGACTGGCGTCGATGCAGATGTTGCCAACATGGCTTCGCGCAGCTTACGAAGTGATAGGAGAATCGTAGATAGCTCCGCGGATGGTGAGGGGACGCCTTTCACTGCGGGGCTCGACTTTGAGGATGGCGCTGCGGCCGGTGGATTGGAGGTGGCATCATTTGAGGAGTTGATGGGTAGTGATGCAAGTGCGGCGTCCAGGTCTTCCTTGTGGTCTGCACAGAACTGGAGATACCGCTTGGTGATCTTATCGAAGTACTCCTTCTGTGCGGGATAGTCGAGCAGCCTGTATCATGTCAGCGGTGTCCCTGATAGGAAAAAAGCTCGTCATACTTTTTGTCACCCTTCGATACGAATCCAACATTCGCCAATGAATCGGCCGCCAGCGGCGGTGGCCGTAATCTACTTCCCTGTTTTGACATTGCGATTGAAACATCCTGATGAAGCCGTGGGGACGCATGTGGATCGAAGTTTGGCGTGTTTGCACCGAGGTCCCAACCCGTGGATCCGTGGATCTGCTCATTCCCAACTATTCAACTGCTCAACGCTCTTTTCTACTTTTCTCTTTCTTTTTTCTTCAAATCTTCAATTCGGAATAAGCACGCATATGGCACACCGTTGACCTGCTTACTTGTCGTGCATATACGTGACTGAATCCGCTAAATTTCAAACCTCGTACCCTGCATCTGACGTGCATGTGAAGATGTCTCGCCAGCGTCGTCCTGTTCAGGAGAAAGACAGTCAATCTACACTGTCTCCCGTTTTTGAAGATCCTCCAGCCATCATCAAGAAGCTTCTGCATTGGGATGATCTTCCACACTGGCAACGCGATAATAAGCATATCCATACTGGATATCGACCGGCCTCAGAATCATTTCTAGGCTCGTTCCAGTCATTGGGCTATATTCACAATGAAACAGTCAACATTTATACCCATCTGCTACCCGGCATGCTTGCGGTTCCTGCGGCGTACCAGCTCTACCGGGCCCTGGCGCCACGCTACCACACGGCGGATGACTCGGACATCATAGCGTTTAGCTGCTTTTTCGCAGGAGCCGCGTTCTGTCTGGGAATGTCTGCAACCTACCATACCATCTCCAACCATTCCCCAGTCGTGGCGCGCATTGGTAATGCATTCGACTACATCGGCATTGTGGGGCTCATCGTTGGAAGCTTCGTCCCGAGCGTTTTCTATGGATTCTACTGCAACCCTGAGCTACAGCACCGCTACTGGACCATGATCTGCACAATCGGTCTCGGTTGTATGATCGTCTCGATTCTCCCGCAGTTCCGGACTCCCCGCTGGCGTCCCTTCCGTGCAGCCATGTTTGTCGGGATGGGCCTGTCGGCCGTTTTCCCAGTCCTCCATGGAGTGGCCGTATTCGGGTTCGACCGCATGCGCGGACAGATCGGTCTCAGCTGGGTACTTCTCCAAGGCTTCTTGTATATTTTGGGCGCAGGCATCTACGCAGCGCGGGTACCAGAGAGACTCTATCCCGGCAAATTCGATATTTTGGGCAGCTCGCATCAGATCTTCCATGTACTGGTGGTATGTGCGGCGGGGGCGCATCTGACGGGACTCTTGAAGGCGTTTGATTATCGGCACAGCGGAATTGCCGAGATTTGTCAGATTCCACGCGGCTGAGTCGTGACGACGGTTGGGGGAAGAGGGGCGAGGTTGGACAGCATATGGCATTTTAGAGGTAGTATGAAATGGAACATAGTATTTGTCGACCCTGCTGACGAGACCTGGGTTCGTGGTGTGCAACGATGACGGTTGATGCGGCGAACGGTATAGCGAGAGCCGTGGCTGGATCCGGTCAGCCGAGTCTGCATTTCACATGGCGTCTCTGGGGTGGGGGGTCGTAGATAGGGGTCTCATTGGTCTAGCATCGTGACGGTGACGGTTGGTCCAGGCGACGAGCCAACCCGGTCAGCAACAGGACAAGAACCAAAGCTATTTACGATGTTGCATCAGGGTGTGCGACTAGGGGATCCCCAAGAGGAACAAGAAGCCCTGGAGGAACCCGAGAGCCGGATTTTGTCCCTGGACACTGCACTAGGAATAGCAGCGCATTTCCTAAATCGGTCTGGGGCAGACCGAGTTGGCGGTTGTAGGGTCGAGAACGCTTTCTTGCTCGAGGTTGATCAGATGGAAAGCATCTGGGGTTTCACAGCGGCTGACCTCTTGATGCGGCTGCCGTCGGTACAGGAATCCGAATGCGAGTGTGACATTTCGAGCTGGTTCTTCGAAGCTTGAGCTTGTTTTGTTCTCTTTATATAGACGAGGTGATACCACATTTGGCTAGTCTGAGATGCCAGATCCTCATGCCCTAGAGGTACATAATAAACCTTCTCTGTTATTTTGATATCTTTCCCCGTGGTCTTCCTCTCGATGCTCGCCGAGACTGGAGTCCAAGGTCCGTATGCCGGCAGCGATTCCCCGAAACTCCGAACGGCTTGCGAGAACTGTCGCCAGTCCAAGGTGAAATGCAATTTGTCTGGCAAGAACGTGTGTACGCGGTGTTTGCGCCACGGCCTCCAGTGTCAGTACGGCATTGCCAATCGATCCGGCAAGCCGAAGGGAAGTAAGAACCGAGCAACACTACGGAAGTTGGGTCAGTTGCAGGAGGAGAAACCGCCGATGCGTGGATTCCGTGGAAGTCGGCCGCCTCCTGTGATTGATAGAGAGCCTCTCTCAGCTGGGTACGCAGGGCATATTACCGATTCAATGATGGATGACGAGGTAAAGTCTTTGCTAGCTCCAGCCCTATGACAACCTCTGAGGTCTTCCTCGCTTAGGCCTGCTTGATCCCTGGTCCACCGAGGCTTTGGGAGAGCCCACGGAGTTTCGGTAGCGCAGCAGCAATGGAAATGCCCATATGTCCCTCTCAATTGGCCGTCGATGGCTCACCTTTCGCCGATCTGATGGATGCCTGCCCTACTCTACCCGTCGGTCTAGGATACCCTCATACGCCAGTGACTCCGACCTTTTTGCCATCAGACCCTCTCGCAGATGAAATAGCAAGCCCACCGTTCGGAGGCTCTGTATCCTCGTCTTACACGGCTCCGTGCGAATGCGTGGACATGCAGCTGTTCCACATGAACCGACTCAACCATCTACTCGCCGAATCCCTACCTCTCAGATTCGACCACAGCCTGCAGGCAATCAAGGCCACCTTCCGAGCATGTCAGATATTCCTACAGTGTGGCAAATGCGCGAAAGACAGTGCAAACTCATTACTGGTCATCTCCGTGCTCAATCTGACTCTGCAGCTATTCGAATACTGGATCTCACGCGAGACGTCCCGAACTCTACGCACTGAACACGGACTTGACATAAGATATGGATACTACGAAGTATGTCAAGAAGAGAACCGGCAAATCCACATTTTCCTACTTCGTGGATTACTCCTTCAATGTCGCGAGTTGCTGTCCATGATGGCCGCCTCCGTCAACACGATCTGCTTCGATGCTCCGAAGCTCGCCGAGAATGCAGAGAAGATGATCACCGACGAGTTCAGCCAAACTTGGGCCCCATCGGACCATTTCGGAGTTTCATTGTCTGAGCTGGACCCGGACATGGTGGGTAACGGCCCGGACAACAACTGCCTCTTTCCTATAATTGCAGGCTACGAAGCAACCGTGGAAGCATTCCTGCAAACACTCTCATCCAACGAATGTATCTGCTGTTTGAAATGCAGATCTCAGAATGACACTACCCAACTCAGATTGTAAAAACGTTTCCTATGTCTAGGGCGGATGCCGTTGAGATTTTTGTACCCTAAGGGAAAAGTCATAGTCATGTTCATGTTCATGTTCATGTTCATGTAGAAAGGATACGCGCAAATTCCCAGCTCGAGCGTAAAGGCAGATTCAGCTCTTTAATTACGAAAACCGAAAAACATAAACAGCAAATAGCCTATATCGTTTTCCAAATTTGTTCTGTCATTGTAGTCCCCTCACAACCCCACACTTTCGGTCCGCGGCGAGCCTCGGCACTTCACTTCCCATGCCGAGTGTGCCCCCCAAGTATAAATCCCCAACCTTGAAACATAGCTTCACTTCCCCCCCAAACACCCACAAAATGGCTCCCACCGACCGCCTCGACCAAGTGAACAAACACCTTAACTACCCGGCCGGCATGCTCGCCGGCCAGGTAGCCATCATCACGGGTGCAGGACAAGGAATCGGCGCCGAAGCGGCGCGGCTGTTCGCGAACGAGGGCGCGAAAGTGGTAATTGCAGACATCGACGCCAGTACGTGTGACACGCATCTATACGCCATTGAACCTTCATAGCGTGGTATCCGGGACTCGGAGAACTGACTTCGGGCTTACAGACAAGGCGAATTCAGTCGCTGACAGTATCAATGCCGTTGGGCCTGGGCGCGCGCTGGCGGTTGTCGGCGATGTACTGGATGCTCAGTACATGGATGAGCTTGTGAAGAAAGCAGCTGAGTTTGGCGGGGGGAAGATTCACATTATTGTCAATAATGCGGGATTTACTTGGGATGGGGTCATTCATAAGGTAACTTACTTTCTTAAAGAAAGCTTTCTCTTTCCTGATGGGGTTTCAGGTTGGATTGACGTGGAGCTGGGCTGACTTCTATTCTTTTTTTTCTTTATCTAGATGACTGATAAGCAATGGGATACCATGCTGGCAGTGCATAACACTGCGCCATTCAGACTGGTGCGCGCTGCGGCGCCGTATTTCCGCGTGAAGGACAAGGAGCCGCGCGTGGTCATCAATATCAGCAGCACGAGCGGCATCCACGGCAATGCGTATGTTCTCCAATCCTTGAATCATTCACTTATATATATACCCAAGCGATCAACTAATACTAACGCTGTCCAACAGAGGCCAGGCAAACTACGCCGTCGCCAAAGCTGGAGTCGTCGGCCTCACCAAAACCATCGCCAAAGAATGGGGTCCAGCATTCGGCGTCCGCTCCAACACCATCGCCTTTGGCTACGTGACCACCCGTCTGACCGCGGCTAAGGAGGCTGGCGCCTTCATTACCACTCCGGATGGCACGAAAGTCGCTTTGGGCATCCCTGGCAGGCAGCTTGATGGAAAGAAGGGCGCAGAGGCCGACTTGTATCCCGATATACCGCTCCGTCGGCCCGCGAGCCCTGAGGAGGCGGCGAGATCTATTCTCGGCGTTGCGAGTCCGTATTTCTCGTATGTGAATGGGGAGACAATTCGAGTGACTGGGGGGCGGAATATGTAAATATGCTTTTCAAAAGGATCTACGAGTATAGGAATGGAGGAATCAGAATTGAAGCACTAAATAAGGTCATTGAGTATTTTAATATTGATATTGCTAAGATACAAAGATACAAAGACACAAAGATACGAAGTAAGCAAATGAACAGTCCGAATGAGCTCTGGTTGACCATTCCACTCTCATTGGGTTGCTGCTCGCAATGCCTCACGTCTCACTTGGGCAGCAACGGGGATTCAAGTGGGACAAATTCACACTGAGCGCCCACACGAAACGGTCTCTCCGAATCGACGCGACGGGCATGTCACATTGCGTAACGTGGTACGGAGAACCGCCGTCAAGCACTGCGTGCTGAAAGAGGATAGAGTATCGAAGAGCGGGAGCAAAACTAAAAGCGAAGGTTTGAGAGGGTTTGAGTAAATGAGTAAATGCAATTGTTCGCTCCATTTGCCCAAGGTATCATAATCGTAAAAAAAAATAATCCAACCATGCCGTCTATGCACAGATGCAGTTTCCAAGTTTCAAAGTCCGAGAGTTTCCACCCACCCCGTAAACAGAATCACCATGATGACAAAATATAGACAAGACATCCTCTCCCGAAAATAGAGAATAGATCAGATGAAAGATGAAAATAAATCAAGAGAAAATAAATCAAGCGGTTTCCAGACATATTCCAAACGCCAAACGACCCTTGCGAGTGTTTCTCCCAAATAATAGTTGTGTCGTCAAGACACCGCCCTCCCAGGGGCGATATGCTTCAGTCGTACCTCCCAATATATATATTATCACGCCAGATTGAGATATGAAAACAATAAATCCTCCGGTATGTGGAAATTATTAAAACAATAGAAAGGAGATCCAAACTGGCCACAGGGTGGACGAAGTGGTCAGATGGTAGGTGGCCCAGGATCCGGTGACAATGTGAAAAGTCACGGTCGCTGGGCCGAAGTTTTGATGGTGTGTCCAAGGAGAAAAAAAAAAGGGGCGGAATATGTCCAGAATGAAAGAGAAAAAGCTGGTGGCCGGAGTCCAGAATTGATCTCAGCGAGATCCATTTTTTTTTTGTTGGCAGCTTTTGGGGCGGGAAAGTCCATGTGGATAATGTGCCGAAATAGTCGAATGCAAATAAGAACTCCGAAAAGCAAAGTAGAAAATGGGGAGCGTAATAGTCGTTGCAGCTGCGTTAAGGGGAGAATGCGGGTGGCCTCAAGTTCAGCAGACCGGAATGGGGTGTCCCGTGAAGGTATCCGCGGGGATGAAGGGATCCACACAGATGGAATGGGGAAACACGACCTTACAGTCCGGAACCTGGACTTGTTCGGAGATGATGGGAGACATGCAGTTGTAATCAGAGTAATCCTCGGTGAGAGCAGATGAGTCGGAGACGGCAGACTCGGAGAAGTCCGAGTAGTGCGAGGAGTCCGAAGAGGAGCCGGACTGTTGGGCATGCAGGGGTTCCACGGGAACGAAGGGCTGAACGAAGCAGTCCGGAATCTGGTCTGGCACCCAAGGGGCCATGGGAGTCTCGGTGAAGCAGGGGCACTCCACAATCAGCTGGCGCAGTTCCGGGATGGTGATCCTCTTGGATGGATCACACTCGAACACACGCGACAAGATATACACCATCTCCGTGGACAGGGGCAGGATGCTCTTCAGGAAGGACGGATCCTTGAGGTAAGCACGGAAAGTGGAATCCTCGAACGAAGCGCGCTTCCATGGGTTGCGACCGCAGGTCAGGTTGACGAGCATCACGCCCAGGCTCCAGACGTCATTTGCTGCGGAGGAGTAGCAGGACATGGGGCGAGGGTTGGTCTGTTGACACTCTGTTTTGGAATAGATTAGATCGGTTTCAAGTGGCGTGGGCGATAAATCCGGGGGGGTTAGCTTACCAGGCGACATGTAGAACGTGGAACCGCATCCGAAATCCGAGGTGAAGTAGTCCTGAGTGGCGAGGCCGAAATCCGCCAACTTGACAGTCATACCCTGGTCCGTCACCAGGACGTTCTCAGGCTTGAGATCACGGTGGTAAATTCCGAGATTGTGGCAAAACTGCACGGCATCCAGCAGTTGCAAGAATACGCGCTTGGCCAGAGGATCGTTGCCGACAAAGTTACCCTTGTCGGTGATACTGGAGAACAGATCACCCTCTGGGCAAAATTCCATCACAACGTAGGTACAGTCCGGGGAGTCCATAATACGGGCCAGGGAAACGACGTTGGGATGTTGGCTAGCCAAGTGGTGAAGACGGATCTCACGCTGCTGGTATTTCAACTGGCGAGGGTCCAGCCCGTTTTTGTTGAGGGCTTTGACGGCATAGCGAATGTTGGTATGAATATCCACGGCCGTATAAACCACACCGTAAGCCCCGACACCCAGGATGCCGGTCAGCTCCAGGCGGTTGGCTAAGATGAATCCTAAACGGTCCTCGGGCGCATAGCAGTGGGGGATAGGAGAGGGAGGAGGAGTAGGAAGCATAGCCGGATACATGACAGTAAGGAGGGGAAGGAGAAATCCAAGACCTCTTCTAAGGATATAGAAGAGGTAAGTCCAGGGGGAGTTTTATAAAGGTCCAAAATCCACGGCAATCAAAGGTAGTCCATTCCACGGGATCCAAGGAATCAAAGGATAGAAAGAACAAAAAAAGGAGAGTCGAGTATAAGATCAGAGATGAGGAGTAGATGAGAGGAAGAGAAGAATAGGTGAAGATGAAGATAAGAGTATAGGAAGTAATGTTTTGTTGGGGGGGGGAAAGGATAAAAATATCGATGATGCGTCGAGTGGCCCCCGAAGGAAAGGACCACGCAGCGGACCCCATGTGGACAGCAAAAAAGCCCAGGCCACCGTGGCTCTGTCCGTTCTGTGAGTTCGGTTGGCTCCACGGAGCGGTGTGCATACCGTGCGGGGCGGTGGGGCCTGTCGTTCGAATGAGAGTCCTGGAATAACCCGGTCTTTGCAGGGCGCCATGCATTCGTTGATTGGCACTGTGCCAACTCTACTCCTTGTGGGTCACTCTGGGTCGATCGACTGTTGCAGCCTTCTCTTTCTCACCCCCCCTCCCCTTTTCCTGCATTCTGCCTTGTCTCTCCTGTGACTCGACAGTGTGGCAATAGTTTCCCCCCTCCCCCCCGCCACCTCATCCGGTTCTCCATCTCGGTTCCAGCCTGTGTTGGTCCAACATCTGACTTACATACTCCCCGTTTCACCCAGAACCTTCCAATAAGGAGTCCTATTGGATGCAGTTGTCGTAACCCCCCAATCTACACCGTACTTTCCAGACCCGGTTCTGGACTTACAGACACTCAGTTCTAGTCCAACACCTTCTCCACTAGACCTGAGGCACCCGAGGCACCTGAGGCAGTGAAACTCCCCTGGGCAGAAGTGAGGCGATGAAGGAGGGCGGCTATGGCCAACCATTTGCCCAAGGCGTTCGTTTTCGAGAACGAGTGGATCATGGCACGGGCCCAGAGACCCTGGCTGTTCTGGCCTCAGGGAAGTTGCCCTGTGCGACTCATGACTTGACACACGGCGCTTACACTCCCAGGTGCACGTCCTCCGACATATGGTACTGCGTATTCTTGTAGTCATCCTAATGAGTCTCGTACTAGGTCTGACACAGCTCGGAATCACCTGATCTGTGCGGCGATGCATCACATCTCCCGTTGTCATGTACCCCAGAGTTATGCATTCATCTTCCCTTCACCGCTACACCCCCTTTTTTCTTTCTTCCTACATATTACCAGTCTAGCCGATCGCCGTTAGAATGCACCTGCTCACGAACTATCCACCAGGCGACAATGCACCGCAAATGCAAAACAATGCCCCCGGTCAACAATGATCACCCGGTGGCGGAATGCTGGTCGCAGGGGATAAAGCAGCCATGGATCACCAGACCCACAAAATAAACACATCTTGATATCATCCAGCTCAGGAGTATCATCATCGTAATCATCATTTTGTCTGAACTCTCCGTGGGTTTCATTATCCCCTTTCTTTCGCCACTGTGGTGGGTGGCAAAAGCCAAAGGCCCTGGAGATCGTCAGCTTCCAGAAGCTCCCGAGGGCCCCACTCTTGCATCAACACCTGTCTCTCTATTATCCAGATATTATCCATTCTCCACAGTTAGGTTCCCATTCCCATAGAACCCCCCAATCCTTTACTGTAGTACACACTACACACTGTATGCTCCGAGTAAATAATTGCATCTCCATGCAAGCCCTCCTATACTAGCTGCATTGCCGACGCTATCTACCCAGCCAGGTCGGCTCGCACACGCGTTTTTCCCCATGCTCGTATTTTCAACCCCCTCCTCACTGGCTACGCAATTTCGTACACATTGCCCAATCGGCTACGATCCACCGACTCCCAAGCCCGTCATCCCCAACAACTCGATATTAGGTGGCCATCCTGTTTCCGGGTATGGAACGAGGGGGAAACCTGGCAGCATCCCGGCTGACCCCCGGCTGAAGCAAAAGGGATACTGTAACGGGCAACGGGGTCATGATTTGTGATGGCTCACGCACTGAACCATGGACGAGGGTCCGCCGCGCAGATCTAGAATCAAAATTCACAATCACGAATCCGCGCCCCTCCCCTTCCGATCTGAGCTGGGGAAATGACACTCGAGGAGGCTGGACTGTGCGAGTCGATCCGTGGGTCCGGGACAAGAGGAACTGTTTTGGCCTTTGGTCGTGACCTTGAAATTTGGGTGGTGGGGGGGCCTTGGGACTTGGCTTGGGGCTTGGCTTGGGGCCTGGACTTGGGGCTTGGACTTGGAACTTTGGACTTGGACTTGGACTTGGATTTGGACTTGGGGGCTTTGAGTTCACGCCTGAAAGCGGAAAGAGGCGGTTTATAGTTTGGCTGCATTTGGTGGTGATTCGATAGTGCCGGTACTTTCTTTGTTTTCAGTCAAAGTCAAGGTGTCGGTGAAGTACTTCCGGCCCCTCTTCCGCCACGTACACATGGCGAGAGCCTAAGATGCGACCAAAGGGATTGGTGTGTTTTTCCTCCTCATGTCGCTATCCTTTGCCTCTCTGCCTTGGCTAGCCCTGCTTTTAGGTTGCCACGGACTACGCCTCCCACTGCCGACTTGCCCGGTGTCCTGGTCCTGAGGCATCCATTTGTGGCCTGAGACGTGAGGGTTAATCCTTGAAGTCGCTACATCATAATATTCTACGTCAGCTGGCTAATCGTAGTTTACGGTGAAAAGGAAGCGTGAAACTACTAGTTCGATGCGCAGGCCTTGGAAGGCGCAGCAGATCCACCTCCCCGGGTTCCGACCAGTGCCGTGATATACGCAGTATAATCAGGCTTGAAATAGTGTTTGAATTGCGTCTACTACATATGGCTCTGAAATTGCCTCCAACCCAGGCCAATTGAATGGATATGTCTCTACATAAACCGAGCCTATAGTATTATCGTGTCCATATCTCCTCTCCAATCCTGGACATCCGCAATATACGCAGTTATTATAACGCCGCGAGCAGTAGCTGAAACGCCTTCCGAGGCTTATTATTGCCAGCCAAAGAGAACCGTAGATTGTAGCTGATAAGCAGCCATGAGATTGGCGCGAACATCAAATAAGACGACGCCCTCGTCTCACCTTCTATGCAGCTAGAAGCTCCGAGCCATCGCCCGGTAAAGCCCATATCGCAAGCTCAAATTATACGTCGAGAAAGACGGTCATCCTGTAGGGTTTCATTCCGATAGGTTTTGACGTGGATACTCACGGCATCAGCAAGGGATTGGCTGCTGTGCTGGTATTCTTCAATCGGTTGAATATCATTTCCAACAGAACCGCCATACTGTAGTATCGTAGATACGCCCATGAACCTTGGAAAGTGCTGCGTTGGTGCAGATGTCTCAGGTCTGGCTGAAGCACTTCCTGAGACTTCGTGCTATGATAGAGAGTTGATCAATCTTTTTTTTTTGGCTGATTACGATAATCTTTCAAGCAAAAAGAAACAATCAGCAGTAAGGAGAATGTATCATTGGTTGCTAGAGCTGCACAGTACGGCGTAACCCCCAGGCCAAACACAGGCCAAACGATAGGTTTCGGCACGAACATCAACATCTGGACGGTCGCCCGAGTGTATATCTCGTCAAGTGTTCGTCTTTCCTCGCATTGAATTGTTGGTGGGAAAATGGAACATCCATATTACTCAAGAGTTCTAAGGGGCTTGATTCAGATCCACAAGTGAGATTGAGGTGATAGGGTTTCCATGTATGTGTCCTAGAATTTAAAATACAGCTTCCACTGACTCCCACTCTCACTCTACTTCCGCGCCAAGAAAGGATGCTTCAACGCTTCATCAGGGGTACATCGCTTCTCAGGATTCAGAGTCAAACAGCGATCAAGGAAATCCACAAACAGCGTCAAATCCTTCGCATCACTATCAGCCATCCCGCGCGTCCCCTTACCCATTAATCGGGTCTTCAAGTCACGCACGGGCTTCTTGAAATCCAGAATACGGGTCACAGTTCGACCAGTGATCCTGTCTTCCTCGATGCTGTGGAAGTTGAGCATATCGTCGAAATGCATGGGTGCCAGAGAACCACGGCGTAGAAGCCTAGGCGGGTATTTGCCGCGGCATTCCATGATGGCGCGAAGCATTTGGTTGTTGTTTCGGCCCGTGAAGAGAATCTTGCCGGTGTACAATTCGAAGAGTGTGCAACCGATGGACCAGACGTCGATTGCGTAGTCGAAGGGAATGCCTAGCATGACTTCGGGGGCCCGGTAGAAACGACTGACGAGATAAGGGGTGATCTCGTTGTCGGAGGCGGAAGATGCAGAACCTAAATCACAGATCTTGAGCATGTTGCGATTCTCGTTCACGAGGAGGTTGTCGGGCTTCAAATCCGCGTGCAGGATGTTACACTTGCGGAGGAGGCTCAAGCCGAGGAAGATCTGTTGAGCGTAGGCGCGGATGGCGCGCAAGTTCAATCCGACATCGCGGCCGTATTTCTTGAGCAGTTCACGGAGGTTCATGCTCAGGTTCTCGAATACCATGCACAAATGACCCTTGTGATCGAAGTAGCGCTCGAATTTGATGACGTGCTTCTTGTCCTCTGGATCGGCTTCGAGAAGCTGTTCTAAAATACTGATCTCCTTCATACCGGCCTTGCGCATGGTGTCGTTCTGACGGATAATCTTAACGGCGACCAACTTTCCAGTCTTCTCGTCCAAAGCTCGCACAACTGATGAAAACATTCCCTTGCCTAGCACTTGCTTCACATGGTAGCGACCGTTGATCAGCTCGCCAAGTCGGGTATTGTAATAACCTTCGGGGTCGTCCCAGTTGTCCATCATGCTAGCATCGAGTTCTTGAGCCTGCGGGACGGCTGTTGCTGATGCGTGTGCCGGATGATCGTCTTTTTCTTCAGCAAACATATCATCGTCATCTTCCGCAAACATATCGTAAGGGTCTTTTGCCTTAGGTTGCGCTGGCTGTTGTGGAGTATCCGGTATGAGAATGTCTTGTCTACTGGTCTGGGTTTCATCATACGCCGTAGATGAGACATCGTCCTTGGAATTCTGAACACCGTGCTTTTGTCTCTCCTCTTTCATGTCAAACGTCGGATCGTAGTCTGCAGCAGAAGGTCCGTCCATCTCAGACTCATCCACGGCTACACCATTGTTGGTGAGATCGGTGTCTTTGCCAATTTCGAAATCCGGTAATGTCTCACCGGGCTGCTCGTTAAAGGGTTGAGCCGGAGACAATCTAGAGGAATCTAAGAACATAGACAAAAGAACGTTATTCTGTGTCATACTTTTCAATATGGAATTCCTGGGCTTACCTTTCTTGTCTTGCGCACTCACAGGTTCAGCAACCGGTGTCGAACCTGGGGTAGATGAATCTGTATCAACTTGCACGGCTTGGAGATGCAGAGAGGATGACTGGCTTCGGTATTTCGCCCGGATAGCCTCGCGGCGTTTACGACGAGCTTCCAGAGCAGTGGCTTCGTCGACGGGTTCTGCTTGCGATTCTTCCACAGTTTCCGATGCAGAAGGTTCATCGACACTATTCAAGGGGTTATTTTCAAACTCTTTTGTGAACCAAAAATGCAGATATGAACTTACTCGTCGGCAAAATGAGCACGTCTCGGAAGAGTCTGTTGCACCTGGTTCTTTTGTGTTTCAGCACCCAGTTTGGAGTCCCGAGCACCAGCCTGAGTCTTTCCTTGTTCGCTCACTACTTTTCCTGGCGGCTCACGCCCTTTGCTATCCGGCTGAGACACGGAGCTATCCATAGGTTCCAAATCATCGTACCGCTTGGGCTTTCTCCCGTGGCGATACGGGGACCGGCTTCGGGTTCGCTGTCGCTTGTCTCTTCGTTGATCGTAGTCATCAGTGTAACTCAGACCTCCTCCATAGCTTTCTTCGCGATCATAGTCGTAGTACGATCTTGGCCGGCGGGAGCCAGCGCCTCGGTCTTGGTTTCGATCATCGTATCTCGACCCGTAACTTCGCGGCGGTTCCTGCCGGGAGGATCGGCTCTCGTACTGATCAAAGTCATCGTTACGTCTGCGCTTGTTGCCTCTGCTATCCCGGTACGGCGAGCGAGATCCGGATCTCGAGCGCGACCTGGTCCATGACCTCCGTCGACGGGGCGATCCACTGCCTTTCAGTGATGCAAAGGGTGAACTAGCTCTGGGGGGACGGTCAACGCTGGAGCCATTAAGAGGAGGTTTTGACGCAGTTGCCTTCATCTCTGAACCCGATTCGATGATCTCACCCTCAGAAGGGGTCGACGGGGACCTCGACTTGCGATGCGATGTCATGCTGTCAACTTATCGCGAGTTGATAACGGTCCGACACTTCCTCCTCTACTTGCAATGGCTCTTTTTCGGCCTTTGGAGGAGGCTTCAATGAGACACGCTCAGTTAGCGCAAGCTCCAGAGACGAAATGAATCTTGGGGATGTTTGAAAGTCCAACCGGCTTGAGGGCCTGCCTTCGCACCAAAGCCTAGAAGCTTCGATTATCCCAAGCACATAGTCGAGAGGGCAGATATATAGAGGGATGATTGGCAAGTGCGAGTTGTGAAGATCGCACTCAGCCAGAAACCGCGAAAAGCTGTGTCGAAGCAAGATCAGAAGTCGGCATCTCGTGCTGAATCGGGACAGGTTCTCCATTAGTCCTAATTTGGTAGGCGGTATACCACCCCTCAATTTGATAAGCGTCGGGGATTATTTTTTCTCCTTCGCCTTTGCGACAATCTCCAACTTTTTCTCTTTTCTCTCAAACCCAGTCCTTTCAATAAACCCATATCCGCAAAAATGGGCGGCGCTAGCAGAGAAGGTTTGTGAAAATTCGCACACAAGCGCATATCGATCGGACGTTGTTAACAACAACCCAGGTGGCAAGGTCAAGCCTTTGAAGGCTGCTAAGAAGGAGAAGAAGGATTTGGACGAGGATGAGATCGCCTTCCAGGCCAAGCAGAGAGCCGGTATGTTTTATCGCACGCTGCACCGACTAGCTATTATTCTGACTTTTTATATAGATGCCAAGGCCAAGAAGGACATGATGGAGGCCGCTAAGGGCAAGAAGGGCCCCCTCAACACCGGCCAGCAGGGTATCAAGAAGTCTGGCAAGAAATAAACGGACCGCACGAATACCTTCAGTCCGTTTGACGATCTAAACGAGCCATGTCCGATAAGAGCGAAGAGGGTGGCATATATTTTTGAACTACAGCAAATACCAATCCTGCATTTACATCGCGCCACATTCTATTTTCCACAATTCCTAGACTCCATCTCAATGTTGCATTTGACACATTATGAATATAGGATCCACTCATGTGTTTAGTCTCCAAGTAGGAAGATTTCAGAAAAGTCAATAAATGTCATGAAGCCACGGAGCGCCCCCACAAACGATGGTATCAGTGGCGACTAGCCGGTGCAGAGAAGCAGAACGCTTGAGAACCTTGAAGAATTGAGAACAATTGAAGAAGCGCAGAGAAAACGCTCGCAAGTAAAACGACCGGGTATCCAAATCAGATAAGAAAAGAAATTCAAGGGGACCAATCGAAGGTTGGTCAAAAATCAGTAATCATCAGATGCGCAACATCACCTAACTGGTGACTCGCTTGACCCAAAGGTTGCTACCATCGCCATTGTTCTCCTGCTCGTCCAACCGTCTCCAGGCCCGAGTGACCTTCATACCAAGCTCGTGCTCCTCCCTCTTGATCTCCGCGATCTCGTTCTCGATGCTCTGCACACTCCTCTTAACCTCTGCCTTGGCAGCCTGGTCGTATGCATAAGAAGTGGGTTGAATAACACGAGTCAACTCTTTGATGACGGTCTCTAGACCGAATCTGCGCTTTGCAAGCTCATCACGTCTAGCCTCGAGAGATTCAATCCGACTCTGTGGATCCTTGGGTTGGCCATCCAATGGGGGCTGAGCCACGACTGGTGCTATGCCTGCCTCTGAGGGTGTAGGCTTTCGTACAGGCTTTTTGGAAGTCGGCCTCGAGATTGGAATTGAATTGGGTACTGGGCGTCGTCGCGACATAATAGAGAGATCATCCGTAGACCCATTCTCAAAGTTGAGGCTGCCGCGTGGACTATCATTCGGGGTCGGGGCTTGAAATGGGGCTTCAAGCGGGCTTCCAGCCCGGGCAACGGTATTAAGGACGCCGGACTGGCCGGCTGGTTGTGGAGGCTGCATCATGTCTCCAAGTTCTTCGTCGAGACCTGGGTCGAATTTGGGTTCTGGCAGATAACGTCGGCTGTTTTTCGGAGGTAACAGAGGTATTCCTGGGGCTGGTCTCTCTGACAAAGGCTTTGGATCACCAGCAGTAATCGTCGTCACGACCGATGGAACGAAGCCAAGCGCGGATAAAGTAGTGTCTCCGTGGTTCATGCCAGAATGATTGGAATGCTCTCCCAGTGGGAACACGCGTGATGATGATCGACTTCTGGGATCTGGCTGAGACAACTCAGTCTTCGATGAACTACCGATACGATTGCGGGCCTGAGTGAGCTTCTTTTTGGGGTGGAGTTGTTCCCGCCCCCAGTGGAGAAGATTCGTGGTGTGTGAGGCGGAGGCCTTGTGGGAGCTTGTCTTTGGGGGGTTCACAAGGCTTGGTGTTCCAGTTTGGTAGGGCTCTCGCGAGAAGCCGTCGTGATCGGGCGCGAACTGAACAGTCTTGGGTATGGGATGTGGAAATTCAAGTGATCGGGAAGCATTCAGCGGACGGTGGTATGCAGATACAGAGGCCCGAGAGTCGTTGCGCTCGTGGCGGGGCAGTTGATCGTTATCGTCGATCGGCGAGACGGAGAAGCTGCTACTTCCGCTACCGCGCTTTCCTGATCCCACTGGCGATGCCAAAGGTGATACGGCCGAATATCTCTTGCCTGCATCCTCGCGGGCACATGGTAAGATGGACAGGTGGCCAAGCTGACTGTTCAAGGTCGAGTCCAAGTCACTGCACATGGATGAGCAACAGGAAACCTCGGGTGGTCTTCTGATTTACTTACTATGGCAGAGCAGGCAAACCCTTTGCAGACTTGTCCGCTGGTGCATGATCCGCAGGAGCCGGTTCCAGTGCCTCGGCCGGTGTAGAGTTGCCAGTCGGACGTCGCGTTCGATTAAACGGTCGTTTAGACCACATACTGATCTGCGAGCGGTTAGCGATACAGTTGCAGATCGTACTGGAGAGCTGCAGTCTGAGCTTCACGAGCTATGATGAAAAGGAAAGAGAGCTTGAGACTGAAATGAGGAGGGATTGTTTACCACGGAAACAAAGACAAGGAAAGGAGTCTGGGATCAATGTCCGAGTCAGAACCTTGGAACCCGAGAAGATTTTCCAAGGTCAGACTGCAAGAACAGCATGGCATTCACTGAACTAAGTGGGCGACAAATTAAATTGGGGGCGATTCACGAGTGGAGTTGAAACATTCAAGTTCAGGGACTTGGCTACCCTGACGTCGTTTCATATTCGGGGGTTTCACTCCCTCGGGCGTCTATTAATATAGTCCGAGGAGCGCCAACCTCGAGTCATTTCATGTAATACCTCGGCTGTGTGGGAAGGACGCGGAAGTCGTTCGAAGTAGAATGTTCACAGCGAAAACATCATCACGTGGGGCGGGGATGACATCTTTCTCCGCAGCCTCCGTCGGGCCTTCTTCTATAAACTCTGGACCTCGACCATTCCAAGGTTGCAAATTCCCTCTACATCAAAAATGGCTACTGGTACCCCCTCTCCTCCCCTCCATCGTGGGTGAATCGCTGCTAATCCGTCGTAGAGGGCACCATGCCGCAGGCTGAAGTGTTCGTACCCCAAGCTGCTCTACCTGAGCAATCACTAATCCGAGTAGGATGTCAATCGCGTCGCCAATCAACCTGATCCTCGCCTCCCTCTTCGTCGTGTTGCTATACTGGCACTTCCGCTCTAAGCCGCCCGTCGTGCTCCCCCGTGGCCCGGAGCCGGTGGTGTTCCGCACTTACATCCCGAAGACCCTGATCGAGTTCAACGGTCAGGGTGACCGGCCTGTCTTCCTGGCCGTCCGTGGCCGAGTGTTTGATGTGACACCCGGCAAGAATTTCTATGGTCCAGTAGGTGAAGTCTGAAAATTGATGCAAGGGGCATAACTGATGATAGATAGGGTGGTCCTTATGAGAACTTCGCTGGCCGCGATGCGTCGCGCGGCCTAGCACACCAGAGCTTCGATGAGGAAATGTTGACGAAGGACCTGTCTGCACCTCTTGATGATCTCAAGGATCTGGATGCCGACCAGCTGGAGAATCTGCAGTCGTGGGAGGAGCGCTTCTCGGAGAAGTACCTCGTTGTCGGCAAGCTGGTTGCCGAGGGTGACCCCGAAGCCCCCTCATCGTAATCTGGCAGTCTGTAGCGATAACGACAAGCCTGAACTGGGCGGGTAAAAAATAAGGACACAGAATGCTTTATACAGCCATTGATCGTTCTTGGATCCACATAATGTGCACGATTTGAAAATGTGATTGTAGCATTGCAACGGTTACTGATCTTGATGAGGCTCACACTGTAAATAAAGGAGCCCGACTCAGGGCGATTCAGGATTCATTTTAAGGGACTAAACTATTATTGACATAACTAAGCTCCCGAGAAACCATCCCAGCAATTCTCAAATTCAAAGTCATAATCATCGTTATCAAAAGATCGGCACCGCAGAATGAGACGTCCCTCCGCTTTACAGCTCGGATCATCATTTAAAGCTCCGAGCGAATCTTCTGGCTCTGCTCAGCAGCCTTCTCGCGGGCCTTCTCCGCCGCCTCGTGGCCCTGGGCCCGGCCGCTAGAAGCTCCAACCTTCACTTGGTCAACAAGCCAGTTGACAGTCTCCATGATCTTGGCATAGATAGTGCCCTGGGGTGTGTTGGTTCCGTACTTGAAGTAGGTAGCGTGACGTCGAGCAGCTGCGCGAAGCTCGTTGATGTTCGAGCCCTGGTAGACAGGGATGCCATAAGAATCAAGATACTTCTTGATCTCGGACTGTGTCCAGTTGTCAAATGTGGTGTCCTTTGCAGAACCAGTAGCCACGGCGAGATTGGATGTAGCCGAAGCGTACTGCTCGCCACCAGCCTTGGAAGCCTTGATGTATGCGTCTTTCGCGTGCTTGGCCAGCTCTTCCCGGGAGGCATCAGCCTGCTTTGCGGCCTTGGAGTTCATGGCGGACAAGTACTTACTAAAGTGCGGGTTAGCTTGTGAATCAAACGAAAAACAAAAGATACAAATCTTACGTCAGATGCTCCTTGTCCCAGGTATCGAAGTTGTACTCGTTCCATCCACCAGCAGCCTTGTGTGCGCTGGAGCGAACCTTGGCCAACAACTCATCACGCTTGCCATACTGGGGAACGGGGACACCACGGGCATCGAGGAATGCCTTGAGGCGAGAGTCTGACCATGTCTTGATGGCGGCGTCGAACTGATCGTCAGCCTTCAGCTTGACGTCATCCGTAGCCTTGGCGTATTCGTTGCCAGCTCGAGTGGTAGCGGCGCCAAAGGCATCAGAAGCGGCGGAAGACGCACTAGCAGCTTGATCGACAAGGTAGGCACGGTTCTTGCGGGCAAGAGCAATAAGCTCATTGCGCTTGGAGCCTTGAGGCACTTTAACATTATGCTCGTCAAGGAACTCCTTCAGCCTGGAATCGGACCAGGCATTGAACAGCTCGTCGCCCAGAGAAGACTGAGCGGCTTGAGCAGAGGAGATTGCAGATGCTGAAAGATTGCGTGCCTGCAAGCTAGCTAGACGAGAGTTGCGGCGAACAGAGGCGATAAGTCGGTCACGATTGGTGGGCTGAGGAACAGGCCATCCACGCTCATCAAGCCATTGCTTGAGATCAGATTCGGTCCACTGGTCATACACCCAGTCACCGGGATAAGACGCAGTCTCTCCGACCTTCTGCGCAATGGTTTCGTAGTTCTCGCGGGCGGCCTTGATCAAACTGTCGCGTTTGCGAGGCTGAGGAGCGGGAATGCCGTGGCGATCGAGGAATGCCTTCAGCTGGGAATCAGACCAGCTATATATGGGTTAATACTTGTTCAGAGATATTGGGTCCGAGTATCTTACGTATCAAAAACCCATTCTCTGGCTTGGTGAAGCTCCTCCGAGACAGAGTCCGCAGCTTGGCCCAGAGGCTTCTGAACACGGCTATCCCAGTTGGACTTGACCAAGTTCTCGAGATCCCTGCGGTCGGCAGGAGCGGGGTGAGGAATGTCTGTTTAACACTGTTAGATTTTGCGAATGACGCGACCGGTGCAAAAGGGGAACGAACCGTGGTCGGAGAGCCATCGCTCAAGCTCAGTTTCGTGCCACTTGTTGTAGACTGTGATGACGTTAGCTCCCAGACCTTTTTTTTTTTTGCAGCTCCATCGAGAGATCACAAGCTTACCAGCTTTGCTCCACCAGTTCGAAGCTCCTACAGCTTCGGTGGTAGCAAGTAAACACACCAGGCCAGTGGCCAAATTGAACTTCATGGTTGTTGTTTTTCTTTTCTGTGTGGGGAAGAGCCTCAATGAAGCTATCGCGAGGAATCAGTATGGGGCCACCAGAGAGCAAGGGGATAAAACTGACCGTCAGTGCAGTTGGAAAGAGGAAACGGAGCCTTGATCGATTTAAATACGAGGGATCAGATCGCGATCGCAGGGAGCAGGGAAAAGGCGTCAAGCAGGGATGATCAAGAAGTGACGTAGTTGGGGAATTTGCCTGGTTCCAAGGGTTCCATGAGTGCATGATTCATCAAGTGGCTGTAGTTTGGCCCATTCTTCCACATTTAAATTGGCGTCATCTCAAGCTCTCTTCTAGAACACTGTTGTTCCCTCTGTTTCCTTTCTATTACGTTGGTGGTCGAAGAGAATCTTGTTCACCGAGTCTCCTCGTGATACTCCACCCTGTATTACCGTGGATCGAACATGAATATTGACAGCTTCGGCACTTATGCACCTAGTCCCAAGAAGCTTGTTCTTTATATTTCCATTGTATAGAAGAACTAACCTGTCAACGAAAGTATTTTCTGCGACGAACTGGAAGCTCCCCACGCGACTGGAATGTATTTTAGCTCCGGATGGACCAGCCCCACACTAGTATCGACTTTGTTCCTAACCAACGCAAGGTCTGCCAGTTCTAACCAACTGGAGCGGACCTAGATGAAGAGCATGACTTCAGTAGGTACGTGTCGATTCTGCACTTTCGGTAACAGTCGTGACCCCTGTCAAATAGAATTGTGTCCTGAGGAATAAACTGGGGTGTTACATATACTCACCTGTTCCGCCAATCAAGTCTGCAGGCTCACCAGCATGGTGCTTACTCATCCACCGCTGGCTCTGCACGCGGATCTATCAATCCGAATGCAGCCTTCGTTTTTTATCTAGAACGTCTGGAATGACAGCTGTCCGTTGATCATTACCTTATGGGCTGATCATTTGGAAAAAATTGGTAACATGGGGTTACATAGACAAAAAGCATCTGTTCAAGCACAGCCGGAAGTAATATTCTTCAAGTCTTCCCTCCAAAGAATATTTATTGAAGACCTTATGGCACGCACTTCTAAAGAATGATTCTCAAAATGGCACGTCCAGAAGAGTTCATGAGCAAGAAGCTGCTATTCTTCTGCCTGATCTCAGTTGCGTGTACTATTTTGCTCTTGTTTGGAACCCCGCCTCCCCCAGACGCTATCCCGGATGGACCAGCAACCGGCAAGACTTCGTATCGTGGCCGGTACGCCATCACAACCTTTTTGGCCTCGCACGACGATGAAACAACCCAAGTTCGAGATGATCAAGATCCGTACTTCATGAGCGCCAGGACTCTCGTGTATCAGCTGCTTCATTCGCCCAACACCAAGCTGCGATACCAGATCCCCGTCATTGTTGCTGTCACATCTGATGTTCGAGAGAGCAAGCGCCGCCGACTGCGAGCCGATGGAGCTACTGTTGTCGAGGTCGAATATGTATCACAAAACGCGGTGGCTGATGACCGCTTGACTGCAATGGCGACCAGGCTGCGCCTCTTCGATCCCGCAGTCATACCCTACGAGAAGGTCCTGTTCATGGAACCCGATATGGTCCTCACCCGGCCCATCCTTGATATTCTTGTCGACCCAAATTCAGAACCTGTCAAAATCAACGACGCGACTAAGGCAAGCGCAGAGCTGGGCACCGTGCCAGAGCAATACCTCATGGCCGCATCTCCCGAGTCGCTCCAGAGAGATCATGCATACCCGTTCTTGGACCCTGACCACGCAGCGAAACAATTCAATGGCGCTTTGTTCATGTATTCACCCAGCACGGAGATTTTCCAGTACTACAAGAGTCTCCTGAACCATCCGGAGCTCTACTACACTGGATCGCCAGACCAGGATCTCATCAACTATGCTCACCGTTGGGGAGGACCTATGCCTTGGAAGCGATTGCATCCATCATGGTACATCAACTGGCCCAATGACAATGACTTTGCAGGGCAAATGGCACTGCTGCACTCCAAATGGTGGGTGCATGAGTCGTCTTCTAGCGATGCGGTGGAGAGGTTTGCTCTTGCACGTCGGTGGGAGATGGAAGGATACTGGATGGGCAGGGATGGCAAGTCTAAGTATTGGTCATAATCTTAAGGAATCAGGTTTCAGCTCTTGTGTTCTGCATTTGAATGTGGCTATTTACCACCACTCGATTAATTTAAGTTTCGATGCGTATTTGACTTGCATTCCATGTAGACTGTGTCTGTTGTACTTGTAGTCAGATCATCCTTAAATGATGTTTCCAGTTAAATGCTGTGTTATCGTTTGCCTCACACATTTCGTGTCCTGCTCGCCACCGTCGCTCAGACACGTCGACCAAGACTAGGGAGAATGTGTTCTATTACGGTAGCATAAGGGAAGAAGAAAAAGGCAGAGGTTGATAAAGTGACCCCGGGGTATAAATCGGTGGTATTCACTAAATATATCTTTACTTTTCTCTTACTTTCATCTTATTTTCCCCTTAAATATTATAAGATAAATACTAAAAATACTATATAAAATACACTAATTATAAGGAATCTAGGCCGTCTATATTATAGGACTCTTAGCGTCCTATAGGACGGGACTACCGTGTTGGACGAATGTGGTGTGCTTCTAAACTCTCGCAAGTCACAAGGAGCAGTGCTCCGCTGACCTAATAGGCCTGCTGGATCCCCTACGCCTGCGGCATCACTTAAGAAGCATCGCCCTCTTGATTCTCCTCTTTCCGCTCGCATTTAAACCCATATCTCACCATGTCTGACTGTCATATTCAAGCTCAAACACTGGATAGGAAGCTTGTCGCAACGATCTCGAGTATGCTCACCTCCGCTGGTGTCCCGAATATTCTTTGGGGCAACTATTTACTGACTGTCTATGGTGTCCCCACCATTGTTGACGTCTGTATTTTCTCCTTAATTTCTGTATGTAAGGTCACTGACATGATAGTAGGGCGTGGCCTTAGTTGTGCCCGATGAATTCACCGAGACTGCCTCGTCCTCCATTCGGAAAGCTGGTTTTGCTTCTTGTACACAAAGCCTAGATTGTCCGTTTTTAAATGGATATCGGCGCCACCCCCCTGCCGAGCATTTACACATCGATGACGAGTCTGTGATATCGATATACCGGAAGTCCGATGTGTTGTGGGAACTATCTTTCTCCAAAGGAAGCCCAGATCTCTTAAATGCGTCGGATAAACGACTTCCATCAGCGGTTCCCGGCCGCGGTCGAGGCCGCTTCCCACCTGAATTTGACTTTGTGCAAATTCCTCACCCTGTTCGATATTGTGAGGCTGTGATTATGCTGCTTTGTCGAGATTATGACACCAGATCTGCAACTTACTGGATGGCGATTCTGACTTATATCCTGGAATATGTGGATAAAACGGATATATTTAATGAGAACAGCCTGGGCGAGGCGTTCAGGCCATTCTATAATGCACTCAAAGATGGAGAATTCTCAAGGATGTATCTTCTTCAGGATGAGCTCCGCAGAGACCTAACCTTGGGGCGTCATCCCTCAGCGAAACAGGGTCTATAATCACTAGTCCTTTTTCCTTCTGAACATGGTCGTGTTTTTCTTGTATCATTTTCTCTAGGTGAGTTATATTTCAACGATTTTGGCTGTGTCAAAACCATCTGCCTGAGAAAAATAGTATCCCCTTTGGTTGGAAACCACTCTTTTCCCGGTCTCTGCGTCTCGAAAATCACAATTGAAATGTGTGTGACCAAAGGCCCACAGCTTGACAACCTCTCGTTTCCAGGAATATTCGCATGACAAATCGGTCATGAAACCGGAGGAAATCTTGCTGTGTTCATGTTTCGGATCGACAACGTCCTCGCTGATCAATGGACAGTAATGAGTGAACACAACAACTTTGCGACCAGGTTCCAAGCGCGAAATAGAATCGATTTCACGATTGAGCCATTCAAGGTCAGCTCGGTGCGCTTCTTGGTGTGCTTCAACTGACCAATCACGAATATGATAAAAATCGTTCAGGCCGAAACTGACGCTTTCCATCTGTGTTTGGGCTATTTGTGAGAACAAAGTGCAGCCGAGAATGCTAAGAGTCGGTGAAAGGTCATAGCGTGTTTGATCGAGGAAGACAAGTTGGCCGAGCGTCTCGCCTCGCTCGAAAGACTCGTAGAGTTCGGCTTCAAATCGTTTGGTACGTGACTTTGTTTCAGCCCAACTGCTGTGATATGGTTCGTGATTGCCTAGGATCAGGAAGACAATGCGGAAGGCTACTAATTGGTTGCGAAGAAAGTGAAAGAAGTCGTCGTCCTTGATGTAGCCAATATCGCCGATTAATGCTAGATATGGCGCTTTGGGGTCGATGTGGAAATTGTCGTACGCAGCCGGGGATTCCAGATGAAGATCGGAAATAATTTGGAATTGTGTCTCAGCCATTGGCGGCTATATGTAACACGGATTGTTTCGAAGGTTGGGAAGTTGCTTCGTTGCGGGGTCCTCAGGGCACATAGGCTGCAGCGGTACCGATATCGGCTTTTCGACCGAATACCCTTCCGTACATCTTGGAACTTGATCTGCTCGTCTTTAAGATCAACAGCTGTGGGTTGCGACCCACGCATGGAAAAAAGTTGCGCGACGCAACTGATGCCGTGGAGCTGACAGAAGATCTCAATTCCAAGACGCCTATTGTGCTCTCAACTTTCCAGAAGAATGCTGTACTTCAATGTCTGGATGACGTGGCTCAGATTTCTGGGAAAGACAAGCCTTGGTGGATGGGGAAGCTGGCACTGAATTGGCGTCACCTCTTCGCTTGTCTAGAATGGAGATGAATGTGGATACCAGCTTTTTGAATCGGACACATTACTTTCGTATTTGATCTTCAAGAGTCAATAGCCCGTAAAAGGTAAACCAAGAGACTTGGACGATGCCTTCCCGGGACGAGCATTTGCCGAGTTACAGTACCCAGCAACCCGATGGCATTTCTTATGGGCCTTTCGCTAAAGATAAACCTTGTTTCTTCAGCGTCGTGCTCCAGTGCACCTGTATGGAGCCTTTACTCCTTCCGGGAAATTTTTGACCAAACCGCTTGATCACTTCCGACCAAGCAAGGTTTTCTTTCTCCCTGAGCTTCACCAGTAGGTGATCCTCTTCCACGGACCATGGTAAGCCTTTTCTCGAGGAACGAGTAGGTTCCGCATCAACCATTTCGGCACTTATGCTTGCGTGTTCAGACGTAGGTGTCGGGACTTCATCCCGCCTCGAGATAAGGCGCCGTCAAACAGCCAGGACAAGAACTGTAGTCGTTCCTCGACCGGAAGGGCAGAGAATTGAGCACAAATGATTAGAAACGACACGTTCTTGCGGCCGAGTTCTTGGGAGGATCGACCGGCCCCTTTTTTTGCGTGACTTTCCACGACTGCCGAAACTTTGCTGATTTTGGAGCGTGGCCGACCAGCTTTCACTGTCCTTTTCGGATTATGTCGCCTGCTGTGGCAATCGGCATCCTGATCCGAGGAGCGAGAGTGTGCAACTGGGAATCTGCCTGGAAGATTTGCGACAACGGCAGTAGTTTTGAGTCTGGTCATCACCACGGAAATGATTATCGTCCAGGATTGCCGGGTCAATTGTTGGACCTTTTGGAAAATCTCCAGTCTGGATGGGGCTTCCAAGAAACCCAAATTGGGAGTGCTGATCTAGAGTGAAAGCGAGCTCTATGTCACTTGATTCAAAGCCGGAGGATTGGTGCTCAGAATCCGGCCAAGTATATTTTCCCTGGAAGAAGGGTCTGGTTGGCTCAAGGAGAACATAAAGGCCCAGGCCAGTGGGTCGAGAAGGGGACGTGAGATCACACGGCTCCTTTCACCTAATCCTTGCATCCTGAAGAATTGTCGTCTCCACTTGGGGGTTTCATGACTCCTAGGGGAATGACAACTGAGGGGCCATATTGGGCTTTCAAAGACGTGGCCAGGTAACAAAGTCCACGTAACCTGGTTATTGGAATACCACGAACATTACCATACGGAGCTGGAAGAAACTCCATAAGAACCCTCCAAGTCAGCGTATGGATTGAATCCTTGTAGCCTTGATGGATGATCGACCACGGTGGGGACGGGAATTAGCGCACAAATCCAAGGTACCCGATGCGCCTGGGCCTCTAGTGCGGGGGCATCCCGGTCCTGCTTTTACCTCTGCATTCATTCAAGAGTTTCAAGCATTAACCACCGAGCACGTTATTTAAGCCGAGAAATCAGACATTCAATGTACTGCCCAACCTAGTTCTTAGACACCCTCAACACTAGTTAGTCACGCATCAGAGCCCGAACCCTCGACTCCGCTTTACAAAACTCCAACGTCATTTCCCTCACACCTCCCTGGTCTCCCACGACCAACACCATGGACCCGAACACCCCATACTGCCGCGAGCTGGCCTCGCCAGGCATCTTCCAGCCAGTGATATCAGTGTACTGTAACCCCCCAAATCTCAGTGAAGACTCGCAGCGAACTAACATGACCCTGGCAGCTTGATCGTCGTCGGAATCCTTGTTTCCTACCTCCCCCAACACATTCGCATTATTTCGCATCGCAGCTCCTTTGGAATATCGCCCTACTTCGTTCTACTGGGTACGACCTCTGGCACATCGGCTTTCGCCAATATCCTTGTCTTCCCCAAGACTGCCCATGACGTCGCCTGTTGCTCGCAGATTGGCGGGCCAGCTTGCTTCGCCAGCCTGCTGGGGGTGTTCCAGATGGGCATGCAGTGGCTATGTTTCTTCTCCATGTGAGTCTAGCTTCTGCCCCATTGACGAGCCTCTGCTAACAAATATCCAAGCCTACTGCTCTTTGTAATTTATTTCCCCCGCGCGACCTCGCCCACCGACCCCGTGGCCTCGGTTTCTTCCACCCCGACTGGTCCCACATACCGCACCGCGCTCACCATCACCGCGATTTGCCTTCTACATGCTCTCGTGACAATAATTATCTCCGTTGCGTTCTCCCTGCGTCAGCCATCCGCGCTCCCCGCGTGGGCGAACTTTCTCGGTGTCTTGTCTGCCATCCTTGCATCGATCCAGTATTTCCCTCAGATCTACACTACTCTCCGTCTCCGCTGTGTTGGGAGCTTGAGCATCCCGATGATGTGCATCCAGACACCCGGTAGTCTCGTCTGGGCAGCGAGCTTGGTCGCGCGCGAGGGCGCAAAGGGCTGGAGTATTTGGGGCGTGTTAGTCATCACGGCGTGTCTACAAGGAACGTTACTGGGGATGGGGATCTATTTCGAATACTTCGGCCCCGAAAGCAAGCAGAAGGCAGTACACCAGGCCGATTCCGACGAAGCACAGAACGGAACATCAGAAAGAACCGAGCACTCTGAAGAAACCCCGCTTCTGCAGAGCCAGTAAAGACAGTTACACCTTCTACAATGGATATAGCGTATATAGAAAAGTAAAGAGAAAGATGTCCAATGAGAACAGATTTGAATTAGTCTCAAGGTCCAAGTGGGCGGTACCCGGTATAAGAAATGACTCCTGGAGATCTTCATTGACAGTTAAATCCCTGGTCCACGGTCTACCTCGCAAAGAGATATCCCCACCCCCCGTCATCGCGTCGTAGCTATTAATCCATGGAGCGCTTATGCAGCGTAGATCAGGCGGAAGACGTCGTTAAGGACGAAGTAGCTGCCGGCACCGTCGGGCTGCAGCTTGAAGAGCTGGGTGTAGCTCATGGGCTTCTGCTCCTCATCGACCTGCGAGAATATATTAGATACCTGTATGTAGCAGTGAATTGAGAACGTACAAGGAGAGCACCGGTGGCCAGGACGATGATACCGTTGTCGCTGGAGGGCTGGGCATCGAAGGTGGCGAGCTGGTGACGGACCTGCTGGAAGGGCAAGCTCTGTTGGATTCGTACGTTAGTTATTTCAATGTCTTCTCATTGCGATAGAAGAGGAACGTACACTCAGCTTCTCAACGATAGCGGCGGTACCCTGGACGGAGCTTGTCTCAAAGGTGAGCATAGACTGGTCGCGCTGTTCATGACCACAATTGCCGTCAGTATCCAACTCCTAGGTATCGATTCAGAGGGGCCAATGCGGCACCCGGGTAAGCTCTTACGTAGAGAGGGGCGAGACCGGCGCGGTTGGTGTCGAAGGTCTGGTAGTAGAACTCAACGAATTGTTCTATATATTTAAAAAATCATTGGTCAGAGGCCTGGTTCTTGACTGAGGGGAAGTGGCCGGCGAGAGATCGATTCTCTGGCCATCGCGGGGCTATTTTTTGTGGGTAGGCGCATCGGGTATCGAGGAAGAGGGAGCACATACGAGCGATGGTAGAGAAGTCTGGATAGAATTACTATTAGCTGTGTCCTGAATTGGCTTGGGCATTCCCTCGATTCCACCTGGTTATCGTCTGACTGCCTGGCGCAACAGGTTCACACAGTCTCAGGCGGGTGCAGAACTGCCCCGCCATGAGAAGGAGAGGCTGACAGTAGGGAGAGGGCGCGAGATATGGATTTCTCAGACTTACCGGCCATTTTGGAGAGAGTGATTAATCGAAGAAGCTAGATGCGACTGTATAGAGAGTAGAGAGCGGAGGAGGAAGGTATTTGTTGACGCGGGAGGGGAGTCGCTCGAGTGGGGCACGAATTCTGCCGCTGATGCCTGACTGCCTTATTCTCGCCCAAGTCGAGTATAAAATGTCTTTTATTGCCCACTTGGCTTTCATTTCGGCCAATATACTAGATTGGGTCTATATGGGAGAGCAATTGAATGGCAAAAATGCCTGGTATCATTATATTCATTCGTCGCTACGCCTAAATCAGTCGCCTCGCTCACTCCGAGTCCGAGGCAAACATGTCTTCGGCCTTGGGCCGTGCCCGGCGCGGGCGTTGAGACGTTGGCTCCTGCGGCTCGGGTATCTGTTCGGGCTGCACATGCGGGCTTTCCTTGATATCACCACCGTCCGACGGCGGCTGGTCTTCAGCCATTGGTTCCACATCGTCATCGGTCATCTCCAAGTCACTATCATCCATTGGGACACCGTCAATGTCGCTCATAGATTCGTCTTCTGCCAGGTCAATCTGCTGAGGTAGCTGTTGAATTTGGGATTCGGCTTCAGCTGGCCTGCTGGGATCGAATTTTCCAGATGCAGGGTCATCATCGACCGACTTCCACCGGTTCTTGCTTTTGGAGAATGCGATGGCGGCTTGTTCTGCCTCGGCCTTCTCCTTCTCCTTTTGAACTTCTTCGTCTGTGAGGGGTGGCTGCTCGAACATCTGGACAAAGTGTTCCTGGCTGGATTGTGGAAAGACACACCACCCTTCCCACAGGTGAAGTAGAGTGCCAACGCTACGCTTCCATTTCTCTGCCTTGAGTCGGCCCCATTTGAGATCTTTCTCAAGTCGGCCGAGGTGTTCAAAGACCTTATGCGCGCGTAGGGCAGATTCGAACAGCTGCCGGTATCGCCATGCATGACGGACACCACTAGTGGCTGATGACGAGAGAATATCGGAAATGATGTAGAGCCCAACTAGTTTCGCGGCAGAGACATCTATGGGTGCTTTAGAGGCATTTGCGGTGTCTTTGTCACCATCATCCGGCCTTGCCGCGGCCTTCTCCATTTCACGTTCGGGGTTGGCCCCGGTATAGGCTAAAGGGCTGAGGATGTTGAGTACGATCATGTCAACAACTTCATCCGCACCCGCACCCGCATTCTCGATTGCAAAGGCCGTGAGCCTCGCCACGTCACCTCGCCTGAGCTTGGCATGAGTCGTAGGCAGTCGAGCAAGCAAATGCGTGAGCTTGGCCTTGCGTAAAGGGTTCATGTAGCCGAGATTGCCGCTCTTTGCGGTCACCCCCTCGGGTGGAGGTCCCCCTCCCAGATTTCGCCTCTCGTCATCTTCATCTTGCTCTTCATCAGAAGAATTGTAGTCATCGTCTGAAACGAACTCATCGAGGTGTGTAGTGTACTCGAATTTAATCTCGCTTTCGGGAGGCATCCAGTTTGCACCTCCTTCAAATATTGAAGTAGGGACTTGGGTGCCTGCCCTCCTGTTAGTGCGAGACCGCGGGTTGGTGATGGTCTGCCATAACTTCCAACGATAGTACACGCCACCAGGACTTCGTGCATCCCAGATCCAGGCCCATTTTTCTTCTCTTTGAACCTCTGGCCTGCTCATGAGTAAAGCTTCAAATTCGGGTCCAAATTTAAGCAAATTTTCAAGAGTCTTGTGAATCAACCTCAGCTCTTTGATATCAGAGGGCGTTTGAACGTCCACTTGTGTGGATGGACCAACTCTTCCCAGATTTGGCCCATAAGAACTTGGAGGCGCAATACCTCCTCGATGGGATCCCGGCGGAGGTGCACGACTCATACTTCCGCCAAAGTTTGGTTGGACATTCTTGGCACCAAAGGGCAGCGAGGTAGTCGAGGACATGCCAATAGTGGATGGCATGATCGAGCCAATGGCAGCCGACGAGAGGTGTCGAGAGATAGATAGATTGTATCCCCGACCCAGATACTTATTTTGCAGCACACTCACAGCACTGTCAATGTCCGAAGCGGCGGACTCACTAGATAATGTGACAATCGCAGCCGACGACTTTCGCTCAGTAGCAGACTGATTAGGTGGTCGGAGAATATTCACGTTGTCCACAACTAGGGAGGATGGTATCAATGACTTGAGGACTGATGGTGACGTCCCTGGAGGAAGTGAGGCCAGGTAAAGCGTTGGCTTTGCAGCTGCCTTTTCTGCATCTTTGGTATCCGCCATCCGCTCGTCCTCGTCGGGTGCGCTGCGGAACGCCGATGGCGGCCCTACGAGTGCATTGTCGTACCCAAAGGCGCCATGCGCAGAATCACGATTGCGTGAGATCGGTGTGAATCCTTCATGATTGCGCTTGCGAGATATCGATGGCGGCGGCGGGCCTAGTGTTCCAGGGCCACTGCTGCGAGGACCTGAGCTTGTGAAATGCCGGCGTTGTGGCCCTCCAGTCATCCCACCACCCCTGGATCCAAATGTGTTCGGACGGACATCGGTATTCCTCGGGGGAGCTTCATCGTCGAATGACTTGACAAAGTCCTCGTAAACTGCGGCGGTTTCGGCTTTCTCGCGGGCGCGTTTAGCTTCGGCTTCGGCTCTTTGGCGCTCAAACAACGATTTCTTGGGTAGGGCGGAGAGTTTGGCGGAAACATCGGGGAATCCCTTCCCCTTTGAGTCGTCTGGCATGTTCAATAAGCTACCACTGCAGCGGTCATCAACCCGCAGTGGAAGTGAGTCTTGGAGAAGCTTGAGCAGTTAAGCTGGTGCCATCCTGATTGGAATGTATCCGGGCGGTGGGAAAGGCGGTCTCTTATCGCATATTCTGCCGATATATCGTCATTCCATGAACTTATCGACACTCACTTCCCAAGCTTCGCAGGCACAACTTGATTGAAAGCCTTGTGGGTTCCTTCATATTCAGAGCTTATATGGCTGGTGCAGATGTCGCAGGTATTCTGCGCTTTCTGTCGCAAGATGCCAAAGTCCCTCTGGCTACTGCACTAGGGAAAGTCTCTGGCTACTGCACTAGGGAAAGTCGTGGACTTGCAGAAGTCTAATATGACTAGGTAATTCTGTCTTCTGGAGGGATATTCTGCCATCTAATGGAATTCAAGTGCAGAGCAGATTGCAAAAGCAGATATCAAAGCTGTCCAAGAAATCTTCAAAGACGAAAAGCTTGCCAAGCAAGTGCTTAACGCTGCCAAACGCGTCTCGAAGAAACGCGGGGCCCCAACCGACACGGCAACACCATCACCACAAAAGAGGAAAAGGGAGTTCAAGATAACAAATGATTCGAGTCCCTTTGATATTGAATCCTCCCTGAGCCTGCCCACATCGTCAGCTAGCGAGGAAGAGCTCTGCAACATGACGCTAGTGACCAACCGTGCTCCTCTGGTCCTCGCTTTTGCAGTATGTGTAATGAAATATACCATGCCCGAACAACCAATTTCAAGTCGATTGAGCCTTGCACAGGCAGTGGTCAGTGCCAATAGTCGAAGCAAGGCCGTCAGCCTGGGTATTGAAAGTGGTCAGTCAGCGGAGCAAGAGGGATGGGGAGACGGTCATCCAACCATCAAAGTCCTCGGAAGAGATATCAGAGTCTTAAAACGATGGGACTACAATCCGCGTGAAGGAAAACCGGACGACGCATCTGCAATGAATGAATCCAACACTGATGCGGCGGCAGTCGCTAAAGACTTCCTGGGAAACGATGACATTGATGACGCAAATAAGATGCCTCCGCTGTGGGGTCTTGACTTGGAAGCTACTCGCAAATCTCAAGCTACCGCTACTGGCTCAGATCCAAAGTCAGCTAGTTCACTGCCTATTTACACAGCACAATCTGCGCGGTCGTATCTCCTTCGATCAATGTCTCAGGTACAGGAAGGGACACCATCGAAAAAGAAGTCAGCTGCCGCATTCACACAAGAAAAGGAAGACTGCGTCGGCCACCTTGTCCGTGCCATCGACTCAGTATGTAGCTCATGGAGCACGACGCTAAATAGCGGTGAACTGGACAAGCGCGCTTGGGCTTGGTATCTTCGAGTTCGACCAGATGTTCAAACCGGCGCTCAGGGGTGGGGTGAAAAAGGGCAAGTGAAGTTAGCGGACATACTTGCTCTTCAACGGCGATCTTAAGGGGAACCACTGAATCCTTGCATGAAGCCGAAATGGCACTTCAGGTCAACCATTACGGTTGAACTATTAGTGAAATCTGGCTACGAAAAGCATGTCGATCGTCGATTGAAATGGATTTTATCTCAGTTTGGGCTTATTGTTCCAATCCTCGTAATTAATTTATGTTGGATCCAATCTTCTAGTAAGATATCAGTGCGAAACCGGAAAGAATGTGTCGAGTTTCTCGATACTGTCCAAGTTGTAATGGAGGTGACGATTGACGGGGGAAGAGGAAGCAGCAATCCCAAAGGTGTGGTGAGATGATTTAACCCAGATGTGTAGAGATTCATTGTCAGTGAAGCCACGGAAAATGACGGGGAAGAAAGGAGCATGAAGCAATGGCATGGCGGGCGCAGAGTGCACGGTGTAGCGAGGTCTGGATCGCGTGATCCTTGAGCTGGGGGTCTCCGCCCTTGGCGACCAGAAGCATGGCGATATCAAACTGACCTAATCAGCAGCATGGCAGTTTGTGGCGCAATAATATCTGCTCCTGGGCAAAAGGGTTGAGAGTCGCAGCATGCTTGACTTCGTCGGAAATCATGTACAGCAACTCACTTGGCAGTCCCAGGAGTGACATCTTGACACCCTCGAAAGCATTCTAAACCTAATAAAGTATGAAACTGAGATCAAGAGACGGAATCCTTAAAGACGGACGGAAGATATGACGGGACAGACGTCCGCATAAAGGAACGCAACAAGCCGTGAAGTGAAGTTCAGAGCGAGCTCCAACCTTCTTCTAATTCACGCCCCAGGTCAAGATCTTGAGCCGGGTTTGAGCCCTGAATATGTAATGTTCAAATCCTTGAGCACTCCATCAGCACTTCCTAGTTCTATGTAATACAGTTTCTATATAATATATCAAGTATTGAGTACGATCAGGTTATTTCTACGCGACACGGGATTATTAGCAGTCTTGAACTGGGTTCGTCTATTTGCTGCTCAATGACCTTTTAGTATTGGGGTTCGGTGATAGATCGTTAACGCCGAGACTAACATCGAGAGAGAGAGACAGGTTACGCGACGGCGTATGAGGGGTGTGGGTACGCGACGCGCGTACCCACACGGGACTATTAGGGCCCCGATCGCAGTCCTCTTGAAGATATCTTAATTAGATACCCTACCTTTTCATCTTCACAAGAAAAACTTAAAGAAACAGTGGACTCAGTACGGATCACTTTTCTTCTCAAACTAGCATCATCCTTAACGTCCGACACAATGGAGGACCTCGCAACTCAGTTCGCCCTTCCTCTCCAAGGCAAGCTAGCGATAGTAACGGGATCATCACGTGGTATTGGTGCCGGCATTGCATGGGAGCTTGCCCGCCGTGGTGCGAATGTAAGGAAGAATTTGCTATAGGGCAAAGTCATTCTTTCTTTGCTATTCTTGGAAAACGAGAACTTGAAGGCTAACGAGAGCCAGGTGTGTATCACCTATGTCTCAGACAACAGCAAAGTTCCTGTCGAGGAGCTTAGGGCTAAGATCAGCCAACTCCCTCACAAACCGATCACATGGACCTGCCAGGCCGACCTGTCAACGACCACGGGCGCCCAGGAGGTCATTTCGCAGCTCAAGACTTACATTGGCAGCGATGACCTTCAAATCCACATTTTGGTGAATAATGCCGCCACCGAGATGGTGAGCAATATGCAGAGCGTAACGCTTGAGAATTACGATAAGGTTTTCGACCTTAACGTGCGTGGTCTCATGCTCATGACGCAGGCCGTGGTTCCGTACCTAGTACCCAAGGGCCGTATTATCAACTTAAGCTCTGTGGGAGCGCGTGTCGGCTTCAAAGGTGTCAGCCTTTATAGCGCTTCCAAGGCCGCTGTCGAAAGCTTCACGCGCAGCTGGGCCAGCGAGCTAGGCGGGGATGGCACGACGGTCAATGCTGTGGCGCCAGGACCTGTACCTAGTGATATGCTGGACAACATCCCTAAGGAAATTGTCGACATGCAGAAGACGACGACGCCTATCGAGCAGCGACTTGGCACAACGGAGGAGATTGCGAGCATTGTTGGGTGGTTGGCAGGACCTGATGCCTCATGGGTGTCGGGCCAGGTCGTCAATGCAAGTGGTGGCTGGTTAATGTGTTAGGGTATATACGGTCAAGCGGCGGCTCGCCGTCCAAAGTTACGAGTGGGAAGGCGGCCGTTTCTGGCCTCTAAAGCGGTCATTTCCGGCGTCAATTTCACAGGTCCTCAGATTCTAGTTGTAAAAGTGCGACGAATCGAATAGTCTGCACAGCATAATCACACGAACATTTGCTCCCTTTACCTCAGAAGTGTCCTCACTTCCCCGAGGCGATAACTTGAGCTACTTGTTCAGCGATGTTATAATCAATGACCTTGCGCAGCTGACCAGTCATCAAACTAGGGAATACGGCTACGTACAAGGACGTTAGAATAGCTCGAGACGGAAAGTCATGGAAAATAAAAAACTTACCCATCAGCTTCATAAATCCGTACATGGCATACTCCTGAATAAGTCCCATGTCACGCTTCCTTCCCTGCATTTGTTGAGCATTTCTGAGGATTGCCGTTACCCTTGGCTGTCGCAAGGCAGTATATTGTTTTGCTGCCGCGGTGATGGTACTCTTGAGCTCCAATGCCGTCGGGTTATCTTGCCCGGCATTCTTGCGGAGATGATGAGCTAGGAAGAGTGCAAGTGCCTCTACATCTTCCAATGCCTGGGATGAGCCCTGTCCAGATGTCGGAGGAAGTGCATGTGCAGCATCTCCGACAAGAACAACCCCATCTTTCTCCCATGTCGGCAGAGCAGGCGATGTCCATGTAGGATACATGCTCTGTACATGGAGGGACTGGATGATTTTTTGAACAACTGGGTCTGTCCAGTCTGTATGTCTTTCTCTTAGCTGACGGGAAACGTCTGCCATGTCGAGCGTCTTCCGATCTGGGCATTCTGAGATCTGGTAGGTAGACCACCAGGCGAGGGAGTCGCCGGGCTCTGACACGTGGTACGGCGAATCGCGGTGCTTTGTATCGGGCTTGCTTTCTGAGAAGAAATAGCCGAAGAAGCCATTTCCTCCGAAGATAAAGTTCATGGATCCCTCCTCGACGAGACCTTTGACATGTGCTGCTGGGAGGAAACCACCAACGCCTACGAGGCCTCTGTTGAACGATTAGTATGGCTTTTTGGTTATCATTCACTGAGATAATGGCGCAATCTTACTCATACTGAGGTGGGTAAGGATCCTCCTTCGAATCGAAAAGCGCCCGCTTAGCAATGCTTCGCACTCCATCCGCACCTATCACCAAGTCTGCCTCGACCTCGGAACTTCCATCACCGAATCGAACGATGTTCCTCCCACTTGGACAAGCAATCACCTCCGAGATGCGCTTGTTCACGATATGTTCATCCGGAACTCGAGAACGCAAAGCTTTCCACAGCGAATGACGACTGGTCGCGACCATGTGCATGTTCTCAGCAGGATTTTTACCCTCCGTGGCATTTGGCCCAGTGGTTTTCATAGACATGAGAAGCCATCCGTTCTTGCTCTTCAAGTTGGATGTTGCTGTGACATATCCGTTGCGGACAATCTCTTTGAGCAGATCCTCGTCCAGACGCCTTAGGACGTTTACGCCATTTGCACCGATGCCGAGACCACCACCGATGACGAGTGTCGACGAATGTGTGACTTCGTTCTTCTGTCGTTGCTCTGGTATCACATCTAAGTCGGTGCTATATGCTTCGTAGATGGTGATCTCATGGCTTGCCTCTGGGCCAGAGGGTTTAGGGAGGTGTTTTTGCAGTTCGAGGTACACAGTGCATCCAGAGATGCCGGCACCGAGGATGACAATTTTCATTGTGAGAAGTCAAGGGGTTTTCATAGAATTGAAGAAGTGGAAGTGAAACTGAGCTGTGATGACAAGGAATAAATACGAGGGTGGGTGTACCTCGCCCTCGCCCCACTCTGAGAGCTAGGCAGCTAACCGCAAAGGGTTAGCTTTGCGGTTACTGTACTGTAAAGAAGGTTGACTCGGACTCTTATCACTTGGTGGTCATCAAGATGTCCAATTCAATATCGCTGAAACCTTCCAATAGTAGGGCAAAGCTACTTTGCCACAATCTTGTTGTGACTTGCCTGACTCCCTTCTTGCCTATAATGTACATGACAAAGATGCCCTGTCAAGGTCAAGGCTCATGGTATCCAGTTGGGCATCTGGATACCTAGAGTCCTCGAGGCTCCAAAATTCAACACCTTGACTAGGATACCTTGGTGACTGGTTTTCGAGCGTGTAGGCTGCGACATCTGAGAAGAGCTCGCCCGGCTTGGCGAAAAGACGCGATGGCCTTCCATTCGTGGTAAATGGACCCCAGATACACATTATCTGGAATGGGAAACCCACCATGATAGACCCGCGATTTGCTGTAGGACCAGGGATATTTGCAACAAAATCCTTCGTCGCTAAGATCGATTGCGCATGTTGTTATATGCGCTCTTCAAAGAGATGCAGAGGACGAGACAAGTGCGAGAAGTCTCAGAGCGATAACAGTTGCCGCATCGTACAGGGCAGTAAGAGCAGCCGTAGGCATATCTGAGTGATGAAGGATCGGGAAATAATTTGGGTCAAGGGCTAGAGATTTTGAATCATCACTAGCAGTATTTGATGGCGCCTCTGGGTTCAGTTCGCTGAAATTTCCCATAGCGGTGCATTGCGCCCACCGCTTGTGCAATTGCAATATCAGACCCATAATCTGTGTTCTCAAAGTTGTTCTTCGAGGCGCTCTGGTTCCAGACTCGGATCTGATTAAGTCATCCGCAGCTGTCAAACATGGTGACAAAGAAAATAGGATGTCAACGAGTCGGTCGAATGGACCTTTGGGATAAACCTCGAAGGGTATCTTCTTCCATTGAGGTAATGAGAAGTCATGTTCTTCATTCTTGAATATTGATGCAACAAACTAGATGCAATCTGAGCAAAACTCCTCTTCCACCGTTCAGATCGGGTGACTTGCGACTAGAAGTCGTAGATGACGAAATAATTGATGTAAAAATCCTTCCCGACAACTTTCTGCCCCTCCAGTTTCAAGCATCATCGCCGCGCCCCGAACATGCTGGAACCACGCCTCCGTAGAGGTACCAGCCAGGTTTTCGAAATGGGTAAGCATGACGACGGCACAGATCATAACACCAGTAAAAGATGAACTCTTCTGAGAGCAGTCTTTGAAGGTCTTGAAGACTTTTTGAGTACCACTTGCGTGCTTCCGTCTGAATGGAGACATCGCCTGTCAGTGAGCCATAGAAGAACATGGATCCAGCACGAATTGAATGCTTTGCGAGACTTGGAGTTGGTAATGTGAGGAACAGAGCTAGTTCATCAAGCCAAGTCGGAGATGGAGTGTTCTTGGCCGATGTTTTGAAGCCAAAAGACTCAATGAAATGAGACACAAATAGCCTGTCAAAGATATCTGCTCGACCAAGTTGTAGAAATGAGATTACAGAAGAGTCCAGATGTCTGATGAGAAAGACAGAGGGTTTTTTGGTTCAAACCGCGCCTCGGGGGACGGATGACAAGAGGGGCGTGAGATTCGTATTTCCGTTCTTTCGAGTGGAAAAAGGCTTCACCGAAGTCTGTAAGTAAGATCCTGGTTTCTGGAAGTGTGATTTCCTCACTCGCTTCCCCCAACTAAATAGGTACAATGCCGTGGGATAGGGATGGAGATTTTCGATCTCTTGTGCGCAAATCATACAGACAATGCCCAAAGCGTGGTCGGTATCTCACGAGAAACTCGTAGATCTACAGCCGCCCCTGGCTATCAGGGTGGCGAATCCACCGAGTTCATGACGGACAAGTACCAAGCTCACGGAGACATTGACAACAATAACGCCTATGGCTTGAGCTGGGAAATGATACAAGGAGAATTCACGGGCGGGATGGATAATTACTTGCTGAAGCCGAAACATTTTACCGGCGGCTGCTGATGAATGGTCGAGTCTTCAACTTTGAACCTCGCATGAGCCCTTCGAGCACTACAATAGCCCCTATTTGGATAATTAGTTTGGTTCACTTCATGCATGTACCTACTTCGAGGAAGGAAAAGTTTCCGAAAGGCTCAAACGCCATCAGCGCCGTTCCAGACCCATCAATGTCTCAGCCTGTCTTCGGATAACATTTCCACGTCCGATTCGTCTACGGAGTACGGGGAAAGGGGGGTTGGACCAGCATCAGGGAGCTGGATCTCGATGTCGGAGTTGCGGCGTATTATCGTCAAGGCGAGAGCACGCTGCGCATGTGTGTAGGGGGTGAGGAACGCGGTGGGGTAGGACTCGACTGATAAGAGATTAGACGACGCGATGAAACCAATCGTAAGGTATTCTGGGACGAACCTCGGAAAGAAGGCCCTCATTATGGATATCTTGAAGATCAAGCGTCACGAACGAACCAGAAGCTATATAAACACTGCTCGCGTTCGGAAGCGTCGTATCGATATATTTGAACAGTAGGTTGATTTGTGTTGTAACGAAGTTTGTTAACTGTATCCATAACCAGCACGCTTGGCCAAGTGGTAAGGCGCTTGACTTGTATTCGGCTACCTGATTAGCAATCAAGAGAGCACCGGTTCGACTCCGGTAGTGTGCATTCTTTTTTTCTCCTTTTTTCGCATATATCATCTAGCAGTAGCTTCTAACACCTTACTCATTTGTTTCAAAAATATTTTACATAATGCTTTGGGCGCTGGCGCGTCAAATAATCAAGAGTTGACATGTGGCACCGCTATTAAAATCCCTTGGCACTGCCATTGAAATTACCGCTAGACCTAATATAGGATAGTCAATGGCGACGCGACACTTATACTGCAATAACACTAAGCTATCTAGTAACTCGCTGGTTTTAGCGCTATTGCACTGTAGATAGAGAGGGCTTAGAAACTTTATATCCTTTAAAATTTAATTCACCGGCCCTTCTAGCCTCTAAATAGTCCTTATACACCTACTAATCACATAGGAACGTAGGGTGGATCATATTAATAATAGTTACTGGTAGAAATCAGAATATCAGACTAAAAATAGGCAAAAATGTGGGGCACTAAGGTGGAAATTTAGAAAAAAGGACGTGGAAGAAGGTAAGTTTACTCACTCAGCTAAAACCAAGTTTATACGAAACTATTCCCTAATTAGGTCTAGACCCGCTTTGATGGCGGCGCCAAGACTGTTCAATGGCTACGCGAGCAGTATCCTCATAATTCAATAAACTAAACAAACGTGTTTTCCTGTTTTCCCGCCACCCCAAGATCCTGCCCTAGATGCAAATTCCTAGCTCAGCGACTCCTGGTTATTTTTGAAGTAAAGCTTTACTTGAAGCTATGAGTCGACATTCCAGGCAATATTTATCCTTTCGGAGTAAGCTAATAATTAAGCAACATGTCACGGAAATTGCTGAAAACAAAAATATATATCCAGTAATGAATACGATCCAGGCTCTGAGTAACGTCTCCTCCAGAAACCTAAAAAATATTTGATTGACAGAGCCTTCCCTTAGAGATTGGAGCGAAGTGGACTTCCTCTCACTTATATGAACGGTTAGTCGGACTGTCTCGCTGCAGCCTGAGGGCGCATGCTGATAATCCAGGAGGCAGCCAACGGGACGATCCGAGTATTAGTTTAGCCAAAAGCTGATATATTGTAATTAGCTTCCCTGTCAACAGCTTTCAGAGTCCTACTAGTCTAATTAAGGTTGCTAGAGTAAGAACGAGGATATTTGGAGGCCAATAATGAGCTTGAAGAGTAGTGAAGCAATATGGACGCTTCAAGCTTTGGACAAATCAGTAGCGGTGACTGTTGGTTATACCTCCTAGCTCAATTGTCATGGGAGCAGAACATTAAATATTTATGGGGGTATAGCGGAAAATACAAATAAAGAATGAAGCATACACTGCAGGTGGTTTAACTTTAAAATGTCCCAATAAGTTACGATTGAGGGATGTCAATTTTTTGATCAGAGGGATCGTCCTACATGCTTTACTTGGTACGCATAGGTGCATATTTTTGTCGCCCCCCAAATCGTATCACTTAGAACCGGGCTTATCTTCAACCGTCTCCACATTCGCGACAGTAGGTTTGCCTGGACCTTCCTCCAAGACGTACTCTTTGTCCACCTGGACAGTGACGTTGATCTCCGTGTTGCGATGCAAATCCATACTATCCTTCTTGTAAATATTCACGTAGATCGGGAAGACCAACGCGAGAATGTATCCCATCATGGGGATGGCCATGGCGGTATGGGCGTTGACTCGTGTCTGTGATTGGTTGCTTAATTAGATGCGGAAAACAGCTTGAAACGTGGAATGGAATGTGACATACCACGACGGCGCCCATCATCGGCGGGAAGACCATGCCGCCAGAAATGGCGGCTACGAGCATGGAACCACCGAGTTTGGTGTGGCGACCTAGACCACGAAGGGCAAGACTAAAGATGGTGGCGAAGCAGCACTAACGAGAATTTCTATTGTAAGCGATTTTGAAACGTTACTATCGTCTTGAATTGGGCGATACTCACAGACTCGAAACTTAGGACGAGGATAACCATGGCGATGGAAGTAGTGCCATGGGTTGTCATAGCTGCAATTGAGAAAACCACACAAAGGACCAGATACAAAGTCAGCATATATCGAGGCTTGAACGCTTTCATCATCATAAGGCCACTGGCAATGAAACGCATAGCGGCGTAGAGGCCTTGTGCGACGGCCAACAAGTCGGCTAAGTAGAATACATTGTCAGCCAATAATCGAGGCAAGCTTGCAAGATTGTCCACTTACAACTGGTAGCAGAGTCACGACCAGCCTCTTCGCAGAAATTGATGAAATATCCAGCCACGGCGACCTGCGCTCCAACGTAGCAGAACTGACTCCAGATACCAAGGAACAGATTAGTCTGCTTCTTGAATGGTCCCACATCCTCGTTCTGATCAATCTGGCCTTCAAGCGCCTCCTGATCTGCATCAGTGATTTCCGGGAAAGGTGCAAGCCAGAAGAGAATGATCAGCAAAACAACGAAGCAGGCCACTCCGAGGTAGGTCCATTGTACGTTCTTCAACCCAGAGTTTGTGTCCACGGTGTTGGCGAAGAAGACACGAGAGGCCAAGAGGGGAGCGACAAAGGTTCCAACACCCTGGACAGCCTGTCCTAGGTTCAGTCGGATTTCACTATACTTGGGAGGTCCGCAAATGGCGAGGAAACTGTCGATTGCGTGTTGTTAGAAACATTGCTCGCAGGTTCGCAGGATGAGAATGGATTTCCAAGAACTTACGGATCTGCTGCTGTCTCCAGTGTAGACAAGCCAGCACCAACAACCTAGCAAGACGATTAAAACATAGTCATACCATATTATTCTCTGGGAGACACTCACAAACATGCTACCGCAGAATCCTCCAAAGGACTTTTTCACGCCACTGGGCCAGAAGAGGAGACACCCAACAGCAAGAACAGCAAGACCTATTCCATACGATCATGGTCAGATTGGGGTTTGAACACGATAACAGAAGCCATACCAGTCATGAAAGTGACTCGGAAACCATATCGGCGAACAATCCATCCGGAAATGGTCAACGGGCAAATGAAGTATGCGGCGAAATATGAAGCTTGCAGACCACTGGACTTGCTAGCTGTGATATTGAGGGTGGTCTGGAAGTGGGAGTTCAAAGTGTCGAGCAAGCCATAGCCAAAGCCCCAGAGGAAGAAGAGGATGGTGACTAGTAAATACCTATGTTAGCTCAAGCTTCTGACAACAACGATACTCAAACATACCCAACACATTGGGGAGTAGAGACTGTCGCAGTGTCAAATGAACAGCCGGGGTAATGGCATTATCCTCAACAGTAATCTTCTTCTTGTAGATAGCCATGATAGATTGACCTTAAATGTGGAGAGCTTGTGGATTCAATGGACCCCCTCTCGCCGGGATCGAAACAGATGCAGTGAAGAACGCAGAAGTGGACCAGATCCCCACAGCCTTAATAGTCAAACCCCAGACCTTCAACAGATCCCCATGGGGAGCCACGAGGTCCTCGGTCTCGGGAGAATGTAAAGCGAAGCACAGCTGGCTTGTGGTCACTCGGTGCCACTTCGGCGCCGGATTTCATGCCATCCTAGGCCCCTGTCCACTACCAGGTGTTTCTACTGTAGCCCTGGGTGACCATTTAGTGACGGGTCGAAGGTAGGATTGGGAAAGGATCGATGAGCGAAGGATACGAATCCGGATGGTGAGTGGCTACGACTGGTCTGTATTCTGTGGAGAAGCCGGGGAAGTGGGCGAATGGAGCCGGGGCCCAATCCCCGCGAATTCATCCATCGCGATTTTGCATTTTCGCCGGCTGGGCAATTTGGTAGAGAATTCGAAAACCTCAGACGCTTGCCGACAACTATGTATCCGTCTATATTGTTACCGGGTTATAGGAGAATCTCTTTTCTACTTCTGCCAGCTCTCAGACCGTTTGGCAGCCGGACTGCACTACCAAGGGTATGGACTAGCACTAGGGAGCCAGTGCGCGCGACTGGTCTCAAGGTGCATATCCAGTCCAATCGCAACACGAAAGCCCGCCACTGATAGCACTTGAGATCACAGACCGTCGCACATTTCGGAAATTCATATACCGATGCCCGAAACGTGATATTTGCTTAGCTCTGGAGGTCGGGGTCGAAGCTAAGCAAATTGTAGTCTACGGGGTATTTACTTGGCCTAAGTCCCAGCCAGAGGTTAAGTCGGACATTTTGCATCTATCATCTGCGCACCCCAGACTGAAAATCCCCCGACGATGCCCTTGCAGGGCGAACCCTTGCATAGTGCGCGCTATGCTTTCAGGTTGATTTTGACATCAAATTTCTAGTAAATTGGAAGGAGACCATGAGTAGCGTTATCTAGGCAAGAAGATTATAGCAGAAATACAGCAAAGGCTGCTGGAGCGAAAATGGGGAGTAGGATAGCGGCCAGTATTGGATAGATAGAGCGCGACCGGATGGCATAGGGCTTCACAAGCTCGACGAAGGTATTTGACTGACAAACTTGATTGGATTAAAAGATTCAATGCAATGACTGCCGAGATGGGTATGTACTATGGTAATGGCGTCCGACATCCAAGGTTCAGCGCGTCAGGCACCATGTTCCTAAGTCCTATCCAACCAATCGCTCGGCGCAGTTCAGATTCCTGGAGGATTTAAACCAAAATCGGACCACTCGCCAACTTTGCTGTGATGGAGTGGATGCAACTGACAGGTCTTAAGGAAAGCAGTTCTTTGTGTGTGTGCATTATATCGGCTACTTTTCCCGCAAGCCACAAATACGCGGCTCTGCACGCCAAGCCCAAGTCCAGGAGCCACGATGATAAACCAAAATCAGGCAGTCCAGGCTTCAAGTAAGAGGGCGACAAAGGGCTAGATGAAAGAAACTGGGTCCGTTGCGCCGTTACGCAGCTTGTCTTAGTACCCCGCGTTGGTGGTGAAACGTCATTCGACCAAAGAGTCAGGGCAGGGTGGACTCCATAAACTCCATAAACTCCAAAAGCTCCATAACCTACGTTCGAAAAGCCGCTAGACTTGGCATTGGCCCCAATCCCAGAATGTATTTCCCTTGGTTCATATGTTCCCTTGGTTCCACGGGTAGCGCTTCTGATGTAATCTGCTAGCGAATGAGCCTTTGACGTGATTTCCTCCCGAAGCAGTCTTTGGACAGGAATATGAGCTCAAAGAAGCGCCCCGTTCGTCATAATGTGAAACTAGGCATTAGGTGTTACGGGTCACAACTAGTCCGGCCGATGAGACAGATTCACGATCCGAAGATATCCGCCACCCCTTTGGCGAATCTTTCAGCCCTGCTTGGATGCCTGAAAATCCCGGGTATGGCCAGATGGAGTTTTCGCGTGTTTCCAGTTTTCCCCAATTTCGCGTTTCTCTTAAGGCCCACAGTCATGCGATGAATCCGTTCGCCGCAAGTCCAGGTCTAAGTGTAGTGTCTTCCGTGTTCCCTGTGGGTTTCAGGCTCGGACGAGAACCGAAGTTGCAGGTTCAGGTTCTAGGCTTGGGTGTGAAAACAAAACGCCCTGGATGCAGGTGAAAAGCAGCAAAGTGATTCTAGATCGTTTTGAGAACGGCAAGGCTTCACGGAATATGATTTGCAGGTTGAAGGTGGGTGGCGATACGCAGTAGACCCACCTCTCGCCGGAATAGATTCTACATAGTAGTCGCACACGGAGGAGTCCCATCGCAGGGTCTTTGGGAAAGGGACACGGGGGAAATACTGTAGGCAGGGTCCCTAACTATGGCATGTATCGAGGAAATAGGAATTGTGTTATTTTTCTAGAGCCGAGTGACTATAGTCTTGGTACTGCGCCCCTCTCCCCAAGTACGAAAGTAATACCGTCACACCAAGTCTCAAACTCAGTTCTCCCCTTCCCGAGACTGTCAACCTCCTCTCCTTCTACCCCCTCTTCAAATCTCACCTCCCACCTCACCTATTCATTGATCACTCTTCACCTTTCTCGACTCGTGTGAAGAGCCTACGTCGCGCATTCCCCCCCCCTTATCGCCACCTATTCGACGGCGAGTCTTTGAATCGGTATTGAACGGACTCAGAGGTGGCCCGATAGGGCTGCCGTTTCAAGGGGACATGGATGGACGCTTTTCCTCCGACCACTCTCGGTCGGCGTCTCGCTCATCCCAGACACCTCGACTCTCTCAGGGACAGCCCGTCGACTCGATGCCTCGCCATTCCTTCGGTCGCACGTCGCGTCTCTCCAACCCCAATGTCTTTTCCGACGAATACTCATTAGAACCGATCGAAGCCGACCGAATTGAACGCGCCCCTAGCCCCGCCTCTATCGCCTCCTCTACCACTCTCCGCTCGAACAATCATCCTCCAAAGGCCGTCGGCGCGGTCGCCGAAAATGATAACCCGTTCGCCGACGAAGCCCGGGTCTCCTTCGATGAACCCCATCGGTCAAGCCTGCCCCAGAAGGGGATGGGTGGCTTCTCCAACAACCGCAACTCCTTCACATCCGCTCACAATGCTCCTTTTGTTCAAAGGAATCAAAGCATTTCGTCCCGTTTTTCTATGCCTCGTGCCATGAGTCCCTACACTGGAGCCACAGGTCCCAGCCATCCATACGGCATGTACCCTCAGGTTGGCGTCAGTCGCTCCCCCAGTGTAGGGAGCACCTCGACTATTCGGCCACAGGAGCGCCCGCTGAGTGAAATGAACGGTCCTCAACACCCCTACGCCATGTATTCTCAAAATGTTGTTGAGGAAGGGATAGATGACGATATGATCCCAGTCGGCTTCCCTGGCCACAACCCACCGTATCAGCCCCCAGCTGATCGTCAGGATAACGAGTTGGGTGATATTATCGGGCCCGATGGACACGCCGAGCCGCTACCGCCGTATTCACGTTATCCGACAGGCGTCGTTCCAAAGCCTCCAGGCGCTGAGACCATGGCCGATATCAACCCTCCAGATGATCAACATCTCCATTCCGTTTCAAGAGAAACTCCCATATCTGAGGCCTCTACGAGAACGCTGATGCCCGACCCATCTGGTAGCGTGAACGGGACCGGGGACAGGAATGTGAACAATGAGCGCCGCGAGGACACAAGGGCACCTCTTACTGGTATCATGGCGTTCGAAGAGAAGCTAAAGCAAAAAGGCAAGAGAACGGCATGCTGTGGTCTTCCTGTTTGGACACTTGTTCTTATTGTGACCATTCTGCTCATTGGAGGTTCCATTGGAGGTGTGATAGGGGGTGTTCTCGGCACGAAGCGAGCCGCCGAAGCTGAACGAGAAGCGCAACAAAAGCAGTCACAAGGCCCGCACATCGTCACAGTCACTCAAACACCTCAAAGGGACTACTCGACAATGATAAGCACCCCGACAAACATGATGTCGGTGCCGACCGGTCATTACCTAATTCCCGCTACCATGCGGAATTGCTCGCGCATGTGTGTCGACGGAAGTAGCGACATGGCCAAGGCTTGGTCCTGCATGAACAAGCCGAACGATTTCGAAGTCTATGTCGAAGGGGATGATCATGAACACTCTATCATTTTTGTGGATGAGGGTCCAACTTCGACTTTCACCTATGGTGCCCAACCGCCTTATCTTCCAACTCCCACGCAAAGTTTGACCATGGCGATTGACACCAGCGACCCCAGCCTGGGACCTGCGCTCTTCTTCTACTCCTTGTTCAATAAGCTCATCATTCTTCCGGACGATACGTTCACATCTAGTTCCGTGTCGAAGCGGTCATACGTGGACGGAGGTCCCAGCATCATTGAGTCCTTCTTGGATCGCAAACACACAGCACAACCCGGAGACAAGCCTTGGTTCTGCTGGTGGAACGGCACCATGTTGGAATTCTTCCTCTATGTCAACCAAACGTCGACAGATACCTCGTCTGGCAGCACAGCGACTACCGATGGCAGCATGCCAGGCAGCACTGCCACAGGCTCCTCCAACACCAAGCGTTCTGCTGATGCCGCCGATTATCCTCGGAAAATCAAGATGGAAGAGCGACGCGATTACTCTGGAGCCACTCCACCCTACTGCCAGCAGATGCAAGTCTTGAATAATGGCCAAGTGGTCCCCCTCGCAAATCAGATAATTGACGTCAAAGAGAGGGAGCCCACTGCGACTACCACCTACACAAACACCAATGCTGGCGCCCAGCAGACATACACGGCCCAGGCGGCATACGCAACTCCGTGCTACTGTGTGTCTTTGACTGATTAATGCAATTTTCTGACGTTCGAGCGAGTATCCTGTTCTTCATCATGATCTTTCGGGCCGGGGACTCCGGCGTTGGCGTTTGAAACGGCCGTCAAACTAGCATTGGTTTCATGTGCACACGATTATCTTCCTTCTACTTTGAGTGATTCTATTTGGTTCCTGTTCTTCGAAGCCATCAACCTCGCGGAATTTATCTTTTTTTTTTTTTTTTTCAATCCCACACATCTCATCCTCTGCTATGCTCTTCATTGTCCTACCTCACACTGCGACATGATCTGATCTCATCTCTCCGCAACCTTCCTCTTCTTTACTGGGTTATATATCGTCCTTTCTACTCTGTTCATCTCTAGTGATTCCGACGTTTATTGGAAGCACTTCGGGTACTGTGACGTGTCTGGTCAATTCATTTTTGCTTTTTTTTGGCCCATTCTGCGGAGTCTGGTATGCCGAGTCCTGTCTATGTTAGCATCTTAGTGCCAGTCGCTAATGCCTTTCGACCTGAAATATAAGATAAGTGATTTGTGGGAACTCCCTTGATTATTAAATCCATTGTGTTGTATCTGATTGACCGCGATCGAAGCTTAGACCTGAACAGCTTCCCAGTTCACACACCAGGGCCTATGAAGAGAGTACCCATATTGTCCCATAATCCTCTTTAATCAAAGCCTTCTGCACATGTATGTAAAGACAGGCACCTCAGCTGTGGACAAATGACATCGAGCACTTCCTCCTTAAGCATTCCACTGAAAGGCTGCCGCATATTCAGAAGTATATATGGTCTTGAGATACTAGTTGCCAAGAAGATGAGATTGGAGGAAAGTTAACATGCTAGGAAGTTGCCGTTGCTTATCATGATTATTTTCCTCCTATCTTCACCTCGCTCTAAACCCGGGGAAGCCCTGATATCCGCCAAAGTGACTGCCCGTGTATGACTAACCATACCACGTGACTGGGACGCGACCATATGCGCCCAAAGACAAGGGACATCGTACTGCAGTAAAGGAGCAAATAGTCTCTCAAGCATCATATATATAGTCAAATTGGTATATAAATCTAGTTCAGCTGTAGTCAGTTCCCTCGTATAGCTTGCAATGATCGGGGTTGGCCGAAGCTCCCTCTCGACACCTGAGGCGGCAACAGTTCCGACACCTCGCACCTTGCACACGATCCCAACCAACTCTCCATCTCCGCCATCCCATTCCCCTTCCACCCCCCTCCATTTTCTCCCGTTCTACCGATTTCTCGATATCGCACGATATCTCTTCTATCCGATCGGCAACATCGACTTAGTCCACTTGCGCCATTGCTACTCAAAAATCTGTCTTTGGACCCCCCAGATCAAATGATCGCGTCTCCTAGATGACCTTCCCTCCCCCACACCATTCCGCCCAATCGTCGATTGCTTCTGGCACCGATAAATCTTCCTCGACCAGGCCTGAGATTGGTGCCTGGGGTCGGTCCACGTCACAGTCCGGCATTCGTCGTGGGTTGACTCCTCTTGCGACCAACCTTTCCTCCTCTACTTCTGCTTCATCCCGGGGCTTGGACGCAGGCCCTGGGGTTTCAACTCCGTCGTCCTTCTCTGCCGTTCTGAGCTCCACCAGGGGTCTCTCAGGCGGCAGCCCGAAGCCCGCACCCTCGCCTTTCTCCTCGTTGCAGTCTGGCTCTCAGCAGTCAACTCAATCGCTCTCGTCTCCAAAGTTCCGCGCACATACCCCATCTGCAGGGTCCCATTTCTCTGCAACAGGATCCATCCCGGGTGTTGGAGGCACTGGTGGAGGTGGTGGGCCGGGTTCTTCCAGAAGTGCCGCCTTTTCACCACTGTCATCCGGTACAACTGTGAACTCGCCTACCGGGTTCGCATCTGATAAACCAGGCTCCGCAGCGCACTCCGGCCAATCTTCTCTTGCAAAGATCTCGATCGCACAGGTCTACCTTCTACTAGACTCTATTACGGAGAAGGAAGGAAAAGAAAAGTGGGAGACCAAGGCTGCCCAAATACACAAAGTAAGCCTCCTCAAACCCAACAACTTTCGCTATGTTTATGCTGACATCTGATAGCTTGTGGCATCCAACGGAATGGAGGTATTTTCCAAGTACTTTCGCCGCCTCCTCACAGGCAACGCGCCTCAGATTTTCCCCGGTGTGAACAAGTCCGTCGAGAATGCGGGCAACTACCCTCTCTTGGTCCAGGAAATGCAAAAGGTTTCCTCGGACATTGAGCAAGCCCAAAAGATCGCCGAAACGGTAGATACGTCAGAGGGAGACATCTTCCGCGACTTTGATCTCTCGACGTTCCTGGATCACTTCCGTCTTGACCCCATTGTCAAGGTGGCACTCGCGTTGGCTTTCAAGATGACGAACAAATCTGATCTCCGAGCCAAGGGTAAGTTCTTCGTGTTCTATTGTGCTGCATCTATTTGTATACTAACGTTCTACTTCACCAGCCGATGCCATTCTCTCGAATTCGGTCACTCCCTTCCTGCAAAGTCTGGCAACTCCCTCCGAAGTAACCAAGGATTTTCACACCTCTTTCCTTGGAATGACGATTGAACGATTCATCCTCTACCCCCCACGCAATTTCAGTGATGAGGTCAAGGGCAAATTGGTCTTTGCATCCAACTTGCGATATCAGAAGCTGGGCTTGGATATGCCCTTTGAAGTGTCTTCGGCCCTGCAGATGTTCAACTTTGTGAACCCCAGATACGTCCTAGTCCGGCAACTTCATGCCAAGGGACCACGTGCGACTGCAAGCACTGAAGCTATAACAGAGACCATCAATTCGGCGGGACCCGACAGCTGGAGTGAGGAGCACCTTGCTAGCGCCCTCCTCTTTATGATCCTGTCACAATACTGGCAGCAATTCTCATTGGAGACTCTTATGAGCGCCTATATGGAGAAGCAAGTGAACTGGCCCCTTGTGATACGGAGCTTCGATCGTGAGGGGTTGAGAGTCGACCCTAAACAATTCGCTAAGCTGTATAATGTCCTTCGCGCCACTGCAACAGATGAACCCTCCTTGGACATCCAGAAGTTATGGGGCGGTGACTGGGAACACCGTGACACACAGTTGTCTTTCTTGACAGCTTTTGTGGCCTCTCGTGCAGACGCTTCTCAGATCCCTAACCTGCGGGCAACTTTCCCTGCTGATTTCTTTGAAGACGCACCGGAGATCGTCAAGCTGCAGGGTGAACGTGCTGCCAAGTCTCCTTTGCGGTCCGTGGATGCCATGAAGGCTATCTTTGACCTCACCTTGTTTTCTGAGGCTAATTGGGCCGCCTCCGAAAGTCAGCTTCTCATTAAAGCCATGGTTCAATACGACCTCCCTGTTTTCCTCGTTTCCGCGCTTGCTCTCCTTGCCCTCCCGCAACCATGGACTCAGCTTCAAAAGAGCTTTGTTGTACGGACTTTTGTTGTCTTCATTTCCAAGCAAGAGGATGGCTACCAACTGGCACTTCATGGAGCCTGGCACCAGGACCGACAATGGGTTGCAGAGCAGCTGTTCACTCTCTTCTCATCTGACCCTACGGTCACTGAGTTGACGTACGAGCATGCTGTCGCATTTGGTTGGCTTGAGTTCCTCCTTCAATTCACCAATGGCCTCGCACTCGACCTTGCATGCTACTGTCACCGAAAGAGCTCATTTGACCTTGAGCAGTGGGTTCGGGGTGCTGCTGAGAAGACAGCTGCTTTGCAGTCCTCAAACTCGGCCAACATGACCATGGGCAGTCTGCTGTCAAAGTTTCTGCGCATCAAGGCAGAGGATGAGCTTCATGTGCAGCGGAAGGAACAGCCTGGTCCTCAGATGGTTACCCTTGCTGTGAAAACTGTGTATACCCTTTTGTCTGTCTTGGAAGAGTATGTTGGAGACCGTGAAAACCTCACGCCTGTCCAACGTATCTGTATCCAGACATACCCCAGGCTTATCAACTACGGGGAAGGATTCGATGATATCATTGACACCAACGGCGAAAATGGCAACACTCTGCCCGAGAACATTGACAAGCAGATGCAAGAGCTGTTTGGCAAGATGTACCACGAGGAACTGTCCCTCCGGGAGATGTTAGAGCTAATGCGGCGATACAAGTCATCAAAGGAGCCTGAGGAGCAGGATCTCTTTGCATGCATGGTGCACGGCTTGATCGATGAGTATCACTGCTACCATGAGTACCCGCTTGAGGCACTGACGAAGACTGCGGTCATGTTCGGTGGCATAATCAACTTCCGTTTGGTTGACGGCATCACACTGAAGGTTGGGCTCGGGATGATCCTGGAAGCAGTCCGGGAGCATGAAGTGCACGATCCCATGTACAAGTTCGGTGTTGAGGCTATTGAACAACTGATCAACCGTCTTTCAGAGTGGGCTGGCTTTTGTCACCTTCTTCTTCAGATCCCCACCTTGCAAGGAACACCAATCTTTCAGAAAGCGGAAGAAGTTCTTCGCGAGGCCGGCGAAACTGGTGCCACGTCCGGATTTCCTGATCTCGCGGTTCCCCCTCTGCTTAACGGCATAGATGACTCCCCCACCGCCGACGGCACGTCGCGCAAGTTCCGCTCGGTCAACGTTGACGCTGCTCGTTCCGACCTCTTCCAGGACCCCGACGAAGACGTGCAAGACAAGATTTTGTTCGTGCTGAATAACGTGTCCGAGCAGAACCTTGACGAGAAGATGATTGATCTCAACGAAGTTCTACGTAATCACCACCACCAGTGGTTTGCCGCATACCTGGTGGAAGAACGTGCCAAACTTCAACCAAACTTCCAACAACTCTACCTTGACCTTCTCGGCCGCATCGATGACAAGACTCTCTGGAAGGAGGTTCTCCGCGAGACCTACGTAAGCCTTGCAAAGCTTCTCAATTCTGAAGCAACCCTCACGTCCTCCCAAGATCGCGGGCACCTCAAGAACCTCGGCGCCTGGCTTGGCTCGTTGACAATCGCGAAGGACAAGCCTATCCTTCATAAGAACATCTATTTCAAGGGTCTGCTCTTAGAAGGATACGACACTCAGCGTCTCATGGTCACCATTCCCTTCACTTGCAAGACTCTTGTGCAAGCCACCAAGTCCAGGGTCTTCAAGCCTCCGAACCCCTGGTTGATGGACATTCTCCACCTCCTGCTCGAACTGTATCACTTCGCCGAGCTCAAACTCAACTTGAAGTTCGAAATTGAAGTTCTGTGCAAGGATCTGGATCTGGATCACAAGACTATCGAACCGGCGGTCTTCATCCGTGACCGCACTGGTCATGCCGAAGAAGCTTTGCCGGCTGCGAGCATCCCTCAAGGCCTCGAGCCCTTCGAGGACATGGCTATTGGCAGCATCAACCAGGGCATTCGTAATGAAAGACTGTCGCCAGCATCTATCATGTCCACTCTACCGAGCCTTGACAAGATCCTCGTTTTGCCCCCATCTGCTAGCAGCATGGTTGACCCCGCATTATTGCGACAGGTCGTATTAACTGCCGTGGAACGAGCTATTGGTGAAATTATCACCCCCGTTGTGGAGCGCTCTGTCACCATTGCTTCCATCTCCACTGTCCAGCTGGTCTCCAAGGACTTTGCTATGGAGCCCGACGAGGAGAAGGTGCGACATGCGGCTGGCACCATGGTCCGACAACTTGCTGGTAGTCTGGCTCTCGTTACCTGCAAGGAGCCGCTCAAGGTCAGCATGACCAACTACATTCGGGTCATCCAGCAAGAAGTCTCAGACCAGCCTATGCCCGAAGGCTTGATCCTGATGTGTGTCAATGATAACCTGGATGCCGCATGTGGTATTGTTGAGAAGGCTGCCGAGGAGAAGTCTCTGCCCGAGATCGAGAAGGTGATTGAGCCTCAGCTGGAGGCGCGTCGTCGTCACCTCGCCAGCCGGCCAAATGAACCATTCATTGACCCTTCGATGAACCGTTGGGGTCTCTTCATTCCAGAGCCTTACCGCCAGAACCCTGGAGGTCTCAACAAAGAACAACTGGCCATATATGAAGAGTTTGCCCGTCAATCCCGAGGGGCCAGTGCTGCTCACCCGCAGAATGCTTCAACCGATGCCGGTCGCCAGCTGCCTGATGTTCTCCAAGAATCCTACCCCGCCATCCCCAACCTTTCTACTCCCGCGGAGCAGCCTGCGGTTCCTCATCGAACCCCTCAGGCACAGCACGCAGTCTCGCAGATGCCCGTTCACACCAATGGTTTCCTTGACGCCCAGGCCCCACGGGACCGAATTGAGACTTTCATCTCTGAGCTCCAGGAGTCTGCTCGCAATGCTCCTGAAGAGCACGTAAAAGACCTTGGCAGAGAGAGCACCGTCCTTCAGGAATACAATCAGGCATTGCGCGCCATTCTCGCTTCTCCCAACGGAGAAGAATTGGCACGACTGACCTCATTGAAGATTTGCACCATTCTCTACGCCCAGTCCCAGGACTCGTTGGAGATTGAGGTCCTTGTTCATCTTCTTGCCAAGCTTTGCGACATGTCCACCTTGATCGCACGTTATACTTGGGCCCTCCTGGCCGACATTGATGATGAGCACATTATCAACGTGCCCGTCACTGTCGCTCTCATTGATGCAGGTCTCCTGGACATTCGCCGGGTGGATATGGTCCTTACCCGCCTTATCATGCAGAAGAATGCCAACTCTCTGGAGCTGCTCGATGACTTGATGGACCGCGTTCTTTTCAATGATGAGCCTTCTGCTCTCAGATCCGACTTCTCTGGCAGCTTGGAGGCCATGAGTCAGTGGCTCGCCGAGGATGCCAATCTGGCACCTGCTCTTGAGATCATCCGCAAGCTGCGCGATGTTGGAATTCCCGAGGTTGTCAACCCACTTCTCACTGACCAGGCCCGCTCCAAGCGCGACCAGATGGAGTACATTTTCAGCGAGTGGATTGGCATCTACAAGGCCTCTGGTGCCAACGACCGCACCTACCTATCCTTCCTTCAGGACATGCACAACCGCCAGGTGATGAACACCCAGGAGGACTCTGCTTTGTTCTTCCGTCTCGCTATTGACATCTCGGTTGCCATGTTTGAGCACGAGTATCAGAACCCTGCTGGGGGCAGCCTCGATGACGCATTCCTCTACATTGATGCCCTCGCAAAGCTGATTATCTTCCTGGTCAAATTCCAGGGTGAGAACGTTGGCGCTGTCAAGGCGAGCAAGCCCGCTTATTTCAATTCCATTCTTGCTACTCTCGTCTTGGTCCTCAACAACCACCAGGTCATGCGAGGAGAAGGCTTCAACCAGCGTGTCTTCTTCCGTCTGTTCTCCAGCATTCTGTGCGAGTACTCCATGGCTGGCCTTCAGCATAACGAGGAGCACCAGGGTATGATCTTTGCCCTGGCCAACAAGTTCCTGTCTATCCAGCCTCGCTATGTCCCTGGCTTCGTCTACGGATGGCTGTCTCTGGTTTCTCACCGTGTGTTCATGTCCGACATGCTCAACATGCCGGAGCGCGCTGGCTGGGCTCCTTACTGCGCGATCATGCAGGCCCTGCTTTCGTACATTGGCGAACAGCTCAAGGCTGCTAATATCACCTATGTCGCCAAGGACTTGTACAAGGGCGTGCTTCGCATCTTATTGATCCTGCACCACGACTTCCCTGAGTTCGTTGCTGAGAACCACTTCGAGTTCTGCAATGTGATCCCCGCTCATTGCGCTCAGCTTCGCAACTTGGTCCTCAGTGCGTACCCCTCTTCCTTCCAGAAGTTGCCTGATCCTTTCAGGGAGGGCCTCAAGGTTGAGCGCATCGAAGAAATGCGTGAGATCCCCAAGATTGCTGGCGATATTGCTGCGCCCTTGCAGCAGGCCGATATCAAGGCCATCATTGATGCCGCTCTCCAGAATGAGAGTGTCTCCGAGACTGCGGTCCAGCAGATCTGCGAGGCTGTTCTAAGCCACGATGCCAACGATACCGCCTTGTTCTACGCTCCCGTCAATGTGGATGTCGTGCTCGTGAATGCTCTGGTCCTGTACATTGGCCAGCAGGCTGCTTTGGATCATGCTTCGAAGAGCAACACCCGCTCCGCATTCGAGAGCTCGACCCACGCGGCCCTCTTGGAGGCCATGGCCCAGAACATGCAACCGGAGGCTCGTTACTACCTGCTCAGTGCGATGGCGAACCAGCTGCGGTACCCTAACAGCCACACCTACTTCTTCAGCTTCACTATCCTGCGCCTGTTCGGCGTTGACTACTCTGAGCAGGATGACTCCGACATCCGTCAGCAGATCATCCGCGTGCTGCTCGAGCGTCTGATCGTCCACCGTCCTCACCCCTGGGGTCTGATCATTACTCTCCAAGAGCTCCTCCAGAACCGGAGCTACTCCTTCTTCCAACTCCCCTTCATCCAGGCGGCCCCTGAGGTACGATAATTCCCATTCATTGCTAATATCTTCGGTCTTACGTCTTGGATATACCCATGTTTGCCATGAAAAAAATGCTAACGTTCCTTCTCTAGATCGGCCGACTATTTGATGCCCTCCTCCAGCACATCCAGCAGCAAAGCCCTCGCCCCATCGCTTGAGGCTAAAGCTGTGCACCTACCCTCCCCTCCTCCGCAACTTCTCCAACCGGCAGCCTGATGCCGTACTCCACTTCTCAATGTATTTCTTCACGGGGTTATTCTTGTTTTCACGTTTCTATTTTTATGTCTCACGTTACGGCCGGGCTGGCCGTGGGGATGGCATGCATCTTCCTAAGGTTCCTTATGTCACGATTTCCGCATGACTTGAGATACTATGATATTTCTCGCGTTTCGATGCCGCGACCTGTAATGATAAGATTGTAAACTGGAGTTGAATGGTTCTGCATACGGTGGGAATTCTTAATTCAATCAATCATTCAAGTTCGTGTTGCACGTGTGGGTTTCCCTTAGATTCAATGATTAGTCTTGATTGGGTGTAATTAATTTAGCCCATGAGGTTTCTTGGTTTCAACAATAGTTGAATTCATGGCCAATTTTTACCAATCTGCCTCTTGTGGCCATGGTGTTATGTAGACTGGAGCTAGGAAGCTCAACGTGCTGCCAAGGTAGAGCTGCGATAAGGAGACCCACGTTGCTGCCGAGGAACTTTACTTTCGACGTCCTCCTTCCCCAGCCTCCAAAATGGCCCATTCGGAGTACTCAGACGATGAGACTGAGTATAGCAGCCCACCGGGCCCCCAGGCGGTCATTAAGGTATGTCTCTTTCTTCCTCCTGGTGTACTGGACTGACAATCAACAGGACGCGCTCCTAACACCGTTCCGCGTGTTGTTCTCCAAGGCCGCCCTCCGCATATACCTGAACATCATCCTGTTCAGCGGCGCCACACTGCTCCTGGTGGGTATTTCCGGAATTGCTTACACCATATTTTACATGAATTTCATCCCTACCGTTGGAGTTGACCGCGTCGTCCATCTACAACATGAGTAAGAATGCGCGCCCCAGCTTTCAAAGCCCCAATGACGTGCTGACATTGAAGAAGCCCCGAACATCACCCATGGGGCACAGCATCCTTTGAATCCGAGTTCGCATCCTCCCAACCCTACGATGTCGCCGTAGTTCTCGACATGCCGCGCACGCCCAAGAACCTCGACGTCGGCAACTTCATGGTCGACCTCACTCTTTACGCACGCCAGACCGGAGGATCCGTGGTCCCGGTTGAGACCTTGAACCCAATTTCGCAGTCCCGCCGACCGGCTATCTTGACTTATTCCTCGCCGCTTGTGGACCTCGCGCAGAGAGTGCTGCGTATGCCGCTTTATCTGGTTGGATGGCGCAGGGAGGCGGAGATACTGGAGGTGCCGATGATGGAGAAAGTCGTGTTTGCGCGTGGCTCGAAAAACCTGCCGCAGAGCCTGCGGCTTGAGATTTTGTCTGGCTACAAACAGATACAAATATACTCTGCGCGGGTGGAATTCCGGGCTAGGTTTACAGGGCTTCGGTAGGCTTTCTTGTTTGCTGGGGTTTACGAAAAATTAGGCTAACATAAAGACAGATGGTGTATGTACCGCTGGAAGCTAACGTCGTTTGTCGTTTTCAGTTCTCTGTTCTGGACTATCTCGATGGGCTCGGCCGGCTTGACTTGGTTTGTCTTGAGCTTGGCCTTGCAACCTGCGCCCACTATGGAGGAGATCAAGGAGGAGGAAGCCGAGCTAGTGAAGGACGAGCCTGAAGAGGATGATCTCTTTAGTGAGCATGTCAATGTCAAAAACGAAGAACCCGAGAGTATGCTGCAGAGCTATCCCCGCGCTGGCGATGATGCGGGACAGGGCTCAGGTCTTGAAAGCGCAGAGGCGAGTGGTGTACAGAGACGGCAGAGTCGGTTGATCGAGAATGATAGTTGATGTATGAAAATGTCATGCTGTTATGCGCCTAAAATATACCCAACGGGTAAATGACGAAGTAAATGCCAAGAATGATAAAAGGGCCCCGCTGCACGGGCAAATCTCCGATTCCGCTTTCCCCTCCAACTTGCAATTGACCTATTCATCATGCACATTCTGGTAATTCCGAGCCTTACAAGCTATTTCTGATTATCTCTGACCTCTGTTCAGGTCACAAATGACGACGGTCCGCCGTCGAACCAGTCCTCGCCCTATGTTCATTCCCTCGTTCACTCGCTGCAAGCCGCTGGCCACACTGTCTCGGTTGTTCTCCCCCACCAACAACGATCATGGATCGGTAAAGCGCACATGATAGGCGCGTCTATAAAGCCTACTTACTTCCGGCCGGGCACACTTCACCAGGAGGATGGGACAACACACCACCTACCGCGGGGTAGCGACGGCGAGTCAGACGATGGCGGCGACGAATGGATCTTGATCAACTCCACCCCGGCCAGCTGCGTCCAGATCGGTCTTTACCACTACTTCGAGGAACGCGGACCGATTGATCTTGTCGTGTCGGGCCCGAACTATGGACGCAATACTACTGCGCTGTTCGCATTGTCGAGCGGAACTATCGGTGGTGCCATGGAGGGTGCTGTCTGCGGCAAACGCTCCATTGCCTTGTCATATGCCTTCAGCTCGCGCAATCATGACCCTGTGGTTATCGCTGAGGCCTCGACCCACTCAGTCAAGTTAATCGAGTATTTGTATGCGAACTGGACCGATGGTGTGGATCTTTACAGCGTCAACGTTCCCTTGGAGCCTGGCGTGAGCCAGAATAAGATTCTCTATACTGATATGCTGCTCAATAAGTGGTCTTCTGGAAGCTGTTTCCAGGTTGCCGACCCTGCTGCTGCGGATGATCCCGAGCTGGATGAGCAGCGTCTGCGCATTGCCAGTGAGACTACTGGCGAGAGGCCTGCTCCTGCCAGCAAGCCCAGTAAGACAAGGTTCCAGCACAAGCACTTTAAGTGGGCGCCTAGCCTTCAGGATGTCTATCGCAGTGTTGAGGAGAATGCTCCTGGAAATGATGGCTGGGCCGTTAAGGAGCAGATGACCAGGTTTGTCATTCTATCTCAATATCCCAATTTGCATCCTAACCTTCATATTCAGTGTCACGCCTCTTAAAGCGTGCTTCATGCACGCGCCCGGTATTGCTGGGGAGATTAAGCTGTGAGTGGGGATTATGGCATGATGGCTACGACGGTTTCGTTTCAGATATACTTGATACATGATACATGCACTTTAGATATCTGACCTGGCTGATAGACATCATGCTCCCTATCTATCTTGCAATCAATCGGATTCTAATAATGGTCATGTAGATCAGGTAAACAGCCCGCGGAACAGCCCACGGTATATTCTATCGTTGATTGCGACGATCCCTATGTTCAAAACCTCGTGCAGAAAGCATTGACCCGCCGTCTCGGTGATTCGGTTAATATCAAAACCGTCTCGTCTCTTGATGACCTGCCCGATCGCTCAGCGCCCGTCTTCCAATACCGCGAATACGAGCGCATCGAATTCGAACACGTCCTCATACGTCCGACGACCTCTCTGGCGAACGCATACGTTATTCGCAAGGCTCTGATCCGCAAACATTACCTCTCCAACACGGTTGCCAATTGGATCTCCAAGAACCCAGATAGTGCTCTGCGGAAGCACTTCAAGCCCGCCTTCGACTTCGAACTTGACTATGCAGAGTTCCTAGACGATGCCCTGCTGGAAGCATACGAGCTGCGAGAAAGCATGGACAAGAACGAAGAAAGACCCAATTCCGAAAAAGAATGGTGGATCCTCAAGCCCGGCATGAGTGACCGAGGTCAAGGCATCCGACTCTTCAACAGCGAAGATCAACTCCGCGAGATCTTCGAAGAATGGGAAGAAGATTCTGACGAAGAAGAAAGCGGCTCCGAGAGAGAAACGAAGGAGGACGACGAAGACGCAGCACACGATGCAGGCATCGTCACCTCTCAATTGCGCCATTTTATGGCTCAGCCCTACATCGATCCGCCGCTTCTCTTGCCCTCGTCTTCGAACCGCAAGTTCCACATCCGCACCTACGTTCTCGCTACGGGTGCGTTGAAGGTCTATGTCTTCAAGGAGATGCTTGCTCTTTTCGCAGCGAAGGCTTACTGCGCACCTCACGAGGAAGAAGATGAAGTTATGGATCTCGCGCGCCATCTCACGAATACCTGTTTCCAGGAAGGCGGAAGCTCAAATGAGGGCAGTGTGCGGCGATTCTGGAATCTCGATCACCATGTCCCTGGTCTCACAGCAGACTGGAAAGAGAAGATTTTCGAGCAGATCTGTGATGTGACGGGTGAAGTATTTGAGGCCGCCGCACGGGGTATGATGGTTCATTTCCAGACTCTGCCTAATGCGTTCGAGTTGTTTGGTGTTGATTTCTTGGTTGATGCGGAGGGGAATGCGTGGTTGTTGGAGTTGAATGCGTTCCCTGATTTCGGACAGACCGGCGAGGAGCTTAGGGAGGTTGTTGTTGGACGCTTGTTTGAGGAGATGGTCGATATTGCTGTTAAGCCGTTCTTTGGAATGGGAGAGTGCGGTGGAAATGGGGATATGAAGTTGGTGAAGGATCTTGATTTGGGGAGGAAGGCATAGACTATCTCTTGCGGTTGGGTTTCTGTCGGTGCATTTGGTATAGAAAAGCATTTGTGGTTGGGTTTGTTAGGTAGGCGTATAATAGAAATGATTTGAAGTATTTTGATTTGGGTAGTGTACAGGATCGATACAACCCTGACGAGAAGAAAATCTGAACGGGCATTGCAAGTTCCCCAAAAGCTCTTTTCCTACCTCTCCCATAGCCCTCTTCCAAGAAGTTATCCTACATGACTTAATACGACTGATGGGATAAGTTATTCAGATCATCTATTCGATGGATCTGTAGTTGAGAGGTGGGCGATTTCAATGATCGAGTCAGGTTGAGCTCTCGTTCTTCCAGAAGATCCGACCTTCAAATAGTCGGCGAGCTGTACGAAACACCGTTGCAGAGGCAAGGGTACCGTCTTCTTCAAAGTTGGAACCTACTAGGAGATTCCCACTTGCATGCCCGATGGTGATGCCTGCACCATCAATCGGCTCTTTATCTGCCACAGTCTCTGCAACCGTGCTTCCAGGTACATGTGCAGCAGCAGCCAATGCCAGAGCGACAGTGATTGGAACAGCCTTGTGCGGTTGTCCCACAGAAAGAGCACGAGCAAGGAGATCCACGTCGGCAGAAGTCTGCTTCTGTTCCACATCTCGAGTACCAGATGCAGAAGGCCCGGCCACCAAAGCAATCTTGGGTATACTCCCGGTCACGGCAGCAAGCGTATCTGCAAGGCCCATCTTGACGCCAGCCTGGCGACGGATGGAATCCAAACGCGTAAGAAGGTCGGGATGGGCGGTGATTTCGTCTGGTGTCAAATTGCCCGCAACGCCGAGATCAACGGCACGCACAAACACACAGGGGTTTGCGGCATCGATGCATGTCGCTGGCACGCTGTCGATATTGTCTGAGACATTCCCGGTAGGCAAGAGTTTGCCAGTAACCGAACCGGCGGGGTTGATAAAGTCAAGCTGGACGCGCGCCGCTGTGCCAGCAACTCCGTCAATAGAGAAGTCGCCATCAGCTGCAGCTTCTCCATCGATGACGGGGAATGAAGAGTGAATAATCTTCCCGGTATTGGTATTGTGAATGCGAATGGAGACGTTGTCGCGACCACTCTCCAAGGGGAACACCCTTGAATCGACAGCGAATGGCCCAACAGCACTGCTCATATTCCCGCAATTGCTGGAGTAGTCTACATCTGTATTCTTGATGCCCAACGAGACAAAGGTGTAGTCGACGTCTGCGTCGCGGTGGGTGGACTTGCCTACCACGCACACCTTGGAGAGACTGGAGATCCCGCCTCCCAGCCCGTCGAGTTGTCGGCCATGGGGATCCGGGCTGCCGATGGCGCCTCGGAATATAGAGTCCCATTCTTTTCGATCATGTGGAAGATCTTCCTGTTTGAAGAACACGGCGCGTGATGTTCCACCGCGGTAGTAGGCGGCTGGTAGACTGCGCTGCTTGGTGTGCACGGCGCGTCTTGGGGCTAGTGATGCAGGCATATGCAGGCGTTGTATCGACCCCAGCAATCTCATTTTGGCGTTAAATTCATTGGGATGTTGAAAGAGTTGAGTGAATGTAATGTTATTGCGGTTGTCAGTCGCGATCCCGACGATCGGAGCGGAGCACCCGTTGCGGCAAGATGCCACGAATCCGGGGTGAACTATACCATTGTGAACTACATGGCCTTACACACCATAGCCTCGAGCGCTATTGGAGGAGAAGAACTGACATTGATTAAGAATTCTCGCATCTATGAGCCAATTGGTACCCCCAGCGAGAAAATATTTTGCATAGGCCTACATACATAATTCTGCAGCTTTTCTTTCCGCCTTCTGAGCTATATTGTCAAAGCCTTTTTAACCTATCTCTGTTCCTTTCCCATGTTTTCTTTCCCATGTTTTCTTTCCCATGTTTTCTTTCCCTGGTTTTCTTTCCCTGGTTTTCTTTCCCTGGTTTTCTTTCCCTGGTTTTCTTTCCCATGACTTTATGAACGTCCAAGGAACTGAGTCCCAGTCGCCTAACTCGGGCCATTGGTATTATCTTCTCGGCTGGGCTTATATAGGCTTATCATAGATCTTCTCAAGATAAAATATGTTGTTTTACGTATTAACAATCGAAGGGAAATGAACCAGTGGTCAGGGTATTCCGAGTCTTGAGTCAAAGACTCAGCCAATGACGATCCTTCCCGCGGTGCATACAGATTTGACCAATCACGGCCCATTCTGCGGGATAATGGGTCTATAAAATCTTCACATTTGACGCGACCTGTGCTTTCGGATTGCCCCGTAAATGGGGAGAGATATGAGGGATATGAGGTGATATATTCTTATCTGCTGTGGTAGTTAACGTGGCTTGCTTCCCCTCACGAGACCATCTAGTCAACCTGCGTCGACAGCATGGTGGCGTTGGTATAGCGTGCGGATCAATAGATTGAGGAGTCAGGTTTTCAACCCAGCAATCTGGAACTTCGTCGAAAAGATAAGCAATATAGACACTTTTTTGAGATATTGAAAAGGCTTGGTTCATGGAATATTCAGAGCCCGTGGGTGAGCAGGATGCAAAACAATTGAAGTCAGCTCCACTTTGCCCTAGGCCCACAACGAGTTCAAGCGCCGAGCCTTAAAAAAGTTACCTAACATTTAAGAAACCCTGGAGATCTCATGGAGATAGCCGAGGAAAGCCATACAGCTCGGCTACCTGCCTACTTAAAGTACATATCAATGTGTCCACCTTGAACTGAACGGTCAACTAGTGCATCCTTCTCTCCTCATTGGATGGATATAGTTGCTAGATTGAGATCTAACCATTGAATACCTTCATCTCCTTTTCTGAAGCTTTCTGTTTGATCAAAATTTTCACGTCTGAGTCATGAGCACCCAAGACGTGGCACTTGCTGCCACACACCATGTCGCCGATTCCAATTGGGATGCAAGCAAGGCAAGGACGCACTCTCTATCAGGCTCCTCAACTTTCAAGGACAAGAACATGAGAGATTTGAGTGATGTCGAGCAACAGATCGCCACTGCGGGAGAGGCGAAATACAAGCGCCTGGGATGGAAGCAGTTGACTCTTATGCTCATCGTCGAGGCCATTGCTCTTGGAGCACTGTCTATACCTCAAGCCTTTGCAACATTGGGAATGGTCGCTGGCGTCATCTGTTGCGTTGGTATTGGACTCCTTGCAATCTACACGTCATGGATTATCGGACAGGTCAAACTCGCCTACCCTGCAGTGCAGCATTATGGAGATGTGGGCACCTTATTGCTAGGCCGATTCGGCTACGAGCTCTTTTCCTTCGTGTTCGTGATCCAACTAATCTTCGTCATTGGTTCACACTGCCTTACTGGAACAATTGCACTCGCCGATATCACACAGAGCAGTGTCTGCTCCTTAGTATTCGGTGTCGTGTCTGCCATTGTTCTCTTCTTGCTTGCGCTCCCTTCATCATTTGCCGATATCACGATTCTCGGCTACATTGATTTTGCCTCTATCATCCTCGCTATTGGAATCACAATCATCGCCACGGGTATTCAGGGCACCAATTCGCCCGGTGGGTTGAGCTCCGTCGCTTGGACCGCCCTGCCCAAGGAAAATGTGACATTCTCTGAGGCCTACGTGGCTATTGGAGATATTGTGTTTGCTTATTCGTTCGCGACATGTCAATTCTCATTCATGGAGGAAATGCACACACCCAAGGACTTCACCAAGTCTATCTGGTCACTGGGTCTGATCGAGATCCTCATTTACACCATCACTGGAGCTACAATCTATGCGTTCGTTGGCCCAGACGTCCAATCTCCCGCGCTTCTATCTGCCGGGGATACCATTAGCAGAATCGCTTTTGGTGTGGCCTTGCCCGTTATTTTCATCTCGGGCTCAATCAATGCCATCGTGACTGGTCGGCTACTGCATAGCCGAGTCTTCAAAAACAGCGTCATTCGCTATGTCAATACGCCCAAGGGCTGGATAACGTGGATTATTTGTATTGCAGCCATCATTATTGTGGCATGGGTGATTGCCGAAGCGATTCCCTTCTTCTCGGACTTGCTCTCTATTGTTGCGTCCTTGTTTACGTCGGGCTTTTCTTTCTACTTACCTCCTATTATGTGGCTTGTCCTTCTCCGCAAAGGATCGTTGTTTTCGGGGAAGAATCTGCTTATTGGCATCATCAACTTCCTGGTATTCCTCTTCGGGCTGGCAGTGCTTGTTTGTGGCCTATACGCCAGTATTGAGAGTATAGTAAGTGTTTGCCTGAAATGGATGGATTGGATCAATTTGCTGACTTGTCTTACAGAGATCCGAATACCGTGCTGGAAGCGTAAGTAGCCCTTTCAGTTGTACACAGACATGATGTATTATATGGATGCCTTCATCCTCGAAGCGGTTGCAACTGCCGAGGTGTTGGGCCGGGTCATTTTATTGCAAGTATATAGTCCCGAATATGTGAGACACGTAATGCTTTTCCATCTAGATGTCTACAACTTCGTACTTGTACAATTCTATTCTCGAACCTGCCCTGAAGTTGGAGCAGCTATCCCAATACCTACTTGCGCAGCCTTTTAATCGTTGGCCCCATAGCTTCACCGGCCCGAAGAGCCTCCATGGTCTTCTTATCAATTTCGAAACGCTCCTGACAGAGCTCCACAACCTGCTCCGATAGAAAAGGTGGCACAACCACAACGCCGTTCTCATCACCCACCAAAATATCGCCCGGGTGAATCCAAAGATCCCGTTTGAACTGAAGTGGGACATTGATCGCAGACGCACGGGTAAATCCAGCTGACCCGAGGATGGATGTGCTGCGCGCAAAGACCTGTTTTGAACATTGGTTCGACCTTCAACACCGATACAAGGGGGGGGGTCAATAAAAAGTCACATACAGGGTATTTCATATCAATATGCTCTTGAGTGTCTCTCATTCGGCCGTCGATGATGGTTCCTAGACTTCCGAGTTTCTGCGCCCGGGTCGACATCAAGCCGCCCCAGCACGCGGAAGGAAGCTTCTTGGGCTGCTGAATGAACATGATGTGGCCTGGTTTATTCGCGTCCGCGAAGTGAATTGGCGGTGTCGGACCAGGATTTCCCGTCCTGATCATCTTCACTGTAATTGCTGGTCCGCAGATGCTGGTTCCACTACCTGGCGAGAACATCTGGAGGCCGTCCAGGAAGCCGCCGTTCGGGTGCTTGAGCTTAAGGAGCGCATCACCAATCTGGTGCGTGTTAATGGCTGGATGAAATCATAAGAACCGGTAGCATACGTCGCAGGTGGTGAACCGTTTGAGGCCCTGTAGTACTTGGGAGGTGGCCATGGAGGTCGAGAGGGTGGGTGGAGTTTCAAGATTGAAGCTTGGAGCTTTGGATTAAAGCTGAACGCGTCAAGTCCGATCCCCACACGGCCAACATCAGGTACCCTAAACTATGGTAACATCCCAGCCCTGACTCATCCGTATCGGATTAGCCATTGTGTCTCCCTGATATTCAAAACATCTGGGGATCTTCCCACAGTCACATCCACTTCCGTTTTTCCAATTCCATTCGTTTAAGTCAACATGACACGACCCGTCGGAAACCCCGTCGAAGCAGGCACTGCTCTCCCGCCACCTCGCAAATCATTCAAGGGACGCTCGGTATCCCTCGAGCCACTTTCTCCAGTCCACATCGACGGCCTATGGGAAATAATAGGCCAACCAGACCAGGTCGGCGTCTGGACATACATCCCAACAGAGCCTTTGCCCGGCAAGGCAGCATTCACAGAGCTTCTCTCGGGCTTCTGCAAATCGCAAGACCCCGTATTCTACGCCCTAGTTGACCCATCTGGTAACCCACTCGGCTTCTTCAGTCTGATGCGCATTGACCTAAAGAACCGCGTCGTGGAACTCGGTTATGTCATTTTCTCGCCCCTTCTACAGCGTACCACCGCTGCCACGGAAGCATTCTATCTAATTGCTTCTGCTGTCTTTGGGGAGCTTGGGTATCGTCGTCTGGAATGGAAATGCGATAATCTGAATGTGCCATCTAAGAAGGCTGCTGCGCGGTTTGGGTTTACCGAGGAAGGTGTCTTCCGCCAGCATCTGATTGTCAAGGGCCGGAACCGTGATACGGCTTGGTTTTCTATTGTCGATACCGAATGGCCGCGGTTGCAAGGTTCTTTTGACAAGTGGCTTGATCCGGCGAATTTCGATGCTGATGGTAATCAGCGCTGCTCGTTGACTTCTTTCCGAGGTGCTTGAAGTGGTGTGTATCTGTAGGTAGAGAGATCGGTATAGACAAGGACAATAGATTCAAGTATAGACGTCAAGCGCTGGTTGACCAAGTCCCAGGACGTATTTTGCTCAATTTTGTGGCAATGCAATAGATATCAAGTCCAAAAGAGCTCTGGAACTGTCGCTCGCTAAATGGTACAAATCGATCTCACCCCAAAGCGCCAATATTCAGCCAAATCTCTGTTTGGCCAGAGTCTGCAACCAGCCAATAGTCTCCTGTTCCTTCTCCCGGTACTTTTGGATGCGTTCTTCTCGCTCAGCAGCACGAGCGCGCAGAATCTCTTCGCGGCGAATCTCCCGCTCATTCTTCTTGCGCTGATTTTGCTCCTTCTCCCGCTTAAGAGCAGCTAGGTCATTGTCTCCAGAGCCCATTAATTCCACTTCCGGAGCAGCTTCAGGCGAGGCTCCACGAGCTTCTGCAAATGAGCGGTTTGCTGCAGCTGCCTCCCGGCGCTTCTCGAGCTGTCGTTCTCTTGTGCCCGCCTCTGCCCGAGGCGCAACCTCGTCTAAAAGGTGGCGCTGTTCCGCTTTGTGAGAGCGTATTTCGGAGCGATACTGGTCTCGCGAATCTTCCCGCGCGACCATAGCGTCTTCCATGGCGGTTTCTTCGTGACAACGTCAGCTGGTTGTTCATAATCTATAGGCCGGTCGATGGGATGCTTACCTCTTCGAAGTTCAAGATCCTGCATATTGGGAATCGCAGGCCCAGAACGTGCTGTGGCCCGATGAGAGCCAGAATGAGGCATTTTCGGGCCATAGTCATCATCTTCATCTTCATCATCTTCCGCCGGCGGCGGATCCAAGACATCCCCGCTCTGCGCTTGACCACCGCGTGCATAATCCGGTGATGCACGTTCTCGATCCATAGTTTGTTGCTCGGCTGCATTCTGACGTGCTTTCTGAAGCGTAGCTGGCTCATACCAGCCCTCGGCAAGTTCTCCGCGATTCCTGCGGCCAGTTAGAAAAAAGCCTAATCCGGGGTTCTTTCACGCAATACCATTTTTGAATGAAGCTTTTCCACCGCCCTTTCACCTCATCCTCTTTCATGTCCTCGATATAATGCCCTTTTTGAATGTCCAGGTACATGGCGAACATCGGCTCGTAGGTTTCGAGGTCACGCCTTGACAGCTCCCGTGCGTGGAATGGTAGAATCACAGGCTTGGCGGGTTTTTCTTTCTCTCGTCGTTCACGGTGATCTCGACCCCGTTCTCGCTCCTTGTCACGGTCTTCACGGCGATGACGTCGGTCTGATCTGTGCCTGTCTGATCGGTGGGGAGAGCGCGAACGCTCGCGCGAGCTGTCACGATGTCGGTGGCGATGGGAATGGGAAAAGCCATGACGACTCCGGTGTTGGCCCCGATCCGGGCTGCGCGCCGAGGGCGATTGCATTTTATCAGAGGATCTAATGGGCGACGGCATTTTTGGTAGGTTGATGGGGAGGAAAAGAGCTTGAAGGTCCGAGGTGGTTTGCGCCCCTTATCTGATCTTATCGGCCCCCGGCATTTCCATGTGCTACGTTTTAGGGATGAATCATATTACATGCATTCAAGAAAGGTCCGTTGTGATAAATACATCTAAGCGAAAAGGTATACAAGTCATTCAAATTGAGTCGACCCAGATTTAGCTGGGAGGAGCGCTCTGCTCACTGCTAGCAGGCTTGTCACCAGCAGGGGACGGGCTTGACTGCGAGCCGCTCTTAGACCGGTTGGAGGCAGCCATCTGCCAGGCCGGAATAGAAGCAGACCGACCGAGCTTCGAGAGGGGGCTATCATTATTCTGAGGGGTAGGCGATGGGGCGGCAGCAGGTTGGGGCTCCTGCTCGGCCGGGGTCACGGTCGGCTGCATACCGTTGGTGGCGGTAGAAATGGAGGTAGCAGCGGGAGTAACAGCAGGAGTTTCCTCGGAGGGCCGGGGCGTAGCAGCAGGGATAGGAGTCGAGGTACCGAGGGTGCGGCCAGCTGAGGGGGAAGCAGAGCCACTGCCACCCAAACGGTTGCCCAGCAAGACCTTGAGGCTCTTCAGTTCGCCTCCAAGCTCCTTCAGCCGGTTCTCGTTACCTTCCCGGGCACCTTCAAGGGCCTTGGGGATCGCATCCTTCAAAGACTTGACTTCATCGCTAATGCGACGGGTCTCGTCGTCTCGCCGGCGCGACGAGGTCTTGAGGTCTGAAACAAGGTTCTCCACATCCTTGAGAGCGGCATCCAGGCGCTCCGTGCGGGCTTCTTCGGCGGCCTTCAAGGCAGATGTGTCGGTTGAGAGCTGGTCGATCAAAGCGAAAGCACGGGAGAACTGTTCATCAATGTTCTCCTTGTCTTGCTCCAATTGCGGGGGAGTGGGCGGGGCGATCAACGGGGTAATATAGCGCTAAAGTCGCACGTTAGTATGTTACGACGTGACGACAACTGTCTAGAATCGTTTACCTTTGCAACAAAGTACATGCCATAGCCTACACCTCCCACGACAGTTGCCATGATGAACCAATCCCGCCAGTCGCGCTTCGGGGGCCTGCCATGTGATCAGTGCTTATGTTTGAAAGATAGAGCTCGAGAAACATACTCCGGCGGAGGCTGCCATTGATTGTATGGAGGATAACCATATCCTTGGGGAGCCTGCTGTGGTGGCCGATATGCGACCTGTTGTGAGGAGTAACCTTGCGACGATGACGCCGCATTTGCAGCAGCGGCCGCGGCTGCTGGGTCTTCGCCGACCCGCGATAAGGCGAGATCGACTTCTTCTTGTGTCAGGTTCTTCGATTGCAGGAATGCAACTCTCTTCTCAATAGGTGATGATGCCACTGAAGGATCTTGGAGGACTGTCTCAAAATTAGCGATTAACCCTCATCACGCGATATGTCGATAGATCATACAGGTCACCTAGAGCATCAGTTAGTGACCGGAAGCGGAAGTAAGTATATTAAAAGGGTATGAAGGTTATGGGCGTACAGCAGAAGCGATCAGCTCCTCGCGGGGAGCCATGGTGAGGAGAGTGTCAACCGCAGTAGAAGGGTGCAGGAGGGAAAGTTCAAGAGCAGGGGAGCGACCGTCATCGGCAGCCGCCGTGGACCTCGGAACTCAGGGCCGCCAAGACTTCCCCAGACCGAAGTCTCGTGATCGGTATCACGTGATAACCCGCCGCATTGTTTTTCTGTCGCATACCGCCTTCCACATCGAGAAGTGGCACGCTCTTGTTTACATTGAGTGCTTTCCCAATTTCCCGCCCAAACCTTGCGTGCAAGTAAAACCAACCCCCTCCTCTTCGAGGAACTTGCGCATATCCCACTTGGACTTTCCACACTTGGGGTTCTGCACTTTCTACTTATTGTTTGAGGACTTGTTATCCTTATTATCCTTCCGGCCGCAATCGCGGCCTTGCCATCATTATGTCGCAAGATACTGGATTGTTTAGTATCAAGCGCCCCCGCGAGGTATGACTGATTTTAGAGTGGAGGCAAAGATATGCAGCTGCTAATGTTGGTTATCAGACTCTGGGGAGCGTCCAAAACTACTCGTCTATCCCGCAGCCTGCGTCGGCGATGAAGCGCACGAGCACGATCGGCTTCAACAACCCTCCGTTTACGTCGCAGAACGCGCGCCATTCGCTCTTGAACTCGGCAAGCAGACCTCAGCAACCCAATTTCTCCCGCGCATCCATCGGTGGACCCTTCGGCGCCGAAGCCGGTCTCTCGTCCGTTCGTCGATCCGTCTCGAGTAATATGTTTCATGGCGCCAGCGCCGGTCGACAAAGCTTTGCGCCCGGTTCACTTTCGTCCAATCCCGCTCCACAGAATGTACAGCGCAGAAGCAGTGTTTTCTCACGACCATCCATGGCCGGGCCAATGAGCCACCAGTCCTTCTTTACCCAAGTTCCCGCCGTGGCCGGAGTCCCCAGGGATCCGCGGCCGCTGCGAGACAGAGCCTATCAGGCGCGCATTGGTCAAGAGTTGTTGGAGTACTTGACCCATAACAAGTTTGAATTGGAGATGAAGCATACACTGGGCCAGAATACTCTTCGTTCGCCCACTCAGAAGGATTTCAACTACATCTTCCAATGGCTCTATCATCGTATTGATCCGGGCTACAAGTTCCAGAAAGCAATGGACTCCGAAGTGCCCCCGATCCTCAAGCAGCTGCGTTATCCTTACGAGAAGGGCATTACGAAGTCACAAATTGCGGCCGTCGGTGGCCAGAACTGGTCGACCTTCCTCGGTATGCTGCACTGGTTGATGCAATTGGCGCAGATGATGGACCGTTATGTGGAGGGTGACTATGACGAGGCTTGTGTTGAAGCTGGTGTCGATGTTATCGGTGATCGCATCATCTACCGTTTCCTCACTGGCGCCTACCACGATTGGCTTCAGGGTGGTGAAGACGAGGATGACGACATGGCCGAACAACGCTTGGTCCCGCATATTGAAAATATGTCGCAGGAATTCGCTCGCGGAAACGAGCGCTATGTACAGGAGCTGGAGTCCTTGGAAGCCGAGAACAGGGCTCTCCGTGAACAAATCGAAGAACTGGAGAAGAATGCGCCTGATATGGCCAAACTAGACAAGCATTTCCGAATTCTGGAGGACGACAAGCGCAAATTCGAGGACTACAACAACAATGTCAAAGGCAAGATCGAGAAATACGAAGTCCGCATCAAATTTCTTGACACCGAGATGCAGAAAACCGATGCCGAGTTGCAGGAGAGTGAAGCAGAACGTCTCGATCTTCAAGCCAGTGTCGACCAGCAGGGAATCACTATCCAGGATATTGACCGCATGAACACGGAACGAGAGCGACTTCAGAAGAGTCTCGAAGACACTATGGCTCGCTTGGAAGAAACCCACGCTCGTGTTATGGAGAAGGAGGCAGAGGCTAGCCAGAAGCTAGAGGATCTGGAACATCTGGTGAAGGCTTACAACTCCTTGGGCTACCAAAACAGCCTGATCCCCGAGTCTGCCGAGAACGCCAAGGGCCAGGACTTTGAGCTTAGTCTGAATGTCAATGAGAATAATTTCTCCACTAGCCAAATTGGCGGTGCGCCGAACCGGATTTCGTCAGAGGGTGATCGTCTGCTAGCTGAGCCGTTCACGGGCTACCACCCGGCGCATCTGCTCAATCTTGACCTTCGGAGCGCGGTCCGCAACAGCCTACAGTCGCTCCGTAAGGAAATCAACGAGCGGCGAAAACAGGCTATTGATGACGATCTCGACCGTCGCAATCTACTCGACAATATTAAGGAGGCCATGGATGAGAAGCGTAGCGAGGTTGAAGCACTGGAGCACCGGCGTCGGGCGGCCGAGGAGGAATTCGACCGCACTAAAGAAATTACGACCACTCAGAAGACAGCATCTGACGCCCAAATCGAAAAGATGGAGAAAGAGCTTGCCAAGATGCGGGCGACCCTGAGCGACAGTGTTCAATTGATGGAGCAACGGGAGATGAACACCAATATCGAATACGAGCAGCTTACGCTTCGGGCGAATGCACTCCGTGAGGAGCTTCACACCAATGTCGAGACCATGCTCAACGATGTCATCCGGTTCAAGGTGCACGTCCAGAAGGGCCTCGAGGATTACGAGAGCTTCGTGGTCGACGAAGTGGAGCAAGAACTGGGAGGCGACATGCAGCTTGAAGAGGAGCTATGATGTGTATACCCTGGTTCCCCGTTTCCCTTTGTCTTTCCCCTTTCCCATGTTTATTCTCCCTGATGAGTGACGAACTAGGCGTCTTGGCTTCTGTCTTGCCGGTATCATTTTAATTGAGCCGCTCCATGATCTGCACAATACCCCCCCGCAATTGAAGATGTTATTTGCTACATGCCCTATTTTTGGGAAAAGGCCGTGCAATTACGGGGCGAGTCTGTAACAACTTCGTAGCTTGAGCCCGGTGGCGTGGTGTTCTTCGCCATTTCAGGGGCTGGTAGGGCAACATCTGCGAGCTCTTAGTGGCTGGCCACGTCGAAGGTCAATCTGGAGCAGTGAGTGAACTGATCGGCAGTGAACTGATCGACAGAGGACGGGGTAAGCCGATGTGGAGGTAGCCGATGTGGAGGTTACCGCTGCCGCACCGTTTTACCTTAAACCTCGCCTCCAACACGGCCTGTACGCTGCCACTTCTCGCGGCCGAAACAAAATAGATTGGCGGGTGGCGCCATCTGCTTCAGAGCCTTCAGAACCCCTGCTGGTGTTCCCGTTTACCCCACCCCCACAACTCGACTCCTGCGTCGGCTTTACCACGATGTACCAATATGCTTCGGTAGTATGTGCCTACTCTCACTGATCCTGGCTAATTCGACACATCCGTCCTTGATGATGGAACCATCAAACCCTCCTGGAAGGCTCAAAATGCCGATCTCTGTAGTTCCCAAATTTTGGCCTACTGGTCTAGATGTCTCGGCAGCCACAGCTATTGACACCCCCAGCTGCCAGGTACCCGTGTGTGAGCTGAACTCGAAAGTTATATAAGGACTGGTGATGTCTTGGAAGAGTTTCTTTCGATCACAGTGCTGCGCGCTCTATTATTTCTACCTACTTGATATCATCAGTCATTGAGTGACTCAGTCATCCATTCCTTACAGCAATTTCCAATTTCCCAACAACACTCTCTCTTCACTATGAAGTTTAACGTTGTCGTCGGCCTGGCTGCCGCCCTCTCTTTGGCTCCTAACGCCGCCGCCTGGAATCTTCCTCGCGTCGTACGTTTCCCAATATACCATATCACGGCTCAATACTGATACCTCTACAGTTCGGCCCTGAAGCCCAGGCCACTACCACTACCACTACCACTACCACTGCTATAGCCATCGGGGGTAACCAAACCCCTCGCCCTTCCGGCGTTGTCCGCAGGGGATCTGGTGACGGCTTCGGCAACGTCCCCACTGGTGTTCCCTCTGGTGCTGCTCCTTCCGGTTTCTCCAAGTCTGGCAGCGTTGTTGCCCGCGCTGAGGATGATTCCGTGGATGCTATTCCCAGCAGTACCTCTACCGGTTCCGGTGCTCAGCCTACCGGCATTTCTGGTGGCTCTAGCCAGGGTGGCGAGTCCCAACAGGGTGGTGAGTCCCAGCAGGGCGGTACCTCTGGCGGTTCCGGTGCTCAGTCTAGCGGCATTTCTGGTGGCTCTAGCCAGGGTGGTGAGTCCCAGCAGGGCAGTACCTCTGGCGGTTCCGGTGCTCAGTCTAGCGGCTCTAGTGGCTCTAGCCAGGGTGGTGAGTCCCAGCAGGGCGGTACCTCTGGCGGTTCCGGTGCTGAGTCTAGCGGCATTTCTGGTGGCTCTAGCCAGGGTGGTGAGTCCCAGCAGGGTGGTGAGTCCGGTAGCGTCGTTGCCCGCGCTGAGGGTGATACCCCATCAGGTGCTGCCCCGTCTAGCGCTCCCTCCGGCCTCTCCACGTCTGGTGGTAATACTACCAGTAGTACCTCTACCGGTTCCGGTGCTCAGCCTACCGGCATTTCTGGTGGCTCTAGCCAGGGTGGTGAGTCCCAGCAGGGTAGTGAGTCCTCTAGCGGTTCCGGTGCTCAGTCTAGCGGCATTTCTGGTGGCTCTAGCCAGGGTGGCGAGTCCCAGCAGGGCGGTACCTCTAGCGGTACCTCTGGCGGTTCCTCTGGCGGTTCCGGTACTCAGTCTAGCGGCATTTCTGGTGGCTCTAGCCAGGGTGGCGAGTCC